>OX461810.1:62450338-62829511 GCA_949802685.1 Dicyrtomina minuta
AATTGCTAAAAATATAATAAAGTCAAGGCATAGATTATGAACCTGCTAAGAGCATAAATTTACTAAACACGCATTAAATAATTAAACATCCAAACACTAGAATAGCTTATAGCTGTGTTTGTAATAAATACACATATCGCAATTGGTATCCAAAATATGTTCGATAGCAAACCTCAAATTCCACAAACGCATACCTTAACATGTGCTTTGTAGTTTTAAATTTTCAATTGAAAAATATTCTTAGTTTTTTTGGCCGCTTTTTAGATTCATTTAAATTTAAATACTCGATTATGCAACACACAATTAAACTTTATGCCAAATATATATTTCTATACGCATAGGTGAGCAAGAAATATTGCCTTTAGTTTTAGAAAATTTAGGTTTGTTGAAATCATGTTACGATATTGAGGTGGAAGTTGTTCTTGGCTTCAAATGCATAAGTGCAATTATAGAAAAACAAATGTTTACAGTAACGTATTTATTATTTTCAGTATTTATTTTATGCAAGTTTGCTCGAACAGGAATAATGTCAGCTGTAACGAATTCTAATACTATTAAAAGATTTTTGATTTTCGAGAGTTTCTGTAGTTATATACCAGATCAATAAATTCTCACCCCGTTATCGAGCAAGTTAATAAATTATTTCACTTTTACACTATAAATACAATACAGTTTTTGAGTCACGTCTAATATTTTTGAAAAAACACTTGTCTAATTATACAAAATCTCTTATAGTGATGTAATAAATACAATAAAAATTAATTGCTTTGTGTAGCAAACAAACTTACCTTTACTACCTTACTGGCGTTACTGGACTCCTAATGGTAACTTTATTTATGTAAAACCAATTGAATTTAAGATTTGGCGGAAAATTTAAATGTGGGAAGATTTGAAACAATTTAGAAAAAAAATAGTTAATGAATCAGAATCATGTTTAATAAAAACAACTAATATTAGAGCTTTCTCCGCTTACATCTACTCAGCACAGCTTTCCCTTTTACTAATAAGGCATATAATTTCTCAAGGAACTGTATAATTTACCAACAGTTTGCATTCTAGTATGGTTGACAATTAATATGCTATGCACGTCACAGAGCATGGCGCTTTGTATATAATTATTTATACAATGTCGGTAAAGCGTCTTTAAACTAATTTAGTTTAAAATTTAAAACAGTTATGTCAAACAACCTGCAGCAGATATGTATGTAAAATTTTGTTATGACGTTTCAAAACGTGCGCAGTATTTTATTTCAATGGTAGTGAAATAATGTCTAAAATGATTAATTTAAATGATTATAAATAGCGTGCATTACTGTCATAAAAGGTGCGAACGGATGCCAGCGGTCACAAGTTTTGGTCACGTCGTTTGATGGTGTAGTAGTGGGTGGATCTTTTATTCAGGCATTAATATTTTTAGCTTAAAGATTGGTATTTTAAATGCAAGTCCAGGACTTTTCTTTGGAGCTTGACCGGTAGTGTTTCTGAAAATTTCGAAATGTTTTATGTATACACATCCCTTTGAGATAATATGGTTGTAGTTGTGTGTGAAGATAGTATTTACATTTTGTGTTTTGTAGCAAATATTGGTAAGTTTGATTTATTACGGACTCACAGACAAAAATAATTACTGAACTACATTTTGGTTTCGTGTTATAGAATGTAGTGGGAAGTGTGGGTCGTCCCATACTAAATTTTTACAAGAAACGTGTAATTTAAATTTACAAAGACTGCAAAGTATGCTAAATTCAATTAAGTAGCTTCTAAAATAAAAATTAGGAATGTAGAGTAATTTAAAGCGGTGTGTCAAAGGACTTGCCCCATTTCCTGTGTTTCTCAGAATTTTCCAACAGAAATTAATAACTTCAAATTTTATTCTGTCGTGTAGTTAAACTTTATCATTGATAGTTATATAAAGTTATATTCACCTAACAAGTCAAGTCAGCAAACAATTATTACTTAAAGTAGCAGCGTTTGCAGGAGTAAATTACATTTCCGTTTATCCAAATTAACTGCCACATGTAAATGTGCCACCACATCCCGACTCCTGATGATGACAGTCGATAAAATGTAGTAAGTTTATTATTTTTAGAAAATTAAAAATTTACAATTTTAACTGGCACTCCTACATAATATAAAGAGGACGATTAAACTGTACAAGCTCATGTACGCAGTTATTTAGTATCCAGTACACATCAGTGAGTACTGCATTTAATGGTGTCATGACTCATTTTGTTTGTTTGCTACTTTAAATATTTATATTTTGACAGATTCATACACCAAACATGACACGAGCCCAACAACACCTTCCCCTCAATTTAAAATTACAGCAACGCCATCTCTCGTAACACAACTAGCACAACCACCTGTTACAATTTACAGGTGAGCGTTTTTCGTGGCATTATTCAAATTAGAATTCTGCAGCAATAATTAATAACCCTGGATTCGGTCTATGTTTACCTATATGAAATACTATTATGTCACTGAAGTGTTAGATTTCCTAGTTTATTTTATTAGGCATGAATTTTAAAGTGGCTTTGCCCAAGTTAATTTTTAATATTCCCAAAATTTAATTAGGAGTGCGAGTTCATACCTAGGACATGTGCTACTTATTGTACTACCGTATCAATAAATTAAATAAATAAAGCTTAATTAATTACAAAATTATGGTAATTATAATTAACTTAATAGACGGAAACTTCGCAAATCAATACATTATAAACATCGGGATGCCGGCGGCTTTCGTTGTCATAGTAATAACAATAATTGCGGTTGCCTGCACATTGCACCATAGAACAGTCCGAAGTCTCAAGGAAAAATTGCGCGAATTAACAGACGAGGAGATTCAAATATTTTTCGATGGAAATCTAGACGTAGACCAAGCATCTCCTGGTTACGGGTTCATTGAGTCTCAGCCGTTTAACAAAGACTACGAAATCCCGAGCCACCAACTAGAAATTTGTAGCATAAGAACTTTAATGCAATCGATTGCTTATTTAAATGCTAATTCATTAATCTATATACATATATAATTTTACTTTTGAACTACTGCTAATAACAATTTTATTTTGTATTTAATTCTTGTTAACAGTTCATGGGAAGAAATTGGGATCTGGTGCATTTGGACTCGTTCTGCGAGGCACATTGAGAGGCTCAAATGAGCCCGGAAGCAGAACCGCTGATGACATTCCAGTTGCAGTAAAGACTGTAAAGCCAAATGTTGA
Organism: Dicyrtomina minuta; assembly: GCA_949802685.1. Lineage (NCBI taxonomy): Eukaryota > Metazoa > Arthropoda > Collembola > Symphypleona > Dicyrtomidae > Dicyrtomina > Dicyrtomina minuta. The sequence continues at coordinate 62,453,560 of OX461810.1, forward strand.
AGTTTCGATTTTCGTCGCACTCCTCACGGAAATGAAAGTAATGTGCTTTGTGGGGGAAAATCCGCACATTGTGGCTTTATATGGAGCCCAAACAACTAAAATACGAACACGTGAGTCATTAGTATTTAGATTAAATATTGAGTTTACTATGTTAAGAATACAATTATTATAGTGTAACATAGAATTTCCCAATCTCTCCTTTTTCCTTGCCCTTCAGCCTCAAAATTGGAAGTTCGAGCTGAGCCGAGACGGTAGTCCGCTTCGCGGTCCACGACTTGCTGCTTTTCAGACCGGAATCTGTCTGGCCGGCGGTATCCTCGTCTGGGTTCCCCAGTCCTCTTAACTCCTCCGGAGCGCCGACCGCCGCTTCCCGTTCAGACTCGCCGGGACTGCGCTTCCTCAGACCAGAAACTGTCTGACCGGCGGTATCCACTTCTGGGATCCCAAGCCTCCTTAGCACCGCCGGAGCTCCGACCGCCGCTCCACTTTCCGACTCGCCGGGTCCGTGCCTTCTTCGCCGCTTAGTCGATCTTACCCAGACCGTCCTCGTCGTACCCAGCACTTCCCGGGGTTCCGGTATTCGCTCCGTGATGGGGGATGGGATGCACAAGTGTTATGGTCGGTGTGCTGGTGCCGGTATGATGCCTCAACACTAACACCCGGAATTAACTATATGACCGTGATAATTCCAGTACCCGGTTATGCTATGCTCCACAACACTTTCTATGCCGGCTTCTACGGGCCGTAATGTCTCACGAAATCACAGGTTTAACACAGTTCAAGTTCTGGGATTATTACTTTTAATAATGTCTCGTAAATCCCTTCGATCTCACTTTCACAATATACAATAATTACAATGCCACAACGGCTTCACTGATCCGATCTCTTAATTATAATTATTATATTTACGCATAATAAATAATGATAAACCTCATAACTAGATTCAATAAAGGAGTAAATAAGATAGAACTAGATACTGGTAAATGGATAAATAAAAGATGGCGACGGGCAACCTTAATAATCAACCTCAATAATCTATACTCCACCCGAAGTTGTGTACAGTTCGGTACCTAGTTTGGAAGTAAAGTCAAAACTCTTGGTTTGGACGAGAGGAGCCCAGCTCCGGATGAGAGTGCCACGTCACCATCCAACTCGTCAACCGTCGGTCTCTGCCCTGCCCTTCTTCTTCATCCGCCTATACTTACTATCCTGCTTCTCCGCTTATACTTACATTCCCTCACTGCTATAGATCGCGGAAAATTACTGACTGCACCGACGACTTCATTTGGATGTCGTCCTCAGCTCGTTTGTCCTGTTTCCCTCTACTGCTATTAATACATGACCCCATATTTTCCGATATTTACTTCACACTATCCCCCCCACCTATTTCAACTGGTTAGTACTCTTACAGCATCGAAGCATGCCCTTCGAGTACGTGACCGTTGAAAGAAAGGTGTAAATGAGAGTGCCCTGGGTCCCGCAGTTTTGATTGCGTCCGCGCCTACGCTCTACTTTTACTTCACACTGTCTCTAACTTAAACGTTCCTTACACTTGGATACCGCATTTCGGTATCCCGGTCCTAGCTCTTCACTAGTCATCCCCCCGCATTACATATCTTAGCATACATTCATAACTTGTCAAAAAAGAAATATAAAAGTTGTAATACGAAGACTCCATACCGCCGGATCGCATCTCGGTAACACATAAAAACACTTATATTTTACAAACACAAAATACCGCCGATCTGCAATATGGTAAACCATCAATACATACTAACATTTTTAAACCTAAACCACCGCCGGATCGCAATCCGGTTATACATCTACGCTCTTACAACCATTTTACAAAACATCATTACCGCCGGTCTGTAACTACGTACAACTCAGATGCATAAAAACCCTCAAAGGTAAAAAAAAAAATCACATCCAACCACATCGCGGTTCAACCTATCTCGGTGTTGCACGATCTTCCATCACCGCATCACGGTATAAAACTAAAATAAACCTGCCTAAAACTCACATACCGCCGACTCACCGTAAACTCTAACATGTTCCGGTACCGTCCTCTTAAAACTTAAGTTTACACTTTCATTACACGTCAAAAAAATACAAATTTCATTTTGCTATGTTAAAAACCCAATCTTACTCTAGTGATACACAGTGTTTAAACCCCGCAGACCGTACTACGGCATAAAATAAATACACGTTGCACTACAACCGTGCCATAATGTCAAGCAACTGACCGCCCTGCGGTATGCAGTACATAACACCTTACATAAAAATAATGCTTCAACTTAAAAATGACCGCACTGCGGAATAAATATACACAGATATTGCACAGCAATACTTAAAAGTTTAAAATTTTGTAGAAAAATAGTATAAAAATATATATATTTAGGTTTTGCACTGACAAATTTACTCATACATACACCATATTCGAATGCCTTGATACTGTCGAATTGCCTTGCAATTGCTTCGACTTCTGCATCTTCTACACTTGCAATCCCCAACTCCTTTTTCTTAGTCTTCGGTCTTAACTGCTTCTGCATTATGCTGGTTCCCCCGGGACTCAGCTGCTCCTTTTTGGTTCATTACCCGTAATTCCGCCACCGAACTCAGAGCCTTCATCATCTGATCCTGCAAGCTCCGTAAACCAATCTCCATTTTGTTTCCCGCTTGCTTTTCTGAACTCGCCTCTGCGGTGATGCGCCTCTGCTTGAACGAGATCCCCTTCTGTTGGTCTCTCTTCATCCACTCCTTTCCTCGAGGACGCGGTCGACTCGGGTCTCCTAGACGTTGCCTCCCCAGAAAATTTTCCCCTGTAGGCGCCGGTCGACTAAGGTTTGCTTTATTTCCAGCATTCGCATCTCCATCCGCCGTATCCAGGACGTGGTCGACTACAGTGTTTACGGGGCTCCTTGCGCGTTTGATGTGGTCTATTGCCGCTGCTTGTCCTTTCAGCCATCCCCCCGGACCGTTATCTCCTTTTCCCGGGTCGCTCTGGTTGCTGCAAATAAAAGTTAAACAACACACCACATTTATCACATATGCGGCTCATGCAGCCGCTTACACTAGCCATATGCCACCAATGTAACTATACTTGAGTCTTCGACCAGCTTTTCCACGTCTTAACCACGTAATAAAACTGTACCGCCGGTATCTCGGTTACGCTTAGTATTACGTGTAATCACCGCTTCCAACCTATTTGCGTGCCTGTGGCCACGCCGAAGCGTGGCCCAACTAAAACGGTTTGGGCACCGGCCAACCCAGTGCTTTGCTTTAACCCGGTGTTGCGGCGGATCAATTTACCAGGAACCGCCGCCCCTAATTTTGTTTTTAGGAGTGTCCTACTATATACGGACCATTCCGCCAACCGAAGATCGTCTTCAGCTAACTAGTTCCTTTCTGTGCTTTGGTTTTTCGGTGGCGAACTAACTACCACCGAAGACTACAAACTGTGACCGACGACCGCATCGCCGGTCCTTGGTGTCTGCCTACCATAACTAACCTACCCGAGCCTCCATATTTATACACCCGGTGCTCCACCAGTGTCCACTTACGATGTTTCTTCCTAACCCCAACTCCGGTTCCGGTCTGCCCGAACCGCTATCTCAATCATTCTTTCCGCACGGGATTCGAGTACCGTACTCCCTAACCTATTCTAGGCTGCGGGAAGCATCTGTTGTGCTTTGGCAAGTATTTCTATGCACCGCCTACCGTGTCTCGGTGCCCCCTGCGCCAACTATGGCTTCTGGGGAGTACTCAACTCACAACTACTCGAAGCTTCACGCTCCCAACTGCCTACCGGATTCCGCTTCTGACTAGCATCTATGATGGTCTGCGAACCGACTAAGCATCTAAACCTTACTGATTTTTCCCTTTTCAGGCTATCCTCCAGATCTACGTCCGGGTCTGGCTTGTTTACCCTCACTTAAGCTTTGAGCTTTCCTGGCTATCCTAATGCCCAACTATACTGCTTGCGCCTTCACGATGATGGTTACCTTGACTTTCGTAGTTTCTACGGTCTGTGGTACCTGCCCCGTGGAATGAAGATTACGCCTTTCCGGCTCAGTGCTAATTTATACTTGCTCACAGCTTCGAGCTTGACCGACAATTGCGGTGTTCCCTACACTGACATCGTTGGCGATGGTCCATAAGGTTGTGGAGTTTTACTCCGGCTGGTTTATTTCCGCTCCCGCAGCTTTGAGCTCGAGCTTTTGCTCGTGACTTCCATACCTGTGAAGGATTAAGACCTTCACCTTAGCTTCGATCCTACCTTCTATGCCCGCCCCTACGGTGGAGATCGGGACGAGCGTGCGGCGCAGTTTAACGTCGTACACGCCATAGGACGTGAGGAAGAATAAGGTTTGTGCCCGCCAAGACAACCTTATCCTTCCCACCTCAACCTAAACACTCTTTTTTTCTATTTTTATAAAATTTTTCAATTTTTATTAGACATGCAGTTTTAATAATATTTTTATAAAGCTTTTATACTAGAAAACTCACATTTAATTTTAATGATTTAACAGGTTCAAAGAAAATGAAGGAAAAAAAAAATTCTAAGTATCAATAACACTCTTAGTGTCTTCTTTGGTGTTCATGAAATTAATTCCCAAGCGGTCTGGTGCTTTATGCGATCTACTGGGATACCGCTTTGGTGGTGGTGGGTCATTAATGTCCATTTCGTATTCATCAGACAAGTCTAGAGGTCCCATACCTCCCATCCAACCTGTGCTACGGTCGGAACTGTCTGTCGCGGTCGTACCTCCACTTTGACTCACACTGGCGCCTAGTGGGGGTTCAGTTTCCATTATTGGCGTTGTCACTGAGTTTGGGCTTACCGGCGCTGGCCGGTTTTCAGTATCGGGTGTACCCCCCGGACCAACATCCTCGTCTACGGTTTGCTCGCCAGTCTCCTTTGCATGGTATGGCAACATAAGAGATGTGTGGAACCTAGACGGATTGCTATTTGGTTTCTCCGGGTCCTGGATGCTGTATGTCAAGTTCAAGTGAACTTCAACTATTTTCCATGGTCCCGTATACCGCGGACCTAGTGACTTTGCGTACTTATCTTCTTTTGATGACAGTTTTTTATTTGCGATTTTGACTAGATCGCCGACCTTATATGTTACGTCCCTACGGTTTCGATCGAAGTATTGTTTCTGCCGCATCTGAGACTCCCTAAAATTATACCGAGCCTGCTCCCGCATGCCTGTTACATCTAGTAGCAGCCTTCGACCAAACTCTTCCTCTGTCATACCCAACGTCTTCCGTAACTGCATTTTCCGGTCAATGGGCAACATGAGCTCTCTGCCTAAGTTTAGCTGACATGGTGAATACCGAGATGATTTAGATTTTGCAGTGTTCAATGCTACCATGTAGTCGTCTAGCTGATGCGCCCACTTTGTTTGTGTTACTAAGCAGAATGCCCTGAGAATGCTCTTAATGTCTCGGTTCGATTTTGCGGACTGATTTGGGCTCAGGTGGTATGGCGCTACGTGCACGCATACCGCACCCCATTGCCTTAACTGGTCATTCCAGTCTGAACCAGAAAAGTAAGATGCATTATCTGAAACTATTCGTTTCGGTGTACTGAATTGCTGAAATACTTTTCCTAGGAACCTAAGTATTTTAATCGCCGATACCGAAACCAATGGTTCCATACTGACCCACTTAGAAACCTCATCCACACAAACTACGATAAACTTAAAACCTGCGCTCGCGGTTAATTCCCCTACAATGTCAACATGCACACACTCGAATACATTGTTGCGGTATGAGTGAATACCCATCTTACCGGGTTTCGCCTGATTTGATAATTTTACTAGTTGACACACCTCGCAAGTCTTAATGTATGCCTCTATGGTCTTTAGCATGTTATAGAACCAGAACCTTTTGCGGATCCGGTCGTACGTTCGCTCGACGCCTTGATGTCCGGCTACGGTACTATCATGGAAGTGAGAGATGACATTTCTTTCTATCGACTGCGGTATAACTGGTACAATGCGCTTTCTGGTTGTAGTCGATTCCGGGTCTAAAAAGTTTGCCTGTATGGGAGGATGCGCCCACTTAATATGCCTACCCTTCTTCATGAGTATGGACGGTAACACTCTATCCGGCGGCACTGGCCGACCCGTTCTCTGTTCTTCCTCTATCCTTTGCTCCCATAGCTTTTCTACCTGCTCGCTATAGAACCCGCCATCCGTTGTGCACTTCTTCAGTATGGACCTTGCGCCGCTTCGGTCTTTGCATGAAACATATCTACACAACACATTGTCCACAATTACGTAGTCGTACCGGTACCTTGACCGGTTACCTACCCTAGTGAGGCTCTTTGCAATGGTGGTCAGTGCCTCGCACTCTTTCTGCAGGTCCCGTAGCATACCCTTGTCCAGCATATCCATATCAATATCAACATTTGTACTCGAGTTCGTGAACGTCGCTAAGCACAATTCGAGCTGGTTCGGATCGTCATCCTCCCTGGGATCCGGTAATGCGCCTCGAGAAAACAGATCAGCGAGCTTGTTTACCGTCCCCTTCACGTATTCGACGTCATTTACAATATGGCTTAACTCAATGACCCACCTCACAATGTGCCTGTTGTAAAGGTGGTCATTTAGGGCTGCCTGTTTCAAGTACGTCAATGCTTGATTGTCGCACCGAAAAATGACGTCTTTATGGTACTTTGTGAATGGTTCGAACACTCGGCTCGCGTATCTGATTGCTAGACATTCTTTTTCCTGAGCGTCGTATCTCCGCTCGGCCGCATTTAACAGCTTGCTTCGGCACTCGATCACACGAAATCGGTCTTTACCGGCGGTTTCACAGTAATAGTTTTGTGCAAGGATCGCTACCTCCTTTTTAATTGCGTCGAATGCCGCTTGCTGACTTTGCCCCCACCGGAACGGTATGTTCGGATCTGCCTCCGGTCTCAGTTTTTTGGATATTGGTTCCAATTTAGTAGTGTAGTGCGGCATGAAGAGCATGTACCACCCCATGGCGCTTACAAACAACTGGACTTTCTTCTTCGTTCTCGGTGTCGGAAAGTTACGGATCGCCTCTACCTTTTTTGGGCACTTCCGGATCTCAAAACGGGTGATAACGTGGCCTAAGAGCTCTACCTCCGGGAGATCGAACTCGCACTTTTTCCAATCAATCGACAAATTAGAATTATTTAAAGTTCTAAACACGTACTCTAGATGTTCTTTATGCAATCGTTCTGTTTCGCTAAAAATAAACACACTGCCCGACTCAACGTACAGAAATTCTCCAACAACTTGACCAAAAATACTATCCATGAGCTTCCGAAAAACCGTCGGTGCGATCTTGAACCCCTTTGGTAAGACGTGCCACTCAGCATTTTGAGTGTGAAATGCCGTGTACTTCTTAAAATTTTCAGCTAATGGGATTTGCTCGCACCCCGCCTGTAAGTCAATTTTTGACATGAACCGGCTTGGTGGAAGGCGTTGCAAGAACTGTTGAATATTAGGCCTCGGGATCTGCGCCTTCGGTATGTGGCTATTCAACTCTATGTAATTTATCGCTAAGCGCTTATCACCGTTAGGTTTCGGTATTATCAAAAGTGGCGAGGAATATGCCGAAGTTGATCGCCGTATTTTACCCTGTTTCTCCAATTCGTGCAACGTCTCATCCATCCATCTAGCTACGGCCGGCGGTCTGCGTACCGGCTTACATTGTATGGAAGGACAATCCACCGGGATGCGTAGGTCATAAACCAGCGCATTTGTGAGTCCCGTTGTACCGTCGTTCCGTACTACCCTAACATACTTTTCGGCTAAAGTTTCAACAAACGCTTGAATCGGCGGTTGACTTATTACTTGTCGATCATCCTTATCCGGGGTTGGTGTCTGTAATACATTACAGCCATCTTTTGCGGTCTTCACCGATAACCCGCGGACCGACTGACCGACTTTTTGCTCTTTACCGTCATTCAATTTCGCATTCCACCGCATCGTGCATTCCACGTCGTCGAAACTTAAACCGTGTTTCCACCGGAACTTATTCCCGATAAATATTGGGCACATTAGTCCTTCTTGCACCAAGAAATCCTCTTTGAACCGTCGGCCTGCAATTTCTATGTCCAATGTTACTTCATCGCCTGCCGTAACTACTTTACCGTCGAACCCTGACATCTTTACCGTTGACTTCCTTGTTTTCAACCCTAACCTATCGCATTCTCTCTTTGATATGGCGAGTGCCGTACAACCCGAATCTATTAGAGCAAAGTATGTGTATTGTTTATGATTATGTATAACATTTACTACGGCATAAGGGGCTTTATTAATTAAATGGATTTGACACGGGTCCCCTTTTCTGTCCGTGTCCGGATCCAGTTTAAAGAGCCGGTAGCGTTTGTAGGTAGAACTGCCTGGGCAAACTTTGCCTCCAGTGTGTTAACAATCTTCTTTATTTCGTCCATCTTCGCTATCAGCACTTGGTCTCTGGTCTGCCGCCGTGATGTTCTTTGCTCTTGTCTCGTCGCTGACTGCATAGAGTTGAACGCTATTCTTCCTCCGCATTCCCCGGGACGTTCCGGTGTATTTGTCAGTGGTCCTGAACAGCCAAGCGTCGCCTCTAAGTTCCTGACAACCTTATAGCACTCGTCCTCCTCCCATGTCGACCTTCGGTTTCCGGTCCGACGTCCTAAGGATGTGCTTCTTTTGCCTTCCGCTGTTTGCATGACGTTAAAACTCTGACTTTCCACTGGTTCTTCGTAAAAATGCGGTATGGAGACCAAACTCTGCATGTGTTCCAGTATCTCAGTTGGTGTTGATACCGCTGGTGCACCTTCGCTGCTCGTGTTTTTGCTCAAGTTAGCTAGTATTCGCCGGGCCAACGCTCTTGCCTTTTTCGACCGACAGTCCTCAGTCTTGTGAGTCCCTTTACTGCAAAGACAACACCACATTCCGGTTTTCCGGCTCGTGTTTCTGTTTTGATACGGTCTCTTGTCTTTGTGGGAACCGGGGTATTTGTCTTGTCCTGGTGATGACTGACCAGCTGGCATCTGGTTTCGTTGGGTCGGCGCCTGATTGCTAGATGTTAAGGCTTTGGTATTTGCCACGGCCTCTTGCTGTTGCATAGACATATCGGCGGTGTGTACCTGGAACGGCTTGGTTTTGATAATCGGCGGTGCAATGGCCTGCCGTAGGGATGCCAGTTGACTTTGGGTGTTTCTATAGTCCTTCTGTAATTCTAGGACCGTCAACTGTATTGCCTGCATGTCCTTTTCCATTCGTGCCATCCACATTGCTACCGTCTTTACCGTTTCTTGGTCGTTTAGTCTGACCGCCGACTCGATCCTTTCTTTGTGTCCTTCTAAAGTGGCCTCAGCTGACTCGCCGACGTACTCCTGAACCGCCGAACCGTCATGCCCGTGGACGCTGAGTGCTTCTTGGCTGCAGCGTTCCGCTTCCCGTTATGTCGATGTACCGCCGGTTTCGTCTGCTGAAAACTTGAATTCTGCCATCCTGATGGTCTTCGGTCTTCGCCGTCCGCCTAATGAAGGAACATGTACCGGCCTCCTTACCCTGGACCGGACCTATACGGAACTTTTTACTGTTCGCCCTTATGCTCTACTAAACACTGCCTACACCTCGTTCTGCGGTCCTACTACCCTTACCACCGCGATATGTGCTCCGCAACCGCTCTACGTGGACAAACTGGACCGAGCAGCAGCCGAACCCCGGTGTGCCTGCTCACCACCGCAAAGATACACCGGATAACGCGCACTATGCACGTTGACTGTATATGTGTTACGTTCTCACCTATTTCGGTCTATGGTGCTTAAATGTCGCAGCTACCAACTCCCGGCATGCCTACTTGCTGACGCTTACACTGCAGGTTACAGATACAGTATGACTTATGCCCCTACCTGCTTCGGTCTATGGTGCTTCCTGATGTCGCTTGTGTATGACTACCAGCAAACACACTTCGATCGAAACCTACCAGGGGCTTGATGCGCCTGTTTGCGCAGCAACTTAACCTTATACTTTTCAAGAATAAGAACAAAAGATAAAAAAATAAAAAAATAAAAATTATAGAACCCGTGATTCTCACTTGATTTCGCTTCCTATGGTTCTTGTACAAGACGAAAGTCTTGTGTCCGTTACAGTCGCCAGTGTAACATAGAATTCCCCAATCTCTCCTTTTTCCTTGCCCTTCAGCCTCAAAATTGGAAGTTCGAGCTGAGCCGAGACGGTAGTCCGCTTCGCGGTCCACGACTTGCTGCTTTTCAGACCGGAATCTGTCTGGCCGGCGGTATCCTCGTCTGGGTTCCCCAGTCCTCTTAACTCCTCCGGAGCGCCGACCGCCGCTTCCCGTTCAGACTCGCCGGGACTGCGCTTCCTCAGACCAGAAACTGTCTGACCGGCGGTATCCACTTCTGGGATCCCAAGCCTCCTTAGCACCGCCGGAGCTCCGACCGCCGCTCCACTTTCCGACTCGCCGGGTCCGTGCCTTCTTCGCCGCTTAGTCGATCTTACCCAGACCGTCCTCGTCGTACCCAGCACTTCCCGGGGTTCCGGTATTCGCTCCGTGATGGGGGATGGGATGCACAAGTGTTATGGTCGGTGTGCTGGTGCCGGTATGATGCCTCAACACTAACACCCGGAATTAACTATATGACCGTGATAATTCCAGTACCCGGTTATGCTATGCTCCACAACACTTTCTATGCCGGCTTCTACGGGCCGTAATGTCTCACGAAATCACAGGTTTAACACAGTTCAAGTTCTGGGATTATTACTTTTAATAATGTCTCGTAAATCCCTTCGATCTCACTTTCACAATATACAATAATTACAATGCCACAACGGCTTCACTGATCCGATCTCTTAATTATAATTATTATATTTACGCATAATAAATAATGATAAACCTCATAACTAGATTCAATAAAGGAGTAAATAAGATAGAACTAGATACTGGTAAATGGATAAATAAAAGATGGCGACGGGCAACCTTAATAATCAACCTCAATAATCTATACTCCACCCGAAGTTGTGTACAGTTCGGTACCTAGTTTGGAAGTAAAGTCAAAACTCTTGGTTTGGACGAGAGGAGCCCAGCTCCGGATGAGAGTGCCACGTCACCATCCAACTCGTCAACCGTCGGTCTCTGCCCTGCCCTTCTTCTTCATCCGCCTATACTTACTATCCTGCTCCTCCGCTTATACTTACATTCCCTCACTGCTATAGATCGCGGAAAATTACTGACTGCACCGACGACTTCATTTGGATGTCGTCCTCAGCTCCTTTGTCCTGTTTCCCTCTACTGCTATTAATACATGACCCCATATTTTCCGATATTTACTTCACAATAGGAGTCGTCCATTATTGGCTTAAAGAGCAAGGTTAATGTTTAGTTACTAAATGCAAATTAAACAAAAAAAATCTACTACTTTCAACGTTAATCTTATGGCAAGGAAATCATATGGTCCCTAATACGGTGTTCGGTGGTGTTTAAATGACGTTTTTTATGGGCAACTCCTTATATAAATGTTTGTACAATATTATTGCCTTTATTCTGCTCTAAATTATGTACTGAACTACAGGTGAGGTATACATCGCTTTAGAGTTTTGTGCGAACGGAGATTTACTCAATTTTTTGAAAAAGAATCGAGCTGACTTTGACGATTTGATAGAAAAAGCCACAAAAGTTGTTTCCGCCCAAGCTTCTGCAGAAGCGACGACGGCGAGTGTGTGGTATGCAAACCAAATGACTACCATTTCGATTTCTGAGCCGTCAAAAAACATATATCGTAATCTTAACAAAGGAGCAAACGAACCATTAGTATACTCAACTTTGGATCTTTTAAAATGGTCTCAGCAAATCTCAAGTGGAATGGGGTTTCTTGGTTCCAAAAATGTAAGTAAATGTGCTGCTAAATTTAAAAGAAAAATGTTTCCCTGTATTTGCAAGTGATGCAATAATAACTTAAATAGTAAAAAGCAAAAACAATTAAATAAAGCATTACAACTTGTGTGACAGGTAATTCACGGAGATTTGGCTGCAAGAAACGTTCTTCTGACGGGAGATAAAACTGCCAAAATTAGCGATTTCGGTCTTTCCCGCCAGCTTCAAAACTATTCAACATACAAAAAGAAGACAAAGGCAAAACAGATACAGATCATAACTAGAAATAAAAATAACAAAAAAATAACTGTAAAGGAAATAACATAAATAATTTTAATAATTCCAGACTCCATTGCCTTGGAAATGGATGGCGATTGAGTCTCTGCGTGACATGGAGTTTTCTGTACAGTCTGACGTTTGGTCTTTTGGTGTGACGCTCTTTGAAATATTTTCACTTGGAACCATTCCGTACCCAGGACGGAATTGGACGAATGAGTTTGTTGATGACCTAGTTGCTGGGCTACGGTTAAATACACCAAAGTTTGGAAATGATGACTTGTAAGTAATTATTCCAATTTTTTCCTCAGGTTTTACGTACATGAAATATTTCAACGCTAATGGTTAGAATCAACTTGCTAAATAGTTTTGATTGTTTCCAGACGTAATCTTATGATGGACTGTATGAAGCTGGAGCCGTTGGAAAGAATAAAGTTTCACGAAATGTGTCACCGCTTTGTTGACATTCAAAGAAAGCTTGAGTTACAGTTGAATCCTGATTCGTTAAGTAATTACGTTGTGACCTAATTTGCGATTTTTAAACTGATTAATCACTTAAACATGTCCATTTTGAGCCAAAGCGTAGTCGTAGTTTCATACCTACCTCTAATTTAGCCTCTGGTTTTAAATAAATTATAATTAATTAGCAAATACTTTGATTCCGTATATAATATCTGGCAAGAATGGTATAATTATTGGTAATTAAAATTGTAATTAATGTAACAATTAAACTGTAAATTTCCTAATAATGCGAGGGTATGTGATTCACAACAAACCTAAGTTTAACATTGTACCGTGCGCGAATACATAGCCTATTGTATTTTTTATAAAGAAAATACTCACTTTCATATTAACATTAAAATTGTTACCTAGTTTGCATGCAGAACATGTATATCGTCTATGAAGAAACAAAATGACCCATTTTCAATTTATGCCAAAATTTAAATGAGCTATGTCAAAAAAAAGACAGTAAATAAAACACATGCTTACAGTGCCAATCACGAGCTAATATTAGCAAATGATTCTATTTTTGTATACGGTTTTTAGAAGGAAACAATGTTCTATTTACACATTTTTGAAAAAGTGAACCGTTTCTGTTTTAGCGTTTTTTAAACGTATAAAATGTCTCATTTACGTGATTTTTGAAAAAGTCATAATATTTTATTTACATATTGCTGAAAATTGTGAAATATTCTATCTACATGATTATTGATAAGTGCAAAATATAATACTTCTATGTTTTTTTTTAAATTGCAAAATATTAAAATTACATGTTTTCGAAAAATGCAAAATATTCTATTCTTCATAAACATGTTATTCTAATAATTACTGTTTAGATAGTTCATTTTGTTTTTGACTAAAAATGAAGATGGGTCATTTCGGTTCTTCACAAAAGATATTTTTACATATATGTCAAGTAGTTTTGATTTTCAAGCATGGATTCTTTTTTGTAATGTTTTTTTCTTATAGCTTAATTTGAATGTCTAATAATGCAACTCTCAACAACACATGACGAATGTAAAGTAACTATAAATGGACAATTACATTTATTGACACTTTTAGCTAAGCAGATCATGCATTAGAAATATTAGAAGTACGTGGAATTCTGCTTTTTTAATTTTATGTAACAATATTGAGATGAAAGTCGTTGTTTTAGATTTACAGGAACAGATGTTATTAGAGATTTCTACTCGTATGTAAACAAACATTACTTTTAAAAACTACTATAATTATTTTATGTTTATTATAATTATGTTTCTGGTAGTAATTATTTAAATACAAATCGCGATATTGGTTTCTAACTTTAGGAGGTCAGTGTAAGACACGGAGCCGGTGACCGGTAGGACCGATCGCACTGACCGAAGCTCCGGTCAGTAAAATCGAAAACATAGCAGGCACGCGCGGGCTCATTTTTTTTTCTCGAAGCTCGTCGATGCTCAAAAAGCACAAAAAGCTCATAGAGCTTTTAGAGTCCTGAAATTTGATATCCGTAGTGGGGTATTTGAGCCCAAAAGTGTAAGAGTGACCGATATGTCGTAAAGGTTGTTTTGGACTCATACTGTCATAAAAAAAAATATCAGAGATACTGTGTAATGTGAAAGTATGATGAAATATAAATATATTAAATTATTTTATACGATAGTAATAATATATGAATCACACTAATCACACACCGACACCGTAGCTGGCACTATTCTGACACGGGATATAAGATAAAAGTAATAGTCAGCGGTACGAGTGAGTGATGATTACTAGTAATAATAGTAATAGTAATATTTGTTTAATATTAGTTAATTAATTAATTAATATACTGATACCTATACCCTGTGTTGTGGTGTGGCGGACTGTGGCGGCAGTGGCGGGGACGGTGTCAGGTGTCGGTGTCAGTGGTGTCACAGTGAATTAAGTATAAGTTTTCTGAATTAATATACTGCTGATACCTATACCCTGTGTTGTGGTGTGGCGAACTGTGGCGGCAATGGCGGGGACGGTGTCGGTGTCAGTGGTGTCACAGTGAATTAAGTATAAGTTTTCTGGCTGATGGCTACTGTGCTACAGTAGTAATGTATGTACTGTATCTTTATATACATGAAGTTAGGTTGATTTATTATGGGCTTGAGAATAAAATTTGTAATTTTAACTATAAAACTTCTCTTGAATTTAATTACAAGAAAATTAAAATAACTGTTTTTGGTGAAACTGAGCCCGAGCGGGATAAAAATTGCAATAATTAAATGTCGATAAATGTGAGTCTTTACTAAACTTTACTCTACACCTCACCACGGAGACGGAGCACCAGATGAAGAGTCGACTTTTTCTGGATGTTGTTACATTTGACACATGTAATTATTACTGTGGGTATTATTTAGTTGTTTGAGCACCATGTAATTTAAATTATTTTAAATATTAAAAATTCGCATTTTGGGCGAACGTTTAATCACGAATTCCCACCATTAATTGAACCACCGCCAAAGTTGCTAAAGCTAAAGCTTGAGCAAACACCAAAGCCCACACACTAACACTAAAACCTGCGGACTAACACCAGTTTAGAATTTATCTGGTATGATTTTTCAAGTTTTCAGTTGTTCAGTTAACCAGTTTTGGAGGATTTGAGGACATTCTTATGCCAGTATTGCTGCCAATAGTGACGACACGTCCCCCAATTTAAGGTTTTAGGTTAAGTTAAAAAAAGTAAAATTCAACAGAAATCAGGCCAGAACTGAAAAATAAAAGGTGCAAGCTGTGAACAAACAGAAACTGAAATGAGTTGCAACTCCAATAATGACCTGCCACTAAATTTGTGCATGAAAGATAGACCACAAATTAATACTAAAGAAAGCCAGAGTCAAAGTCAAGTTCCATCCTTTTCTTCAGTTTCAGCTTCTAAAGAAACAGCTGTCATAAAAAAAATATCAGAGGTACTGTGTTATGTAAATGTATGATGAAATATATTGTATTATTGTATGCGATAGTAATAATATATGAATCACACTGATCACACACCGACACCGACACCGTAGCTGGCACTATTCTGACACGGTATATAAGATAAAAGTAATAGTCAGCGGTACGAGTGAGTGATGATTACTAGTAATTAATAGTAATAGTAATATTAGTTTAATATTAATTAATTAATATACTGATACCTATACCCTGTGTTGTGGTGTGGCGGACTGTGGCGGCAGTGGCGGAGACTGTGTCAGGTGTTGGTGTCAGTGGCGTCACAGTGAATTAAGTATAAGTGTTCTAGCTGATGGCTACTGTGCGGCAGTACAGTAGTAATGTATGTATGTACTGTATCTTTATATAAACATGAAGTTAGGTAGATTTATTATGGGCTTGAGAATAAAATTTGTAATGTGAACCATAAACCTTCTCTAAATTTAATTACAAGCAAATTAAAATTACTGTTTTTAGTGAAACTGAGCCCGAGCAGGATAAAAATTGCAATAATTAAATGTCGATAAATGTAAGTCTTGACTAAACTTTACACCCTACCACGGAGACGGAGCACTAGATAAAGAGTCGAGGTAAATGGGCCAGACACTAAAAACGCACTTACCTAATTTAGTGCATGAATATCTTTATTTACATGATTACGTATACACAGCAACAGTGATAAAGCTTTAGCTATTTAGTGATGCAATTAATCTAGTGCACAACCTATTGTAGTGCACAGTTGGCTACGGCGTTGCAATTCCGTAGGTTTACAAGTTGGTGTTCGCGCTAACTACTAAGTGTTCACATTACTATTACCTTTAAGTTGTTTTCTATCAGTGTTATCTGATAGAGCCGGATACAAATAACGCTACTTATATAAAAAGTATGTCACATTGTAGAAACAGCAAATACATAAGAATAAAATTACTTAAAGTAGAGCACATCTCACATTTAGGTGATAGTATTGAATTCCACTAATTGTAATTCTTACTTATTGAATTAATTACCCTGGTTCATAGTTTAAGTGGCTTGTTATTTAAAATAATTTAAAAAATAAGAGGCCGACTTTTTAGTCATTTACAAATTATTTAACAATTACAGTTTGTAATTGTATATTGTTGGTGTTGCAGCATGCTTTAACATATTTATTATTTGCATTTTTAGGTATTATAGAAAATTTTGCATCTAAAAGTGTAATGCCTCATTACATGAATTATGAATTAAACAATTTAGTGTTGATAGTGTGGTAGGTAAGCCATAATTGTATTTAGGAATTTAATAATTTCATCCTAAATTTATGTTTGTATTAAGTGTAAACATAGTGCTGTAGCAAAGTGCATAGTACTGCTACTCTTGTTTTGTGAATAAAATGCCTGCATGGTGCGCACACCGCTAGCATATAGCTCATACACCGCCTTCAAAGTGCATTGAGAAGATCAGTGACTGTAATGCACACATCAATGGAAAAAATATAGCGTATGGAACATTATTAAAACATTTTGACTATATCGTTATTAAAAGTTATTTGCATGTAAAACAAAATATTTATTTTTTGGACATATGGGCGCTATATAGAGCCTATATAGGTGTGGTCAAGGTATGTTAGTATCATTATTATTGAGTTGTTGGGATTACAGTCTACGGACAAACAGACAGCATAAAGTGTGAACAACATTGAAGCTTAAGCTTTATTTGACTTGCAATTAGACAAGATATTCTTCTGCATTGTTCATTGGACAATACACTTATAATATTAGCAGCAACCAGTGCCAAAGCCCGAACCAGCACCAGCACTAGATCTTGGTCACGTTCCTCTACGTAGACACTAGTCACCTATGATATCTGCTACTATTAACACAATTAGTTTTAACTTTTTTACTTTGCAGTGTAAATATTTAATGAATAAAAACGTAATATGGCATTAAAGTGTGCCCTTTTGTCTCTACAGAGCAATTTTAAACTAACTTTACAGTAAGCCGAATAAAAATAAATAAAAATAAGAACTTCATATTACTAATTCCATTTCCAAATTCCTTCTAATTTCTAATTTTAACTAAAATAGGAAAGATCAAAATTTAAAATCATTTATAGCTTACTATACTATAAGGTTGCATTCTCATTAATAAATATAACTCCGCTGCATTGATTCACAGCTTTGGTAAAGCATTACATATTTACATATATCATCAGTAAAGAACCAAAATGACACATACCTATATTTAGCTAAAACCACTATCTATAATAAAAGAAATTAAAATCCAATTAAATCATCTTGAAAGCAATAAAGTAGAACATTTTGCATTTTTCGAAAAGCAAATGTAAATAGAACATTTTGCATGTTTCGAAAAAATGTAAATAGAACATTTTGCACTTTTCCAAAAATATATAAATAGAACAATTTGCACTATTCAAAAGCAAGTAAATAGAACACTTTGCATTTGTTAAAAACATGTGCTTAGATAGAACGTTTTACAACTTTCAAAAACTCTCCAAAACAAAACACGTCTCACTTTTCAAAAAGATGTAAATCGAATAATTTGTGCTTCGCAAAAACATGTAAAGAGAATATTTCACACTTTTCAAACATAGCATGTATCGCAAATAAATCATTTTATAGAGTGAAGCTACCTAATTGTGGCCACCGGTTGTACATCTGATACGACTCAGTGCATAACAAAATTTCATTTTTGGTTGTAAAATTCAGCATTCCATCTACTGATTCTGCAACTTTGAGTTTCACAAATTTTCACCTAACTAGTAAGACGAATTTAATCAGCCGGCCACAATTAGGAGACCGGCCACCATAAGGCACCTACCTCACCCTACTTCTTAAATGCAAACCCTTAATATTAACATTTTACTCACATAACTAATATTGTAGCATATTTTTGACATACATAGCTTATTTTAATTGTATAGCTTAAAACAGGGGCCTTTTCGGGGCCAGACAAAGGAATTGGTTTCAGGCAGAAATTTGTTTCCATACAAAAACAACCATTTCGATTTTATTGATGGTTAGCTTTGGTAAAGCAAAATGTTGTATTTGCATGTTTTAGAAAATTGCAAAATGTTCTATTTACATGTTTTTGAGAAAACAGAAAAATGTCCTGGTTTTGGTTCTGGGTATCGAATGACTGGGTAGCGAATGTCCTTTAACTGTATTCCGTGATGAGCCTATATTAAAATTAGTCAGAGAAACTGCACATAACTCAACATTTAAAAACTAGTCTATCAAATAAAAGAACGGTCTTAAATATGCAAAATAATTTAAAAACATTAAAATAACATGTTTCACGGGGAAAATTTTAAAAATCATCGGGTAAGTTGCATATTGAGCCGACGACCGTCGGGTGGATTGTACCGACGTACGACGGGTAGAATAAACAGTACATGTTGAACATTAGTATTTAACATTTACATATCGTCTGTAAAGAATAAAAATGGGCTATTACCATTTTTTGTTTAAAACAAAATGCAATATTCACACAAAATTTAAATAACATGTTCATGATAGCACGTAAATAGAACGTTGTGCACTTTTCTAAGAGACAAGGTATTATAATGATTTGGTCGGCTAGGTTGCAGTCCCTCTTATTGAAATTTTGGTGTCAGGTCAGTTACAAAATTTGGGCGTCGGGTAGGTTGCAGAAAATTGTCAGCTGTCGAGTAAATTGCAGAATTTTCCGTCAAGTGAGTTGCACTTTGACCTGACAACCGTCGGGTGGATTATTAGGGTTTTGTCGGCCATCAGTAGTCTTGCAGTTCCTGTACATACACCACCTGCGTAGTGCTAACACTGCCTGCATAGTGCATACACCGCCTGCGTAGGGCATACACCGCCTTCGTAGTGCATACGCATGCATAGCGCATACTGCATACTGAAACTAAGTCAAATGATACTAAATAAATAATAATTTAAATAATATACTCACCACGGCACAGCGAAGTGCAAATGCAGAGGTTGCTACTTTTTGGTCTGCTGTTGCATTTGATAATACCTTGTTATGATTAAAATGTAATTGTATCGTTAATCAATAATATAATTAGTGGTGTTGCAACGGCAACAGTGGTGGTTGGTGCTACAGTGACTAAAGTGAGATTTTATCGTGTTGCAATAATTAAAGAGGGTGACCATTTGTGTGGTGCATTGCGCTGATAAAAGTGGGTGACTGTTAATGTTTTAATAATAAAATGTGGTGACTGCCCGAAATTATTTTTTGAAGCAACACACGACCTGGCGAATGTCAGTGCCTACGAATGTCAGCCAAAAAGTAATGTCTGCTGACTAAAAATATCCTAAATATAAAACATAAAATGTTTGTATGTATATGATGTGTGCACCAATCACCGTGTTTCTTATTGGTTTTATTAATATGTTAAAAATTTCAGTGTTTTTTGATTTCATTCTAAATTGTGTTATTAAATATTTCAACTTTTGAATATTATTCAAATGAAATTCAATAATGTTTCAAGAAGTATTATAATTCTACTCTAATTTTTGAATATTAGGTGGAATTTTTAGAATAAAGTTTAATTAGGAATTTAATTGATTATATATATATTACTAATTATAGGCACGACAATTTTATGTTCGTTGCCTAATATTTTAATGTTTATCAAAATGTGTCCTACCATAACCATGAATAATACAGACGCAGATATTTGATATGTTATATTTAATTTAATTATATATTGTATATTGTTAATGCATAATATATTATATATAGCTAGATACAATGCAAAGCTAATAGGCTAATACAAGTTATATTATAATTTATTATTCAGTGATTTTATGCTGTTTTATTTTGTCAATAATGTTAGTGTTTAATATTTATTTATAAATTTAATATGCTGTTACCATTACCACGCTGTTATGCATATTAGTAATAGTCTTCAACATTTTCCTTTAATAGTCATTAAATTGTTCGACGTGACAGTTTTATTTAATAATTGTTACTAGAAACACAAAAACATAATAATAATAAAAAATTAAAAATTAAATGTCCTTTGGTGTTTGTGTGTATTATATATTATTTATGCATTTATAGATTTATTCTCATTTTCATGGTGTTACGCCAAGTAGTATTAGTATTAGTCATATTTGTACAAGTCATGAACATTTTTTGTAGGTAGGTACAATTTACTTCCAGTACCTAGGGGGTTGGCTCAGATTGGGGGAGATTGAGGTAAAAGCTCAATGAGGTGAAAAAAATTTTCCCTCAAAAAAGGAAGCGGGACCGGAGGAGGTAAAATAGATAAAAAGAACGGTGTTGAACGATTTCCCTCCTCCGGGCTCAGCCGGGCTCAAATTGAGGTAGTTTTTTCAAGAAAAAGGGACCCTCGGTCAATTTTTTTTAAGGGCTCGTTAGGGACCGATTGGCTTGCACTGTAGGAGGTACTGCTTGAGCTTTTAAGGTTTTATGTAATATAGGACTACTACATAATTATATATACTATATTTTTCAGTGTAGTAGATACTACTTATTTACATTACAATTCCTTCATGTATCAATTGCTCACGCATCACTAAAAACAAAGTTAAACAAGTAAAATGTATTTTAAATTGGGACTTTTGTAGTGTATGAAGTATGAAGTAAAGTGTTAAAGGTTTAGTAGTATATTAGTCGTATAAGTAGGCATTAAAAATTATCCTGTGTGTCAATGATTAAAAATTTAATTCTGACGTTATTATTTAGAATTACTAATTATTACACCGCTCTGGACAAATCAATCCAAGCAATTTTTTTACTTGAGCTTGAGGGATTATAAACTTTATTTCCGTTTTCCTGCAACACTCACAATCACAATTAAAATAATTATCACATTACCACAACAAGTATTTTATAAACAAGTTAAGCACTGAAACGTGTCTATTCTGAGCTAAATAATAGTTCCAAATCCACGTTTTGCCTCTTGTATGAGTGTATGAAGAGTTTTTTGGCAAAACAGACAAGAATACCACTGTACCTTATGTTTTCGTGTTATATGTATAGTACTATAGTGTGGGTCGTTGGTCGTGTCTCATGTCTCCAAACCCTTTTATGAAAATGTGCTGAATTACTCATTTTTATTTTTACAACACACATTATAAATCCGCTGAACTTTCCTAGTAGCAAAATTTGAACGAGGAAAGTGTAGCTTAAAATTACGAAGACTACAAGGCATATACTCAGCTCCATATATTCATGCATATATTGTGGTATGTTGAAATACTACTAATTTAAACGTAATATGTTCATTACATTATAAATTATAAATACATAATTTAATTTGCCGCACCAGTCGAGCCGATAAACCAGTTCGACGTAAGTAGGAAATTTTGTGGGTGTAAATTATAGTGCTTTTCGTTCAAACTAACTGGCACAAGTGAATATGTCGCCAGTCACCACATCCTGATGACGACAGTTAAGAAAATGTGACATATTGATTATTTTTAAGAAATAAATAGGTTTTTCACTGGCACATCTAATTACAGCTTTAAAAGAAATACAAAGAGCATTTAAACTTTATAAAATCTCGTAAACAATTATTATTGCATTGTAATTCATTCAACTTGGCATAAATTAAATTATACTAATAATTATTAGACCGAGTATAAAAACTAATACAAATTGTAATTTAAAACAGCATATTCGTGTTTCAAAGCATTCCACTCACCTACATAATAATTTAATTTGTATAACTAACAAGTAGCAAAAATCGAAGTAGGCACAATCGGTTGTGTAAGACTAAATATTAAGGTATTTACTTACCTATATGAATACAATTGAACTAGTAAAATGAAGAGTCACTTTTACATTCTAGTCACTGCTATTACTGCACTTGCTATCCCTTCTTTTGGTTTTGGAAGAGGTTCAGATAGAGTGCCAGAACCTCCAAAATACCTAAGAAGCGTAGAAATTCGTATTAAACAGTATCAGTACACTAAACAGTGGTACGTAGTATGCAGGTTATCGCATGCGCAGGTGCAAAGTTCGTCTTTCCAATTTGCGCTTAAAACAGTTCGAGTTGAGTCATGTGACAATCCGGACAGGTGTTATCCTAAAAGGGAAATGAACACAGATCGGACAACAAAGGTATGATTTCTTTAATATAAAAGCACAAATAATTTAAATTTTCACACACGGCTTACTAGCCCGCATTATTTGTTCATCTTTTCCTACCAAACTCAATAAATACGGATAAATACAGAATAGTAATAATTTACGCTTTAATTACAAACAGGTTTGCTCAGCAAAGGATAAAGATTGGTGCGTTTTCAGAAAACTAGGAGAACCAGCAGCCAGCAGATCGAAGCAACCTCCAGATACACGGAAAGGTGGTCTGCTCGGTGGAAATAGATGCACAAGTCTACGAGACGTATGACTACTACTTCCGTGGGATATCATATAATTACTGTAAGATATAAACCGGAGCTAAAAGGCTAATAGTTGTGTCCCTAATAGATGGTTTCTGCTAAGTTATGATTTCTAATGTAAAATCCAGATCTTACATCAGGATTACCGCCGCTTGGAGAGATGCTTGGAATCGGAGTCGGGGCATCTAAAGTAAGCGTTGAACAAAGGGAAATCACTTGCACCGCACTCCACTTCCTCTACAAGGAAAATAGCTTAACCCTGACGCTGATTTATACATCTGGATCTTCTAGAACCGTGTATGAGGCTCAGCCGTGGAACAATGCTCAAATCAGGAGCTGGACATATAGCTATGACACTAGACTGACGCAGGACATTCGCGCTATAACCTGTAGCGTCCGTTGCATCAACTCCGATGAATTGATAAGCACCACTTATGTTGTGCAGGAGTTTGACAGACCGAGCATACGTTAGTTAAATTTAAATTGTATGTAATCACAAAGCTAAAGCACCTTTTAACACGTTTAATTGACCAGGGACTCTTTCCATGACATTAGTTGAGCTACTTATTAACCGTAACCGTATGTCCTGTGTTTCTACGTTTAAAATATAATTTTTAAACTTGTATTTGTTACTATTTCTACTTAGCATTTAATCCAGAATCTGAGACGACTAAAACAGAAGCAACAACTTCCACCCAAACAAAAACAAATGAGCCAATGACGCCCAGCCCTGGATCACGTCCTTCTAGTCCGGCAACAGGTAAGAGCTGTGACGCGAACCAATAATACTGCACAACATCTATTCTAACTACTAATTGCAGATCGTCCATAAATGATGTCATCAAAGTACCCCTATTTTTAAAACTCTATGGCCCCACCACTACTGGGAGAGTTGTGGAAGTGCTGAGTGTGTTGTAGCATAGGAGTGTTTTGGGGTTGGTGGGGTGAGTTTGGATGCGAGGAGTGAGAAAGACGAAGTAGCTGGGAAGGTATCCGGGAAGGTATATGGAAAGGAACGGGAAGTAATGAGGGCAGATATGGAAGGAATGAAAACGGGAACGAACGAAAAGATATGATGGGAACGAGAGGACAGATATAATGAGATGCATTGGGTGACATGGACTGGCATTGTGTGCAGTCATTAATGCAATATAAAATATAATAATTAATTCATCCGTGTGAGGAGGTACGTACGTAGGTAGTAGGTAGGTAGCTCCCAATGACTGGCAATTTGCCTTGTGTTGTATGCTGAGCATGGGAAGCGAGAAAAGAATGGCAGGAAATGAAGAAATTGAGGGCAGGTGGCCGCGTATGGAAATTTGACGGGAGTGCAGCATGGATCTTGGATACGGGGAGTATGTACGGCGGGTGCCTGGGAATGTGGACGGGGTATGGCGGTGGTAGCTGGCGGGTAGTGTGACGTATATATTAAGGGAGGGAAAGGGAGAGGAGACATGCATATATGATAGGATGGAATGGGATGGGAGATTATACATGGACTTGCATTGATATATGCAGGCATCTATGTAATAATATAATATTATAATAAAAATATTATCAGAGCTTGTGTAGGTAGGTAGGCACTTTAAACGGCAGTCTGCCTTGTAGTATATGTTGGGCTTGGAACAGTGAGGGAGGAATGGACAGCAATTGAGGGGAAATGAAATGAATAAAAAAAATATAAATATTAAATACGGACATTGTACGTGGTAGGTACGGAGTAGGTATATGGTATATACGTAATGGGTAGGTACTGGTCAATAAGTATTTGCATTGTGTCGTATGCTGTCAGTAGTAATGAAAGGGAAATGTGGGCTTTGTGTGGGGTGTAGGTAGGTAGGTATATACATAGGTACCTATATAGGGACTTGAGCCCAATGTATGTAACAGTGAACGGGGCTGTCTTTAGCACTTAGGTAACGGTAGTAAGTGGTGAAATGAAGGCAAGGGTGGGGGAAAACGGACCCGGGCCTTAGTAACATTACGGTAAAGGGGCTGCATGGTTAATCATACAGTGTGCTGTAGCCATAACAAACCCACCCGTCCTCCTCCTGACTGTTTAAAATGAGAGAAATAGTATATAACGGATGTAAACCTTTTACAGTTTGTTCAGAAATGAACCATCTTCGCTCCGAACACTTCGCTCCGCTTCGCCTCGCTACGACAACGACTCCGACTAAAGCAATCGTACATACGAATTGCATCGGTATCGGCTCACACGTCGACATCCGGCTTCGCTTCCGGCTTTGCTTCCGCTTCGTAAATGTTTTGAATTATAAATTCATAAACATAAATCCAGTATACACGAATATAAAAGTATTCTGTCCGAATACAACTACGAATGGTATAATATTTTATACTTTACTACTCGCATAATAAAGTATTCTGTCCGAATACAACTACAACTTCGACAAAAGCAAACGTTAATTCGTTTCGCTGAGCTACGCCTCGCTTTGATGTTTTGAATTATAAATTCATAAACATAAATCCAGTATACACGAATAATAAAGTATTCTGTCCGAATACAACTACAACTTCGACAAAAGCAAACGTTAATTCGTTTCGCTGAGCTACGCCTCGCTTCGATGTTTTGAATTATAAATTCATAAACATAAATCCAGTATACACGAATATAAAAGTATTCTGTCCGAATACAACTACGAATGGTATAATATTTTATACTTTACTACTCGCATAATAATATCTATTCGATATTATAAACTCTCCGCTACGAATAACTCGATGTATAATATTTTATACTTTACTACTCGCATAATAATATCTATTCGATATTGTAAAACTCTTCGCTACGTCTACTCAAATATAATACTTTAACAACCAAAACTCTGAAATAGAGAATTGGTGTTGTTATTGAATGCATCATGTCATGTTACAAATGCAACTATTTACACTTCGCTACGCACTGCTTGATGTACAACATATTGTGCTTTACTACACTACGCATATATTTAATACACGTTTACATATGTACGTTGCACTACGACTATTAAAATTCTACTTAATGCTTTGTGCATCTTGTTATGTTACAAATGCAAACATTTACACTTTGCTACGTACTATATGCTTCTACGGCAGACTACGCTTCTATACTCTTTGAATATTGAATAAATTTAATGCATTTTGACAAATAATTGACAATGGTAGTTAGAACTTTGTATACTTAGTATAGATAAGCATGCAAACTACACTCAACAGAAATGCATATGTATACACCATGTGTTCTTATGCAAATATTACAAAAATACGAAATTGAGCTTTTGGACATGTGACCTACCAGGGGCTATGTAATTAGACGTGCAGAGCGTGCTCCCAAAAGTTTCAAAATTTTTTGTGTTGCCAATAGAAATTTTTAGTTTCAACGCGATATTTAGACTCAACAAAATATGGGTTTTCTTATGTGCAAAACGAATTTTTAATTTTCGCTCTAGAAAAAAATCACTTTTTTGTTTATAGGGCGAATTCAATTTTTTCAACGCCAATATGCTTCTCTGATTTTTGTAACCCTAAATATCAAAAAACATTTTAAAAATACGCAATAATAAAGATTTTGGATATACCCTATCGAGCCCTACTTTTTATAACCTGCTTGTTAAATCAATGTTGCTAAACGAATTTTTTATATTAAACCCGATATTTAGACGTTATCGAGCATGGGCTCTTTTATGGCATAGTCATTTTTGTGATTTTCGCGCAAAAATTTTAGGTTTGTTTTAAGGGTAAATTTTAGGGTATGTAAATTTTTTTTTCGGACGGACTATTTTTTTTTGATAGTTTAAGCTTGCAGGCTTGCCGTCTGCAAAAACAGAATTTGAAAATTCGAAAAAATAAAAACCGGATCGGACAGGCCGGACAAACCGATCCGACCGGTGCACACTATGTATTGCCTTAATCTATATTGCTCGAGAACTAGTTGACGTAGAAAGATGCGGCTAGCGCCATCTGATAGATCTTACTTGTAGCTACATTCTGAAGAAACAACAACACCTTGCAAAAAATACTACCCGGGTAAAACCGATATTTCGGTTTTCATATGTATCTTTTGAACTTAATGCAATATTTCAAATCTGTTTCGAGATTGTCATTGTGCTAGGCAATGCGGAATTAATTACATAAAACTATCATATGAAAATATCATAAATTTATGGTTTTTGTGTAAACCTGTATTAAACCATGGGATTTTGGAATGATTTTTTTGTAAATTCTGGTACTATTTGCATTTTTATTTTTTCAGTTCCTATTTTCATAAATTGTCTTGTCTTTGCGCTGGCTATGTTCCTTAGTACATTATTTGTAGTTTTCTCTGCAAATAGGTCACACAAGCTTAAATAAGGAAAAATGAATAAAATATAAAATAAATGAATAAAATACAGACACTGTGAGTACCTTGTAGATTGTCTGTAGGTAATACATTGGTTCTTGCTAGTGCTGGTTTTTATTTGTTAGTATGCTAGTTGTAATAATTCAAGAGGAACGAGATACAGGATAATAACATACATGTGGGTAGGCAGGTGAGTACAAAAGTACCTATCTAGGGACTCGAGCTCAAAGTATGTAGTATTGTACAAAGCTAGACTTTGCATTAGAGAAGCAGTCGTGAATAGTGAAGTAAAAGTAAGAAGAGCAGAATAGATCCATGTAGAAGTAATGCAGTTAAGGGGTGGGCAATGGTAAGTTTACACTGCCCTGTACCCTAACGATTTTCTCCTCACCCTTTTGTCTTTCAAACATGATTGAAAATGTATAAATGAAAACTCCACATTGAAAAACATTGTCACTTGTTGGCCACTTCTACGACTACGATCACTACTGCTACCTCTCGTCTCCGCTACGATTACGACTTCGACAAAAGCAAACAATAATTTGTATTGCTTAGCTACGTCTTGCTTCGAAATGATTTGAATTATAAATTCATAAACATAAATCCAGTATACACGAATATAAAAGTATTCTGTCCGAATACATCTACGACTTCCGGCTTTCGCTTCTGCTACGAAATGTTTTGAATTATAAATTCATAAACATAAATCCAGTATACACGAATAATAAAGTATTCTGTCCGAATACAACTACAACTTCGACAAAAGCAAACGTTAATTCGTTTTGCTGAGCTACGCCTCGCTTCGATGTTTTGAATTATAAATTTATAAACATAAATCCAGTATACACGAATATAAAAGTATTCTGTCCGAATACAACTACAACTTCGACAAAAGCAAACGTTAATTCGTTTTGCTGAGCTACGCCTCGCTTCGATGTTTTGAATCATAAATTCATAAACATAAATCCAGTATACACGAATATAAAAGTATTCTGTCCGAAAACATCTACGACTTCGAAAAAAGCAAACGTTAATTCGTTTTGCTGAGCTACGCCTCGCTTCGATGTTTTGAATTATAAATTCATAAACATAAATCCAGTATACACGAATATAAAAGTATTCTGTCCGAATACATCTACGACTTCGACAAAAGCAAACGTTAATTCGTTTTGCTGAGCTACGCCTCGCTTCGATGTTTTGAATTATAAATTCATAAACATAAATCCAGTATACACAAATATAAAAGTATTCTGTCCGAATACAACTACAACTTCGACAAAAGCAAACGTTAATTCGTTTTGCTGAGCTACGCCTCGCTTCGATGTTTTGAATTATAAATTCATAAACATAAATCCAGTATACACGAATATAAAAGTATTCTGTCCGAATACATCTACGACTTCGACAAAAGCAAACGTTAATTCGTTTTGCTGAGCTACGCCTCGCTTCGATGTTTTGAATTATAAATTCATAAACATAAATCCAGTATACACAAATATAAAAGTATTCTGTCCGAATACAACTACAACTTCGACAAAAGCAAACGTTAATTCGTTTTGCTGAGCTACGCCTCGCTTCGATGTTTTGAATTATAAATTCATAAACATAAATCCAGTATACACGAATATAAAAGTATTCTGTCCGAATACAACTACAACTTCGACAAAAGCAAACGTTAATTCGTTTTGCTGAGCTACGCCTCGCTTCGATGTTTTGAATCATAAATTCATAAACATAAATCCAGTATACACGAATATAAAAGTATTCTGTCCGAATACATCTACGACTTCGACAAAAGCAAACGTTAATTTGTTTTGCTGAGCTACGCCTCGCTTCGATGTTTTGAATTATAAATTCATAAACATAAATCCAGTATACACGATTACAAAATTATTTTTTATGAATTTGATTTTTTTCTGCTTACATATAAACGATGAAAGTAATTTTAGAACCAACTGTCACAGGATTGTTTCCGTGTGAGTATTGTACATATGCGTTTTTATCTAAAAAGCTACGCAAGAATCATGTAATTAAAAGCCATTCAAAGTACAAACGATATTTAATTTTACAAAACCGCCAGTTGAAAGTGTTTCAAACATTTTTTGAACCAACTGTAATCCAGTTAGGTCAATTGACGTTGAATACAACAAGCTAAATTGTGTTATAAAAAAGCAGCCTTTAGAACATAACGCTAGCAGTAAAAACCCTACTATGCTGATTTTACGTATTTTATTAAAAGTTTCATCTGAAATGTATACATTATTGCATGTGTTCGAATTATAAATGTTATATTGTAATAACTAAACACGTTTTTGAAGAATGAAAAGAAAGTGATATATACAATTTTACTATATGATAGTTGTAAGGTAATGCAATACTGTATGATTCAAACAATTTAACAATTCTGTAAATATTAAAAGTACCACTGTATTAGTATTCACAAAATATAAAAATTACTTAGTAGGTAAATGTAAAATAATAGAAAACATTTAATGATTTTAGATTCATAGTTACTGTTGTTTACTGTAAATAAATAGAAATAGCAGATTGTAGCTAGTAAATAATTTATTGCAATAGGCAAAAAACTTTTTAAATATCTGTGAATATATAGTCATGTAATTAGGAAACATTAAACTAAGAAAAATAGGGAAATACATATAATACAGCTATGTGTGACACCTTGTTATTATTGTTTGCAGTGAGGTACAAATATTAAAAACAAATTAAAATAGCACAAATAGTAGGTTAACTTTATAGTGCAATACAAAGTGTGCTAAAAATCGAACTGTAATAAGTATGTATTTTTTAAAAATAACAATAGTGAAATATTTATTTAAAAAAAGCTACAACAAAAAACAATAGTTATAAGATGTAATATATTTGTAATTCTAACTTGTACAGTAAATAAATTCTTGTATATCTGTAAATTGTAAAATACTTATAACGTCTGGTTTAACAAACTTTTGCGCAGTTTTACTAACAGCTGACTCAGTGACAGTCGCAAACTTTTTTATCTATACAATGGCAGAAATTCGTAAATCATATTTAAATTCAAGGCTAAAAGGCTCGTTCTCTGCCCTGAGTGGATTTATAAAAAACAATAAGCAT
Organism: Dicyrtomina minuta; assembly: GCA_949802685.1. NCBI lineage: Eukaryota > Metazoa > Arthropoda > Collembola > Symphypleona > Dicyrtomidae > Dicyrtomina > Dicyrtomina minuta. The sequence goes on from OX461810.1 coordinate 62,483,955, forward strand.
TTTCACGACAAGAAAAAAGTTGACAAAGAACTAAGCCAACTGAATTCATTTAGTCTACACAGACCTATAAGGAAGAATTTTAGGCGCAGGAGAACCATTGTAAACATGGCAGGAGAAATTTTTTGCTGTGATTTAAAAATCTTAGGGTCAGTGTTATCAAAAGCGAATTCCGGATATGAAAACATACTTTTTTGCATTGACGCTTTTACGAAAAAGCTTTTTTGTAGATTCATAAAGAACAAAAGACCAGAAACAGTAATTAAAGCAATGAAAAGTATATTCCATGAAGCAAAAATAACACCAATTTATTTATTTACAGACCAAGGTTAGCTGCAAACAGCTAATAGGGTAACATACAACCAATTCAAACGTTTCAAATTAATCTTGGTATAATATATAGGACTAACAACGATATAAATATATTATTTTGTTACTTATAGGTACTGAATTTCGAGCAGAGTCTTTTCGCAAGTTTTTAAAGAGCAAGGGAATAAAATACTATAATACATATAGTGAGACCAAGTCAAGTATAGTAGAAAGAGTCATAAGGTCAGCTGAAATACACACTAACTAACAAGTTTGCTATACAAAACTCAATATAAGGTTGACGCACATGCTATAACACAGTATTTATTTGTTTATGTAGGACCATTTTTGAGAAGGTGGCTAGGTACATAACAGAAAAGCAAACAAACCGTATTCTTGAAATATTTCCTGCATTTGTAAAAACGTACAACAACACTTTTCATTCAACAATCCAGATGTCGCCTAATAGCGTGAACAGTTTGAATGAAAACGATGTATGGAGAACCATGTACTCAGACCTTATTAACGACACTACGAAACGTAGACCAGTGTTCAAGCCTGGCGACCGTGTGCGAATTAGTCGTACTAAATTAACATTTGAGAAAGTTAAGTATAATATAGCGTACCACGTGAGCTAAAATAACAGATTAAAAAACATGTATAAATAGGGAGACTTTTGAACAATCGAGTTAATGTATTTCTATCCTTTACCCAGGCTACAACCAAAGCTTTAGCTTAGAATGGTTTATTGTGAAGTCTGTAAACTTGGAAACCATACCTATAACATACTACTTGGAAGATTTAAATCACAACAGCATTACTGGATCATTTTATAAGGAAGAGCTTAGCCGAGTTGAAGAATCAACATGAATTCTACACCGTTTATTCCATACTTTACCAATGCTATCAAGCAGCATATCAACAACAAACGCAGAAGATTAGACAAACATTGCTGTTCCCAATTAGATCGAGACCCAGCAGGTACCGAAAATATCTACATAACGATTACAAGTGACCAGCAAAACAATATTTATACTGCAAACACTCCGTCTAGCTTTGTAGCTGTTCTCCCTACCCCTCTAAACCTTGAGAATTACGACGTTGGACTAGTGAGTTTGAGATATACAAGCAGCATACAGCCAGCTATAGTTCAGCATGTACCAGCTACCCCAATACGTAGCGTACGTAGCGCTGAAGTTTCTGACCTCGAGCCTATTAAAAAACTGTTTCCTAACTACAAGCCAACAGTAAAAAGTTTTTTTAACTTCCAGAAACAAGAAACAACAGTACACCAATTCATGACTAGACTTAACGATGCGTTAAAGCTAAATCAAGACAAAGTGCCGCTTAAAATTGAACAAAAAGCTCTCAGCTTAGACCCTGAGGAAATACATATGATCCTTTTAAACGTGTCAAAATCAAACAATGTAATTCTTGCAATCCCCACACCTCTTGCATTGTTTTTTAAGCAAGGCAGATCACGGTTTATGTCTGGAAACCATTTACCGTACGACTACTCACGTCAAGAAGACTTTGAGATAATTCCAATGGACACAAACTTCAATTTTGGGGCTGAAAAAATTGAAAGTATGGAGAACGTAATACAGTTATACCAGGGCTTTGAGACTTTTATAATTTTCAGAAAACAAATAAATACAGGAGATTCTGACTATCGTAAATGTTTTGAACGTTTTAATTCTGAGATGCGTGATCCAGAAAATAATGACACAAATCTAAAAATTGAGTTTCCTTCTGATACAAGCAATACCAAATGCAAATTGACGTTTGAAGGAAACGAAGGGGATTATGTTGTGTTACCCGAACCAATAGCACTGTGCTTAGGCTTGCAGCAACACGACAAGTTTCACAATGGCGTCTACGAATCTGAATTTGACTTTGACGAAGAGAAATACAATGAAATTGTAGACTATGATTACATGAACATACGCCTGTTTAAAATGTGTGCACATTATATGCCAATGAAAGAACCAGAAGAAATGGACTTGGATCACATAGTGCATGAAATTAACCGCACTTTGAATGAGCGGCTTTGGAGTGATACGACTGTACAGTTTAAACATGAAGACGGACAGCTCAGTATTCCAAACCTACGGGAAGACATTACTGTACAGCTCCCACCACTTGTTAATAGATTCTTTGGGTTTGATGACAATTTCATATTCAAAGATGGTGTCGTCGCCAACTTGCAACCGGAATTAGCAAAGGAAGAAGAACAAGAGAAAGAAAATGAAGAATTTGAAGAAGATGTAGAACCTGAGCATACTGAACCAGCTAAGCGAATGCTTGTAACATGCAATTTGATCGAAAACCAGCTCTGTGCTACCCATGCTCTACCGTTGCTGCGCTCAGTTGATATCTCAAGCGAATATAATAAGGAGACAGTGCACAACTTTTTGCCAATATTATATTTGCCACTTAAACATCAGGAACAGCAAGTAATACGGATTACCCTTTTAAACGAATACCGAAGCCTTGTCACACTGCCTGAGAATTCGCAAACTATTTTAGAATTGCAGTTTAAGCCTCGCAAAGTTTAAAACATATTTAATATAAAAAGACACAGTTTGTCATTTGCAAATCATTCTTAATTCAACTATCAAACAACAACAACATCATTTTATTTACAGTGCTTCTTAATAAATTAAATTCAAAAATAAATTTGCAGTGCATTGCCTTACATGTACAACGACGATCTAATACACAAAGTGGTGGATCTTCTGTAGTTCTTACTTCTGCCCAGTTTCAGAGCAAACGTCTGAAAAATACGGAGAATGGTTGGGCCTGCAAACTGAATTGAACTACGATGAAATTGAAAACCTTGTGTTGTTCTTAACCCAAGATTGCAAATTGTAAAGTTTGTTGTGCAAAAAACATGAATACATTAACTCTGGAAAGTTTGTTGTGTGAGGCATGCCAGTTCTGCTGGTTGAACTATACGCCGTCAAGTGTGCAAACTGTCATGTATAAAAACAAACAATACTGTACGCGATGTGAATTGCAAGAAAGGAAAAAAGATGAACAAGTACTTGCCAGCTTAAATACACCTTACGATGAGTGGATTGACTTTGATGATTTCAACGATGTTAGCAATTGGTGTGAAGTAACCCGAAGTTTTGAAAATATTGATTGTTTCGTGTGTAAATTCGATCCTGGTGATGTTTCGTCAGTCAGAGGCGAACCCGATGCAGAGTATATTCACAGCATATCTTTGTATGGGGAAACAGTGTACATTTACAAGTACATGCCAGAAATTAAAGTATGCAACTACTGCATGTTTTGGCGATGCTTGAATGTTTTAGAGAATGTTCGAGAATATATTTATGAATACAAAGAAGATGAATACTGAAGCCTTGTCACACTGCCCGAGAACTCGCAAAGTTTAAAACATATTTAATATAAAAAGACACAGTTTGTAATTTGCGAATCATTCTTAATTCAACTCTCAAACAACAACAACGTCAGCCCAGTTACTTGCAAATTATTTAAACAAACAGTGCAGTGCTTCAATTTATTTACAACATTACTAAACATGTTGTAAATCATGCGTAAAATTGTGTGTAAAAACGTTTACGAATCTGACGCTGGTGACGCACTCCAAATTGTGGACGAAGAACTTTTAAAAGACAGTTTACTCAGTGAATACTGTACACTTGAACCCATTAAAAACATTGCTACTGAAAACGACCAACAAATGGGTGCTGGAGAAGATACCGTAGGAGTTGGTCTTGAAAACACATTAAACAGCAGTGCAAACAGTGAAATAGGCCTAGAAAATACCCAAAATTTAGTTCCACTTAAATTGCGACAGCCATCCAAACGCCGTGCAATTTCTCACAAGTGCCGCGTTACTCATTGCCGTACAATTTGCCCTAAAAGAAATAAAAAAGTAGTAAAACGCAATATGCCTATAACTCAGACTGGCGGACGTTGTGTAGCTCGTCGTAAGGCACAGTCTGGAGGCTCAAGAAAACGCATTGTTCGCCGGCGTGTTCAAACTGGTGGCCGCCTAAGACGTAAACCAGTTACGCATACTAAGCAACGAGGAGGAGGCAGATCATCTGCTCAGTCTGGAGCAGGAAGACGAAGGAAAGCATACAGACGCAAATAACTTATAAACCACTGTACGTTTAATTCTACTTCATTCATCACCTAACCTACAACGAAGCAATATCAACCAAAAATTTGCAGCTCTGTCTTACCATGGATTCCACGCCAGGATTTTACGACGAATCTACAATTTACGAGGGTTCTCAAAAATCTATACAGAACAACCTTATCTTGGACAAGTTACCTCCAACCAACGTCAGCGTTGAAGATGCCCCCGAGTATTACCCATACTACCCCGTACTTAGCCCGCGAGATAACGAAAATCCCGTTATTTTTGATATACTGAAATCTCCGGGCAAGTATTACGCCTTAGACGGATCCTATTTAGATCTCACATGCCGTGTAATGCTAGCAGATGGAAAGCCAATCGCTGCTACTGATATGGTCGCTCCGTGTTCAATGCTGTTCTATGGTTTATTCAGTAACATGGAGTTCTATCTAAATGGACAGTTGATATCCGATAATTCGAATCATTACGCCATCAGTTCTTACTTGAAAAAGGAACTCTCATCAAATCCCATTGAAAAGAAAAACAGCATGTTAGACCAGTTGTACATACCTAACACAACGCCAGATAATTTTACTAAAACTGACGACGGCTTCATGGCTCGATATAACATTGCTAGAGAATCAAAGCCGTTTACAATGGTGGGAAGGCCAGAATCGCCATTCTTCACACAGACTCGAATGTTACCAGGAGAAACTGATATCCGAATAATTATGAGAAGATCGCACCCTGCCTTTTGCATTGATGCAGAAACTGAAACAAGAACCGGGTACTCTGGTTGCCCGTTTCGCGTGGACATTGTAAATGCTGTACTGTACTTGAAAAGACAGACAGTATCTCCGTTGGCTATTGAAAAGCATCGACTGAACCTTAATAATGGTACTCTTAAGTACCCGTGTATTGAACCTGAAGTGAAGAACTTTGTTATTCCATCCGGCGTGAGTTCACATTCACTTGATAATTGTATCAATGGAAGATTACCACAAGTTATTGTGTTTGGCCTTGTGGATTCTGAAGCGTATCTTGGAAAGCTCACAAAATCCTTTTGCAACTTTCAACATTTCAATTTAAGTGAAATTACGGTCTCAATGAACCAAGAAGCAATTGAATACAAGACATTGCCTTTACAATTCAAGAAAGATGATGGGTCAGGAGAAGAAAACTTTTTGCTGGCTCTCAACACCCTCAAAAAAACAGCAGCAAATCCAAGCCTCGGTAACGGGGTAAATAGAAACAACTATACAAAGGGAAGAGTCTTATTTGCATTTGAACTTGTACCTACACAAGCTAATGCTTTAAGCGTGAACAAAACTGGACAGGTTCAAATCAGTTTGAAGTTTAGAACCGCACTAACCAAGTCAGTGACAGCTATACTATATAGCCAATATCAAAACATTATTGAGATTGACCGCAACAAACAAGTTATCATCAACCGTTAAAATGTAAAGTACCAAACAAGTTTGTGCAAAAACAAAACAACAATTTAGCTGCGAGTATATATGTTAATGTATCTATAACAAGTCTGTTTGTTCCTTTACAGATGTTGAACAAACAACAACGTTCACATTATGAACACTGGAGAATTACAACAATGTCTCAAAATCTTACTTGGAGAAACTCAAGTAAAGTTCTACGTAATTGCAGCAGATCAAATGCGGTCAACTTTGCTCAGCGCAGAAAAAAGAAACAAGGGAACAACTTACCCTATTGCAATTATTCAAAATACAGACAAGTTGGAAAGCCCTGGGAAGCACTGGATTTCTTACTGGGTGACTTCAAAGGACAGCTTCGAATATTTTGACTCGTATGGAAATCCAATTCAACGGTATCGAAATTTGCAATTGCCAGGATACCATATGGTGGCTGAAAACTGCACAGTGCTACAAAGCGGCAGATCAACAGTGTGTGGAATGTATTGTATATATTATCTCTACTCTAGAGCTTTAGGAATTAAATATAAAGATTTTTTAAGTATATTTACAAGCTGTGTACTAGTTAATGATAGAAAAGTAAGGAAATTTATAGAAATGATCCCTAGTGTAATACCGAATATGTATAGCGTACCACCTAAACTACAGTCTAATACATTTAAAGTTTCGTGTCCAGAGTTTTGCCATAGTTTAATAATGTACTATTAAATATTATTGTAATATTGTGTAAGAAGTGTAGCCTAACTTTATAAAAAATGTATCACAAATTTATTATAAATAGCAGTATATGTAAGAACTTTTGTCAGTAGCAGTTTAGATTTTATAATGTCAACAGCAACCACTGTCGACTTTAAATTAATTCACCCTTTTACGGCTATGATATGTGGCCCTAGTTCATCAGGAAAAAGTACTCTCTGTCTAGAAATTGTTAAGCACCGAAAACAAATTATTAGCGAAAAAATAAATAAAGTAATATATGTTAGTGTACATACAAAACCAGAACAGTTTTCTGGCATTGATTTTGCATCGGACAGTGAAATAACATTAGTGTCAGATATAAACAACATTGAAGCATTGTTAGATGATATCAACAGCCCATGCCTATTGGTTTTAGATGACCACCTAAACTTTATTGAATCAAACCCAAAGGCCAGACTCTTAGTTCAGAAAATATTTACTGAGTTGTCCCATCATATGGACTTTAGTGTTATACTTGTTCTGCAAAACCCGTTTACAAAAGAGTTGAGAACTACAAGCTTGAATACTAAATACATGATATTGTTTGACGTACCAAGAGATAGAAGCATTATTGGTCAAATTTCAAGACAGGTTAGCCCTGGACGTCCCAAGTTCCTGCAAGAAGCATACGAAAAAGCATGCAGTTTACGCCAACACAGTTACATAATGCTAGATTTGCATCCAAAGTGTCCCAATCCTACAACATATGTGCGAAATAACGTATTTCCGTGTAATGGTACTGACATTTACGTACCAACTCAACCATAAAAATGGCTCAAACAAACAATAGTGGCAGTCGTTTTGAACAAAATTACAAGTTTCTGTCAAATTTAACATTTTACAAGTCTAAAGAATACAAAACTCTTATAACAAGTGCAACGTCTGAACAATTATATGCCTTGGCTGAAACTATATACAACGTGAATAAATTTTGCAAACATCCACTTAAAGGATACAATACTCAAATAAAGACGCTAATAAGGCGATTAACGTGTGACGATATACTACGCCTGCGCAAAGTTTTACTTAAGTATCATAAACTTATTCAAGCTATTTTAGCTACAGTGTTTTATAAGGTGTACAAAAGTGAAATTTGTCGTACAACTTTATTCTCTGACATAATTTGTGACTAGTTCTTTACGTGTTAACAAATAAAAAAAATGGCAACAGTTATGAAGGCAATTGAGCCAAAGCTGTATGCTGAGCTTATGAAAATACGTGCAGAACAGACTAATAATAAACCTGCCTATAAACCCAATACAGCATCTGCACCTCCCTTTCCTAGCCAATTTGACAACACACAGCTGCAAGACATACAAAATGGCAATGAAACAGGAAATCAAAAGAAAACTCTTAAACGACAAGATTGGATCCAGTACGAAGAAATGATTTCAAGACCCATTAAACGAAAACGGCGTAATATAAGTGCATGAAGAATCTTGCAGAACAGAATGCAAAAACTTATATAAACAGTTGCAAATTTTCAATTGTCACCAGTTGCATACAACAACTCACAGCGTTCAATACTTAACATCAACCATGCCTTCAATACGCATATACGTTTTAGTGCTGCTTGTGCTTCCTGCACTTGCATTGGTATGTAACAATGTAGCTGCAGCTGATGTGTTAGCTGCGCCACCTGTGACTGAAGATAAACACGCCACAAAATCCTCTGAAAATATCAAAGGCCAAATGGACGGGACTAAACCAGCTCAGCAGTTTAATACTACGCAACTTCCTCTAATTCAATCCAATTCATTTCATAAATTTATACTTCAAGCATTAAAGTATATGCTTGAAAGTCTAAATGCCCAGAATGGAATCATCATGGACGTGGTCGAGAAGTTTCAACACACAGAAGCTAAGCCATTGGTGAACAACACATTTGATTACATATGTAAGTGAATAAAAAAATTTGTTCACTCACTTGTAAGTTTGACTTATATACCGTATATAGTATACAACTAGTATAGCTAATAGAAGTTTAACTAGTACTATGTATATACACATACTAATACATGACTTTTGTTTTCTGTTTCGGCGTATGTACAGCTATCTACGTGTCATTCATCCTGGTCCTGCTCCTGTTTGCATTCAAAATTATAAAGCTGTTCAGAAAGGGGAGAACCTGGCCCCCTAAAGAAGTGGGTGGAGACCAACAAGTGGGCGTGATAGAGCGGCTAGAAGATTCAGTTATAAATACTGGTATCCAACTGACTCAGCCTCACACTACTCGCAGCAGCAGTTCACGCACCTAACTCAAGAACCTGAGAAGTCCTAAAGCCATACATCTACACAACCCACAGTTCCAGGCAGGACTCTACTGTTGTATCGGAAACCCAACCGTGGTGTTTCACATTACCCTCCTCTATAGTTAAAGTATTGCTTTACCAGCATGGACCCTCAAATTACCCCATCCTATACTACACGAGTTGTCGACGCACAACTGCATTACGAGCAAGAAGATTACCCTTTACCCACAGTGCTCGGATCATCCCCCAACCACTTCAAGTGTTCTTTCCCACACTGCCTGTTTAAGTGTTACTTTCACGTACCGTATAAGTCCCATGTGGAGCACGTACATCAATGTGAAGATTGCAACCTGTTTTGTTTAAACAAACAGCACCACCAATGCTCTCATGTTGGAGAAAGACTTGGGCACATTGAGAACCGCAGCCAAGATCTTGTAGGGGGCGGCACCAGTCGATCGGGTACAACATATGGACCAACTACAAGCACAGCTAGCCAACCAGCAAGAAAACGACTACGCCGTTCACCTCAAATAGACTTGGACGTATTTCAAGAATATTCAAGATATCATAAGGGAATGATTGTAATCTACATTCACAAGCCAATTGAAACATTTGCAAGTATTGAAACAATAATGGCAGAATTGCATGATCCCTTTGTAAAGTTACTGACACAAAACCTGAGTGTACATAGTGGTATCAAAGCTCAGCTTATTATCGTTGCTACAATGGAATTAGAAGTTGAAGTGGAAACTGAAAAAACTATAAAAGTGCGTAACCCCACCTTCACAGGTCAGAATTACGATATTTTTAATACAAGTGAAATTGACAAGTTTGTTTTAAATAGCACAAATGAGTGCGTAGAAAGACTAACTGATTATAACAAGTATGGAACTGGATGGGTACTTCGCGAAATTGAATCAGTTCAGGTGAAGATTGGTGTACTAAACTTATTTGCAAACGCAGCAGCAAAGGGATACATCAAGTTTCCTAAAATGAAACCCAGAAAGGAAGGATATTTGAACATTAAAAATAAATGCAACGAGTGTTTTAAGTTCTGTGTTGCTGCTCATCGGTTTAGACACGAAATAATAGACAATAAAATGTACAAACTAAAACAGGAAAACAAAGTGCAACGAGCTAACAATATTAAACAAAGCTTAGAGTACCCAGAGCAGTACCGACCATATTTTTCCCGATTTGATTTTACTGATGTTACATTTCCTTTGCAAATGGACAATTTGACTGAACTTAAAAAATTTGAAATAAACAATAATCTTGGAATCAATATTTGGAGCCACCGAGAAGATCAAATTATTCAAATCCGAAGATGCCACAATACCGACATAAGTGAAAAGTGTAATTTATTTCTCATCAAAAACGACTCTGCAAATGAAGAAAGCAAAGCTTATCATCTTGTGTTGATTACTGACATAAACAAATTTCTGTGCAATGGGCATAATACCAAACAATTTTATTGCCAGCTATGTTTCAGATCGTTTAATTCAGAAAAGAATTTGGATCAACATCTGGAAAACTGCCAAACTCTTGTGACAAAAAACATTGTGTTTCCAGAATTACACGAACGAATCAAGTTTTCCAAACTGTGGCAAACCCTTCCCTACCCGTACGTCATTGTTTATAAATTTTTAACATTCTTGAATCCTACTGAAGATAAAAAATCTGTAACACACAATATCAAGATTTCAAACGAAATTCTTCCAGCCGCATATTCGTTTGTTGTTATAAGTCAAATGAAACACTACGATAAAGTTATAGCAGTGGAGTATTTTGATGGTCTAAATTTAATGAATCATTTCTTTAAAAGAATATTCACTTGGGCAAAAAAGTTATTGTCTAAAATAAGAAACACCAACAACTTTGTACAGCCATCAGAAGAAGAAAAGAAACAATTCAATGAAGCATCACATTGTCACATGTGCAAACGTGAATTTGACAACAATAAGAAAATAATAAAAAATTTTCATCATAACCACCACCAAGGTAACTTTGAGTTTGCAGCATGCAGCCGATGTAATTTACAAATAAAGTACAAGTTTGAAATACCCCTAATTTCACACTGTGGAGGAACAATTGACTACCACCTATTGATTAGTGCAATGAAAACAAATAACTTTAAAGCTAAGGATGTCAAAGTTATTGCAAAATCCGCCAGTGATATAAAATCTATAACAATAACTTCAAAGGATACTTGGCTACCAGATCTTCATCTCCAATACCCACAAGACAAGAATACTGGAGAACAGTACACTGGAAACAAATTCAACTCAAAAGTTAAAGTTCGTTTCATCGATTCGAGTTTATTTATGGATACAAGTTTAACAGATTTAGTTGAATCTTTAAAATCGCAAAATAAACAACATCTAAAACTTGTGTCACAATGTGTGTCGCATTTTGCTCCTTCAAGTAAAATGAAATCAACAAACCCAGAAGCTAAGAAGTATAAAGAAGAATGTATTAAACTATTACAGACGCCCCTGTGCTTTCCGTTCAAGGCATTAACTAATCGTTGTGCATTTTCGAAGAAACTTATTTTAAGAGAACAATTTCAGCGATCAATACTAGACGACGAGCCAATTTCTGAAGCAGAATGGGAGCTTGTGCTAAAAGTGTGTACTCAATTTGAACTTACAACATTGCGCGATTATACTAGAGTTTCGTGCATAATAGAAACACTTTTACTTGCTGAAGTATGGCAAAACTTTAGAAAGCTTGGACTTCAAAACTACCAACTGGACCCAACATACTCCATGACGCTGCCCAGCTTCTCTTGGGAGTGTTTTTTAAAATTCACGGATGCTGAAATTGATTACATAAGAGATCAAAGAATATTAGACATTGCGACAAACGGAATACGCGGCGGTCAGTGTATTTTCACTCAGAAGCATGTAGTTGCCAACCATGAGCGATGTCCGGAAGGATTTGACGAGTCAAAACCTCGCAAGCAATTGCTGTCACTAGACATCAATAGTTTGTATGCATATTGCTTAAAACAGCTAATGCCAGTGTCGGATTATGAGTACATGGAAGCCAAAGACCTAACACATATCAACTGGGCTGATTCTAATTTTGGCAACGAAGAGGGTAGCCTTGGATATATACTAGTAGTGGATTTAGAATACCCAGCACATTTACACAAACGAGACGAAAACCTGCCCCTTGCAATGGAAAAGCGAACATTGAATCTGCAAGACGTTGCTGCTTTTATGTGCCCGAATAAAACTACAACTGCCAGTTTGCAGCGGCAAGTATCCCGCCCCCGATTAATGTTAACTCTTCATAACAAGTACAAGTATACAGTGCATTTCAAGGCTCTGCAGTATTACTTGTCTAAGGGATTAGTTTTACTGAAAGTTCATTGTGGCGTAAGATTTAAACAACAACGCTGTTTTAAACCATACATTGATGTTAACTTGGAAAAACGCAAAGCAGCCAAAACAGAATTTGAAAACAAAGCACTTAAAAAAAATAACAATGTAATTTACGGAAAAACAATTACAAATATCTTGGAATTTGTTAATGCTCATATTTGTACAAGTGCAGCAGAAGCTGAAAAATTATTAGCATCACCTCGTTGCAAAGACTTTGAGGGATTGTCAGAAGATCTCAGCATATTCACAGAAGAATTGAAAACATATCGCGTTACCAACTCGCCATTAACTGGAGTCGCTATTTTAGATACTGCAAAAGTGTTGTTCTATACAAAATGGGATCGTCTCTGTGAGATATTTCACGACAAGGCACATCTGGATTACAGTGATACAGACGGGTATGAAATGCACACAATTGACGAGCTAAATACATTTTGGGACGATATTTTTAAAGCAAAGATGGAGTTTGATTTCAGCAAAATTCCTCGCGACCACGAGTTCTTTAAAATGTATGAGCACCAGTACCCAGGTTTGCACAGTCTAAATAAAGACAAAAGCGGAAAGTTAAGAATACAAAGCTTAGACTTAAAAGAACTAATTATTTTAAAACCAAAAATGTATAGTTCATTGTACTTAAACGACACTCAACAACAAAAGTGTGCAGGAATTTCAGCAGTTGCAATGAGACAGTGTAAACACAACAAGTATAAAATAATGTTAGAAACAAACAGACCTTGTAGAATAAATGTGAATTCTGTAAGGTCTAAGGACCATAACTTGTACATTGTAAACTTTAATAGATTGGCATTTAACTCTTTGGAATTATCTCGAGTATTTCCAGATCCAACTAATTGTAATTATAGTTTGCCCTTTGGCCATGTTGATTTACGTAAGACATAACTTGGTTTGCAACATGAACGTGAAAAAAAACTTGTAAATATGTAAATATTGTAAAAACAAACTTTGTAAATAATAGCTTTAGTTAAGAAACATAATAGTTGTATGTGTAAACTTGTGTAAACAACTGTAGTTTTTAGTTTAATTATAGGTAGCACTATGTATTTAATGTTAGCCTAATAATATACTATAAATATAAATTTAAAAAAAATATAAATTAATTGTAAAAAGTTTGTATTGTAAGATGTACATATGTGTAAATATTTAACTTAAGTTTAATTCAGAATACTGAAAACCATTATGTAAATATCAATGTAAATTGTGTCGGTGTAGCAAGAAAATTTCAAAAAAAATAAAATGTAAATATGTAAATACTTTAATTAAATGACTTTATTTGCATTTCTCCTGGTTCATTTTACTTATATTCCTATAACTAGCATACAACACAAGGGAAATCCCCATTCATAGGGAGCTACCTACTATCTATGTGCGTAACTTCCTACGTACATGGATGCATATAATAATATGATTAATTTCATAGTACAATGCATTAATTACTGCACACAATGCCAGTCCATGTCTCCCAATGCATCCCATTATATCTACCCGTTGCATCTCTTCATATCTTCCCGTTTTCATTTCTTCCATATCTGCCCTCATTACTTCCCCTTCCTTTCCATATACCTTCCCGGATACCTTCCCAGCTACTTCGTCTTTCTCACTCCTCGCATCCAAACTCACCCCACCAACCCCAAAACACTCCTATGCTACAACACACTCAGCACTTCCACAACTCTCCCAGTAGTCCCACCAACCAACCGGCCATATCAGCTTACCCATTTTGTAAACGGCAATTTTTAACGTTGGACGTCATCATTATTCATTAGGAGACCGTTCGGCTTTTGTCCATGACGGCATTTATGGACTATTCATTACGCCTAATACAATTTTGAAGTTTAAAATTTTTCCGCGCTCAATATGTAATATTCTGTTAACATATTTAATCGTGGTTTAAAGGGTCACCCGATCCAAATCAGCCACCGACCACGCCCAATCAAAAATCAGCAGTTACAAAAGCAGAGCAAGGACAGTCGGCAACAACACAAACCACAACTGTGCTCACAAGTATCCCGTCAATGGCCACGGACGCAATGTCTCCTGTAACACCAACTAATCAGCCCGCCTTTACAATAGTTTTTGCCTGTATGGGATTGGGATTTTTTGGTTTAATTCTTTTCACTGGCTACTGCGTACATCGCTATTTTATTATTGTAAGTTTTTTACAACCTTTGGCAGTAATAAATAATTTTTAAATTTTTTTTTTGCAACGAATTTAATGAGTTACAAAATAATTCTACTAAAAGCGCCAAAAAATACAACTGATATGATTTTATAGATATGGATTTGCTGCCGGGAGAAATCACCATCTCAACTTGAAAGCCATGAGTTGAAACCTATAAAATCAGTAGTAGTAAAATTTGGCATTCCATCAAAATATATAATATCTTTAAAGAAATTGTCTGTAGGTGAGTAATTTTATTGCACCAGATACGCAAGCAATTTAATTTTAGTAAATATCGTAACTGATTAAAAGACTCTTCGATGTAATTAACCACACATTTTTAATTCGTGGCTTTAGACTACAATCAAATTGTGAGCCAAGGGCAGTTTAGTACATTGTACCAAGGACATCTGAAGAAGACCGGAAAACGCTCCGTTTTTGTCAAAGTAAACAAAATTGGAGGAGATGCCATTGAAATCGAATCACTCATTAATGATGTACAAATGCGAATTCTTGCAGGGGAAATCAACGCGAATATTACTGCTATTTTGGGAGCGTACTTCGATCGTAGAGGTGTTTACTTGCAGCGTACTTAATTAGCCTTCATTTTACATAACTAATGGTAATATCTACAATTTTTTGTGTGAAAGCTGGTAAAGTGTACATTGCAATGCAGTCATCGCCGAAAAGAAATATGCGGGAATTTCTTACAAACCAAAATATGCCAATGGGTCAGATGAAAATTTTAAACATGCCACCACATGAAATGATTGACACCTTTTATACCTGGCTTAAAGGTGTTTCACAGGGACTGGAATTTCTACACAGCAAAAGGTTAAGACTAAATTGAACTTAATTTAATACTCAATTTAAAGTGATTAGGAAACACAATTATTTGTCATGTGATCAGATTGTGCATGGAAATCTTGCGGCAGAGAACATTCTCGTCTGCCTCAAAAATTCGAACACAGTGAGCATTACCGGCTTCTCACACTCCCATCAGCTGACCGGAAATTCGTCGTATTTTGTAAAGAGCCGAAGCTGGACGACAGGATGGGAGACGTCCGGTTGGAGATGGATGCCTATGGAATCTCTGCGCTACATGGAATTCTCAAAAGAATCTGACATTTGGTCTTTCGGTGTTTTGATGTGGGAAATATTTTCCTTAGGGGCAATTCCGTACTCGAAATTGGGATATTTTAACCTGTCTATGGAATTAATACAGAAAATCGAGTTCGGAGTCAAACTTTCGCAACCGCAATTAGCTCCTAGGGAAATGTTAGTCATTTTTGGCAAATTCCGTTTAATTTTTTCTCCAATTTAAATGACCGAAATTACCACAAATAGGTCTTTTATATATTTAAAAAAATATTTTTGGTCTAACATTTTTCTACAGATACAGAAAGATGGAGGCTTGCTGGAGTCGCTATGGAAAAGACAGGCCCAAAGCGAGTCAACTTTGTGGATACTTTAACCAGGACCAATCCAATTTGATTAATTATGTTAATCTTGCCAAATGAAAACTTTGCATTTTTGTAAATTAAGCGCCAAATTTCAATTACAATTCTAAAAGTGTACGTATTTATAAGGAATTAACTTTAATACTTTAGTTTTAGTTTTACATTCCTACATGTGTATGTACCTACGACCTACATTTTAAAGGAAAATATTAGACAGTTATTCATAACCAGTTTACCTCAAAATATTCTTATGGTCGTTATCACTGAAAAATTATAACTAACAAATTAAAAACCAAAATTTGATGTACATTTTGCGAAATAAAAACCGTCTTTTATGAATAAACCACATTTCGCTTAATGACAGGAAGTCGGTTATATTTTGGTTTCAAGTTAGTTTTACTTTTCTATCTAAGAATTACTTCCTTTGAAAACATTTTAACTATATAAAATTGCATGAATCGGAACTTAAAGTAAAAAAAATCAAAATCTACTATATTATAAAATTAGCTTGGGGTCTTGCAATCATCACGTCATACAATAAAGGGTATGGCCGTGGTTTTTAACGAATGATGAAAAATGTGGCGGCGGGTAATAAAGTCGTATAAAAATCGACGATTTCCATATACCGCAATGGTTGCAAAGCCCCGTACAGTAGACTTATATTCAGCGATAATCTATAACTTATACGAATTGCTAAGCACAATTAAAATATTAAATTCCCACATCCTTAAATTTGATATCAAGCAAAATTAGAACAATTCGTAGAAAATCATAACCGCAAAATCTTTATTTGTTCTAATTACTACTCCTACAAAGTGCGTACGTTAAAACGTTAGACAAATTCTATCAAAACTTCAATTTCACTTCAGCTTAAACACACACGGTTGTGCATTAACCATTGATGCAATCTAAACAATCTAAACGGTGTGAAATGAATTTTATTTTCATATGGGTTGGTGTAATTCTCTTCGCAAAATTCGTCACCCGTTCATTGTGAAGAGGTTCCAATACAACATCAGAAGGTCACAAAGATCATCCAGCTCCGGCACCCACATATTTAGACCCGACAAGAGTCAAGACTTAACTTAGAAATTCGTCACTAAGCGCTAGTAGATGGGAGTTTGTATGTAGTCTTTCAGAGGAGCAGATAAAAAATAAATCTTTTACACTGCAGT
The DNA here is from genome assembly GCA_949802685.1 of Dicyrtomina minuta. NCBI lineage: Eukaryota > Metazoa > Arthropoda > Collembola > Symphypleona > Dicyrtomidae > Dicyrtomina > Dicyrtomina minuta. The sequence goes on from OX461810.1 coordinate 62,501,019, forward strand.
CAATACGAGTTGAGTCGTGTGACAATGAATATACATGTCTAGCAAATCTGCATGCTTCTAAGGTAACAGAACACAGTTGTTTTCAATTACAATCGCTCTACATAATTGCAGTGCAATCACCGTTTGTCGGTTTTCAATGTTTGACAGTGAGTAATGCATACTGAATGTAACAACTTCATTGTCTCCCACATTATGAACAGGATTGCTCAGCACGGGAGAAGGAAAGATGCATCTTTCTCAAACCAGGCGCCCCTCCAGTAGTAACAAACAAAATTAAGGTTCACGGGAAAGTGACTTGTACTGTGAAAATCAATAGAAAAAGCTACGAATCACACGACTTATACTTCCGTGGACTGTCACGTAATTATTGTAAGATGAACCAGCGCTAATTTAATGATAATAGTTGATCGAAATTAAAACTGTAAAAAATGTTCTCAAAAATTTAAATTTTAGATCCTATTTCGGAATTGCCACCACTTGAGGAGAGGCTTTCACTCAGTGTTGATAAGTCAGAAAGTAATGTGAATCAAACAGAAGTCAGCTGCACAGCACTCTACTTCTTCTATAGGTCCGCAAGCTTAACTTTGACCATAATTGACAGACATGGAGTGAAAAGTACATCACTCCAACCAAAAATTACAATGCCAAATACATCCCCTATCGTATCACATTCACCAACTAATCCAACAAGTGAGTTTAACCCGCGTCACTGGGTCAAGAATAACATATAACACCCATTTAAATACACTTAAAACAATTTTAAATCTCTCATTTATAATGTTTAAGGTTAACCTTTTTAATATTTAGTTTACATATCTAACCACTAATTTTCCACAGTGTCGCCAAATAGGCCACGGACAATGCCGCAGTCAACATCTACAAAAGGCCAGCTTGGGCAAAAACTAATACCAAATACAAAAATACCCAATGTGTTCATAACTAACCCACCAGATGTCCCCAAGGCAACGCCTCCACCAGATCCAACCAATGAGTCTTTCGTAACAGCTGTTAGCTCTACCATGAGTCTAGTCTTCATCGGTATATGCTTGTTCATTAGATACTGCGGACAACGCTATTTCACAATTGTGAGCATGGTTACTATCTTCACAATTAGATTGCTAGAATTTTTGGCTGCGTATTTAGTAGTTTTCAGAATGAATTTTCTTAAAATATCCGAAGTCATAATTATTAAAATTCTGTAATTATGTTTTCATAGGAATGGATTTGTTGCTTAGCCAGATCAACATATCAACTTGAAAACCATGAGATGAAACCCATAAGATCTGGGCTTAAGAAGTTTGTAATACCACCAAGATATATAATTTCTGCAAATTTTTCATTAAATGACACACAATAAATTTTTATTTTTAGACTACAGTCAAATTGTAAGCCAAGGGCAGTTCAGCACATTGTACCAAGGACATCTAAAGTTCAATGAGAAACGCTCTGTTTTGGTCAAAGTGAACACGATTGGAGCAGATGCTAAGCAAATCGCATTACTTATGAACGATGTACAGATGCGGATTCTTGCAGAGAAAACGAATGAGAGCATTGCTGCTATTTTTAGGGCGTACATTGATCGTACAGGTATAACCACGTAATAGACCTAATTACGTAGCCTAATTGTTGGGTTTGATGTAATATGTAATAATATCTAGTTAATTTTTATGAAAGCTGGAAAAGTGTACATTGCAATTCAATCAGCGCCACGAAGAAATATGCAGCAGTTTCTTACAAATCAAAATATGCCAATGGGCCAAATGAACATTTTAAATATGCCGCCTCATGAAATGATTGACACCTTTTGTACCTGGCTCAAAGGTGTTTCACAGGGATTGGAATTTCTACACAGCAAAATGGTTGAAATTTAACATTACCTAATTTATTACTCAATTTAATTGTATTAAACAAAAATGTTTTTCAATGTGATCAGATCGTGCATGGAAATCTTGCGGCAGAAAACATTCTCGTCTGCCTCCAAAACACGAGCTCAGTAAGCATCACCGGTTTCTCGCACTCCCAACAGCTGATTAGAAATTCGTCCTATTTTGTAAAGACTCGGAGCTGGACGACGGGATGGGAGACGTCAGGCTGGAGATGGATGCCCATGGAATCTTTGCGTTACATGGAATTCTCAAAAGAATCTGACGTTTGGTCTTTCGGTGTTTTGATGTGGGAAATATTTTCCTTGGGGGCGATTCCTTTCTCAAAAGTAAGATATTTAAACCTGTCTATGGAATTCATACAGAAACTTGAGTTTCGAATTCGACTTTCACAACCGCAGTTGGCTTCAAAGGAAATGTAAAATAAAATTTTTTAATTAAACTTTTACTTCGTATATTTGTAAAGCATAATGCGGTTAGCGATTTAACTGTTAAGTATGAAACGTATACATAGAGACATGTGTTGGTAATTACATTTAACACATACATAATAGTACGTTTGTGCTCACTATAGCTACAGCAAAATGGAGGCTTGCTGGAGCCGCTACGGAAAAAACAGAACCAAATTAAGTCATCTTTGTCGATATTTTAATAAAGACCAATCAAAATTAAATAATTATGTAAATCTGTCGAAATAGACTTTGTGTTATGTTTAATGTATGGCGCCAAATTCAAATTCTAGTTAAAACACACAGGGCACATAATATGTAAAACTAATTTTTTTTAATGCTTTTAATTTAAGTTTAATGTATATAATGTACGAATGTGCCTAATTATACAAAACTCTGTGGTAATTTATCTTAGTAAGTGGTCTTTGCCACCACTGAATTATTACAAACTACTCAGAGTTGTCAATGTCACATGTTTTAATTTTATGAAAAACCATTTTGTATTTTTAAACTGAATTTTCCTTAACTGCAAAAAAAGTTGGTATTTATTTTTACCTAGGATGGCCAAGATAAAATTTTACTCTAACTGACTACCAATTGAAAACTAAATAATTCTAGAAAACAAAATTACAAAACTTCGCAAGTGAATAAATCTGAATCTGTTACATGAGAAATTACTTTTTACATTTATTTAAATATTTACAGTGTCATATCCTGTCAAATAGGAAAACCATAAAAAAAATTACAAATCTAAAATTAAATTTGATATCACATTTCACAATTGCCCTGCATACTCTAGTTCAATTTCTACTTGTCTTTGGTCAGCTTATTAAATTACTTTAATAATTTATGGGCTACTCAAAAGAATTGTAAGAAGTGTATAAGAATCATATTATTTAAATAGAGCGAATTTGGTATAAAATTAGTGTGTCTACGAATTATGGCCTTTGATATTTTGGTTTGAACACAGAATTTAAACAAATTCGTGTAGAAATTATAACTTTATATTTAGGTATTGTTCATTGCTTTCCTATTTTAAATAAATTTTTGGATTGCATATTGTGAAATTCCTGGATACGAAAATGGGGAACTTCGTCCTGTTGGCGATCTTTTGCCGTTTTTTACTCAAGATTGCCACCTTCATATTGATTTGCAGGTTCATAATTAGTAGCACGGAGGCGCAGCTAGTGCAGTCAAGTACGTCATCTGCTTGTAAAATTTGTCTTGTTTTTATTAATGACGCTAGGTCCTTGTAGGGACATTCGTATGTTTTACCAACGGTTTGGGTTTATATTAAACTTAAAGTCAAAAGTAATTATTTCATTTAAATTTTTTTAAATATCATATTAAGGTTGTGATAGCGACCGGGTTCAGTGCCCCAGAGGAAATTGCATACGTAAATCCTATCTTTGCGACGGTGATAATGATTGTGGAGATTTTAGTGATGAAAGGAATTGCGCTGGTGAGTAATATATAGGTTTATTAATAGGTCAGTATCGTATTTATCGTTTGTTTTGCATGCACATACAGAATTTATTATGAACGTCATATTTAGGTACTAATCAGGATTTATTTTTGTTCGGTTTGTTTTTCATATATATTTTACAAGCTAGAATAATACATCGTCTGTTAAGAATTAAAATGACGCCATAGCTATTTTTATGTTATAGTTAAAAACCAAAAATTAAATTATATCATAATCCTAAAATCCTTTAAGCATACTCAAGGCATTTTACAATTTTCAAAAATGTGTAAAATGATAATTTTGTACCTTTAAAGAACGTGTAAACAGGTTGAAAATTCTAAACAATTTGAAAATGTTTGATTTTAAAATTTTAAAAATTTTAAAAATGTTTAGGTTGAAAATTTTAGACATTTTAAAAACACGTAAGTTGAAAATTTTGAAAATTTTGAAAATTTGTAAATAGAACATTTGACACTTCTAAAGAAAAGTTTTAAATATGTACTGTCATAAAAATTGACGCTTCTTAAAAACTCCTATTTACCATTCGCCATATTCAATATTTTATTTTATACCTTTCTAAGATGAGTACTTAACTTCATAAAGTTTTGTCTTAAATCGTATATGAGACATTTTGATTCTTTACGGACGGTAATTATGTAAGGTCTGCTGAGGTTTAATAATTATGTATTTACTAAAAAAAATGTGTGTCTCCGTAATTTCTTATAAAAAAAGCTTAGACTACAATCAATTAATCTTTTAAATACATTTATTTCAATTAAAGTTTGTAAAAACTCTCTTTTTCGTTGCGCAAATCAAAACTGCGTCTCCACAAGCACTGTTTGCGACGGTAATAATACTTGTTTAGACCACAGTGATGAGAGAAATTGCGCTTGTAAGTCATTATTATTAATACAAAATCATCCTTGTTTTGTTTTTGGTTAAACCCTATCTTATGTATTGTTTTTCTAATATAGTTGACCTATTCGTACGACTTAAAAAATGTAAATGCGTGTGTATTAATTAAAATTGAAATTTTAGTTAGACGTGTTGAAATTTATTATACAAGATACCAGCGATGAATGTTGCTTACACAAAAATATAATCGCAACTTTGTGAAGAAATGATTAAATTCTGCGGTCGTTAAATTGAAAACCTAATTAAACATTTTAACTTGCATAATTTCATGCCAACAGCTTGTAAAGGAGGAGCATTCAGATGCCCAAACCAGAACTGCATCCTAGGAAGCTCCGTTTGTGACGGTAACAATGACTGTATGGACCACAGTGATGAGCGAAATTGCGCTTGTAAGTTAACTTTATTAAACAAAACCATTCTTGTTTTTTTGGTGTAATTCAATATCATGAATTTATTTTTAAATATAATTAGTTGACTAATATGTACGACTTTAGACAATTCAAATGCGTGTGTATTTATTAAAACTGAAATTTTTATGAGATTTGTTGCAATTTATTATACGTACCAGTGATGAATTTTGCTCACCTAATAATAATTAAAATTACGACTTTGTGCAGAAATTATTAAATTAAAATAGTTAAATTGAGATCATAGATTAAATAATTTAACTTGCCTAATTTCATGTCAAAAGCTTGTAAGAGAGGAGCGTTTAGATGCCCAAACCAAAACTGCATCCCTGGAAGCTCCGTTTGTGATGGTAACCATCATTGCTCCGACCACAGTGATGAACGAAATTGCTCTTGTAAGTCTTTTTTGTTTTAACATAGTCATAATATATCGTCGGCAATGGATCAAATCTGACTATCTCGATTTCATTCTAAAAGAAAACCAGGCTATCTCCAATTTATTAATGTTACCTTCAGTCAGATTTAGTGTAATATAAAAAAATCCTTTTTTTCAAAAAATTTGTTATTTTAAAGGGATTTCAAACTTGTTTAAAAATATTCTTGTTTGTAGTTCTAAAAAAATTGAAAAATAACATTTTAAAAACTTTTCAGAGTATAAAGTGTAGAAGTCAAATAATGAAAAAAAAACACAATTTTTATTTCAAACTTTGGCAGGCAACTGTGTGGTAATTGCGAAAAAAGTGCGACAGAGTTGTTTTAGCTTAGTAGTTCATACACTAAAGTTTACTTATTTAATTTCATGCCAAAAGCTTGTAAGGGAGGAGCGTTTAGATGCCCAAACCAAAACTGCATCCCTGGAAGCTCCGTTTGTGATGGTAACCATCATTGCTCCGACCACAGTGATGAACGAAATTGCTCTTGTAAGTCTTTTTTGTTTTAACATAGTCATAATATATCGTCGGCAATGGATCAAATCTGACTATCTCGATTTCATTCTAAAAGAAAACCAGGCTATCTCCAATTTATTAATGTTACCTTCAGTCAGATTTAGTGTAATATAAAAAAATCCTTTTTTTCAAAAAATTTGTTATTTTAAAGGGATTTCAAACTTGTTTAAAAATATTCTTGTTTGTAGTTCTAAAAAAATTGAAAAATAACATTTTAAAAACTTTTCAGAGTATAAAGTGTAGAAGTCAAATAATGAAAAAAAAACACAATTTTTATTTCAAACTTTGGCAGGCAACTGTGTGGTAATTGCGAAAAAAGTGCGACAGAGTTGTTTTAGCTTAGTAGTTCATACACTAAAGTTTACTTATTTAATTTCATGCCAAAAGCTTGTAAGGGAGGAGCGTTTAGATGCCCAAACCAAAACTGCATCCCTGGAAGCTCCGTTTGTGATGGTAACCATCATTGCTCCGACCACAGTGATGAACGAAATTGCTCTTGTAAGTCTTTTTTGTTTTAACATAGTCATAATATATCGTCGGCAATGGATCAAATCTGACTATCTCGATTTCATTCTAAAAGAAAACCAGGCTATCTCCAATTTATTAATGTTACCTTCAGTCAGATTTAGTGTAATATAAAAAAATCCTTTTTTTCAAAAAATTTGTTATTTTAAAGGGATTTCAAACTTGTTTAAAAATATTCTTGTTTGTAGTTCTAAAAAAATTGAAAAATAACATTTTAAAAACTTTTCAGAGTATAAAGTGTAGAAGTCAAATAATGAAAAAAAAACACAATTTTTATTTCAAACTTTGGCAGGCAACTGTGTGGTAATTGCGAAAAAAGTGCGACAGAGTTGTTTTAGCTTAGTAGTTCATACACTAAAGTTTACTTATTTAATTTCATGCCAAAAGCTTGTAAGGGAGGAGCGTTTAGATGCCCAAACCAAAACTGCATCCCTGGAAGCTCCGTTTGTGATGGTAACCATCATTGCTCCGACCACAGTGATGAACGAAATTGCTCTTGTAAGTCTTTTTTGTTTTAACATAGTCATAATATATCGTCGGCAATGGATCAAATCTGACTATCTCGATTTCATTCTAAAAGAAAACCAGGCTATCTCCAATTTATTTATGTTACCTTCAGTCAGATGTAGTGTAATATAAAAAAATCCTTTTTTTCAAAACATTTGTTATTTTAAAGAGATTTCAAACTTGTTTAAAAATATTCTTGTTTGTAGTTCTAAAAAAATTGAAAAATAACATTTTAAAAACTTTTCAGAGTATACAGTGTAGAAGTCAAATATTGAAAAAAAAACACAATTTTTATTTCAAACTTTGGCAGGCAACTGTGTGGTAATTGCGAAAAAAGTGCGACAGAGTTGTTTTAGCTTAGTAGTTCATACACTAAAGTTTACTTATTTAATTTCATGCCAAAAGCTTGTAAGGGAGGAGCGTTTAGATGCCCAAACCAAAACTGCATCCCTGGAAGCTCCGTTTGTGATGGTAACCATCATTGCTCCGACCACAGTGATGAACGAAATTGCTCTTGTAAGTCTTTTTTATTTTACCATAGTCATAATAATTATATCGTCGGCAATGGATCAAATTTGACTATCTCGATTTCATTCTAAAAGAAAACCAGGCTATCTCCAATTTATTTATGTTACCTTCAGTCAGATTTAGTTTAATATAAAAAAAATCCTTTTTTCTAAGAAATTTGTTATTTTAAAGAGATTTCAAACTTGTTTAAAAATATTTTTGTCTGTAGTTCTAAAAAAATTGAAAAATAACATTTTAAAAACTTTTCAGAGTATACAATGTAGAAGTCAAATATTGAAAAAAAACACAATTTTTATTTCAAACTTTGGCAGGCAACTGTGTGGTAATTGCGAAAAATGTGCAACAGAGTTGTTTTAGCTTAGTAGTTCATACACTAAAGTTTAATAATTTAATTTCATGCCAAAAGCTTGTAAGGGAGGAGCATTTAGATGCTCAAACCGAAACTGCATCCCATCAAGTTCCGTTTGTGACGGTCAAGATGATTGTCTGGATTTAAGTGACGAGAAAAATTGCTCAAGCAAGTCCTAGAATCAATAAATTATTTTGTTCATTTTTATAAAATGTACAAATACTTTTAAATGTTTTAAACGTGAAAAAATCGTACGAAACAATTAAAGATTATTTTTAACACGGAACTTTTTTAAAGGCAAAGTGTGCAGTTCGAGCAGATTCAAATGCAATAACGGACAATGCATTTCTCAATTTCAACGTTGTAATGGACAAATTCTATGTTTAGACGAGTCTGATGAATTTAATTGTAAAATACAATTTTGACTATGATTCTTTCAATACATATACTAAATTTTCTTCAATTGCACACAGTACAATTTTATGTAAACGAGTTCATCAAAAGGTGTGGGAATTTGAATTTGTATTTGTATTTGTATTTCTACTTTACTATTCACAGGTACGACATGCTCTTCACCTAGCCTCTTTCATTGCAGCTCCCAGCAATGCATTTCTCGAGCAAAAGTATGTGACTCCAAACGAGACTGCTACGACGGAAGTGATGAGTTTAAATTTAATTGTCCAGGTTATTCAACTAGGATTTTAACTAGAGTATAGTTCATAAGTTAAAAACAAAATTATAATTAAATCAGATTGTCTATAATATGTGATACATGTACTTGTGCCACAACCAGGGGAGCCCACACCCAATAATTGGATGGAGTTTTGGCACCCCTCAGGGAACACGAAATTGTCACTTATTAGATTGGATGACAATGTGGCGCTGTACTGGGCTGGAACTGAAAATGCACCCAATGACTTAACGTGGCTATTTCGCCTCCTGTCCTTAGCTTGGAAATACGTAAAGGATAATTACGGGCCAATTGGAGACAGAGCAAAGTTATCTCTCCTTTACGTTGTACTCCATCCGAACGAACCCCAAACCAATTGCCTCACTCACACGTCATTTAGCTCAGCAACGTCTGGTTTTCAAAACTTAATTGACTGTAGTCTCACCACAAGTTATGTATCATCGTCCACCTTCCAATTCATTGTCACAAAAATAGGAGAAATTATTAGGGGCGGAGCGAAAGGGATTTTAAATGAGGCGGATAGGGAAATTTGTGGGGATGAAATGAAGGATATTATTACATATGACATTTACCTTAGGGCACAAGAGGAGTCAGCCGACGTCGTGTCCTGGAAAAAAAGAAAACTCAATGAAACTGTTAACAAGAAAAAATGCTTCCAAAACTGGTTTCTTCCAATTTACGATACCCACGGAGGTACGGAGGCTCGAGTTCTGAACAATTTTTACTACCTGACCAAATCCCGTTGGTTGAGTGGTACGATACGTAGAAACAAATCTATGAATCTTGGAGAGTTTGTGCATTTTTGGAGTGAGGCCACAGGAACTAATCTTCAGCCACAGGCATTCAAGGCATTTACTTGGAATGCCACATCTAATTTTCAGTTACAACAGGCCAGAGAATCATATGATTTGCAGGATAATGTCGGTAAGTCTTAACGTCCCACAAAAAAATATACGCGTACATTTGACAAAAGTTAGGCTTGACAGGTAAAGTAGTAGTAGTAGTAGTAGTAGTATAGATTTATTGCATATACGGGCCTAAGCCCACACACAAATCAAAGTATATGGTTTACATTCAACATATGTGGTTTTTTAACAATTTATAATTAAACCATCTAAGCTTAGGGATTCTATGACTAAATTCACCTCGTAGTGGAAGTCTTAAATTTTTTTAAATATTTCTTCTTACATTAATTTAGGTTGAAGAGCTGTCCTCCAACCTATATAATTTAAACTTTACACAGATTTCAGCTTATTTGAATTTAGTTTACAATTTTGACAGTTGATTTATACCCACAAACGAGTTCAGGCCAATAACATTTTGATATTCAACATCTTGTCTTTTTTATTTACCTTGTCTCCAGGATAAACTAGTTTAACACATTAGGGCTTCATAATTGCATGCTTAATACACTAAAATTGATAATCAAGTTGGCACCAACCTCAATGTTATTCATATATTACACATTTAGGTCACTATGATTTCCGTACACAAGCGCCTTGATGTAATTAGTAGGCTAGTCGTTAATGAGCATCGTACTAATTATAGAATTATATTTTGTTGTCTTGTTTGTCTGTTGTCTTATAATTGTTAACATTTTATAATATATAATTAATAATAGCTCATTAACTTAATAGAATATGTGATTAATTGGATTACTATGGGGTTTAGTATTACTCATTATTCGACCACTGATAACTTTTTACCATCACTCATGTATCTGACACTATCGGCTTCAAATGACAAACTATCTAAGTATTTAACACTGCTGATTAAGGGGTCTTGCTTTTTAATCCAATACTGGTTGGTTAAATGTATGTAAATTTCTTGTTCTTTCTTACTTTGGCACGGTTAAATGTGAACATATGGTAGTGATTCCTTCAGTCTTGACTTTTTTTTGAGCACTGTTGTAACTTCATGTTTTTCAGCTAGCTAGACGAATAAGAGTAGAGGTTTGTTTTCAACTTTATTGTTGATTCGTTTTGCTTTGATAATGTGTACACTACAGATATTTAGAGCTTTTTTTTAGAACTGAATAAGCATCTTTTGTTGGGGATTGAACGACAGGTAGGCCTGTTATTATGATTTCTTTGCTTCTATTAAGGTTCTCGATTTCTTCGAATTTCAGCTCGGCTCGTTGGACTCTTTCTTCTAGCTCGCTGATTTTGACCTTAAATACTTTTGCTTTAATATCTTGCCTTAATTTAATTTTATTTACTGTCGCCTCCATGACTTGTACTTTAGAGCCAATTTCACTTTCGAGGGTTAAGAATCTGGTATTTATATCTTTTATGAAGTTTTGAAACTGTTTCGTGATGTTGTTGCTAACTTGTTCAGTAATTTGTTGACCAAGGAGTGTTAATTGTTGATTGATGTACGCAGCTAGTTGCTCCTGTCCGGCAGGTAATTTTGATTTGCTTTTGTTTGACATCCTGTTACGTTGAAGGTCTTAATATTCGTTTCCTTTTGACCTATTATAATATATGTGTTGCTAGTATCTTAACACTTATATACAAGAAAATACAAATTGTATGCCTTCAGCCTACGTATTATTTTAATGAACTTAGCTTAAGTTGTTTAAAGTTGCTCCGCTGTTAATACTGCTGAGTATCAGGTTTTGAGTTTCGTCTTACGTATGTACCTTCAGTGTGTTTTCTTGATCTCGGCAGCTAACGGCGTGGCACAATTTTAATGACTCGTAAAAAGGACTAATTACTGTATGAATTGTCTAACTTCGATCGATTTCCACAAGCACTCGTACTTAAGTATTCAATCAAAAGTTAAAAGAAGTCAAAAATTAAAATGTGACCATTAAAAATTTGAAAATAAGAAAAATTTCATGAAATAAATTGGTAGCTCTAAAAATTGAGATGTTCTTCTTTTGCCGCTAGATGGTCTCCCTTCACAGGTACAGCCTGCAGATGATAATTATAAAAATATCACAATATTTATTTCAAAATAGCTCAAACTCTACAGTACACTGACAAAGAGGTTGGAATCTACTTCAGAAACTACCCAATCCATTCAAATTCTACATACAAAAATATTTCCAACGCTTGGAAATACGTCAAAGATAATTACTTGCCTCAAAGAAGGGACTCGTCTTTATCTGACCAAATCATCTTCTTCAACGAAACACTCCCGTCTCACCAAAGTTGTATTTCTATGACTAAAAACATAACAGCTGCAAGCCAACCAAGGGGCTATCTGTACGTAGTTGACTGCGTAGCCTCAAGCAGCAAAAACTATTACACCAACACCTCCGCAACCGCCTTCGTCGAACAAGTCATCAAGGAAATGGGAAGAATGACGCTGAATGTGACTCAAGGACTAGAACCAGGACCAGAAAATTGGCCTGCATTTAGCGTGTCCGGCTCGACTATTAAACAAATTCTTGTCTACGATATCTATCACGGTGCGAAAATGCCTGAAGGAGCTGAGCGATGGGCGAAATCCGTGGAAAAACTGGACCCTCTCCCACGCCCTGATAAATACTGGTTTCGTGACTGGTACCACACAATTTATATTAAACACGGAAGAACTGACGTTTTGAAAGGCTTTTTGACCCTTGTGAGAAATATACAAAACAAGACTCAAATAAATTTGGGGGAGTTTGTTCATTTTTGGAGTATGGCAGCCAAGACAGAACTTCACGAATCCGCTAAGCTGTTCCTTGGTTGGAGCGATGCGCATTAGAGAGAGTTTGTTCAAGCGAGAGAAGACTATCCGAATCATGGCTACTTATGTAAGATACAAACGTTTGCAGAATATTTAAAACAAAAATCAAAAATTTATTGTTTTTTGATTTACTTGCAGGTGATAAATGCGACCATTTGCCAGAGATCCAAGTGAAAGCATCTGGTAAGCATTTATTTGCATTGCTATAGCGTTTAAAATTAGAAATACTAAGTAATTGGTTTTAGTAGGACAGCAACTATTTTACTACCAGTATAACTAACGATAAGCTCAATTCCAATTCCAAGCAAAGACATAAAAGATATAGCAGGCGGTAAACCACGACAAGTTTCCGCACAACATCCTGGTTGATTTTTACATTTTTTGTACATTTAAGTTGGGTTCTGGGAAACAAATTTAATTCCGATCGTAGCTGGCTCCTCTATTTTCGGCGTAGCTCTCCTAATCTTGGCGTTTGGAATTAAAATACACCTGGACCGAAAAAAGATTAACAGCCTTAAAGAACAAGTTCGTAATTTGTCAGATCAAGAAGTGGATGAGTTTTACAAAGGAAACCCGAATTTAGTAGTGGGGACTGACGCGCATGCGCCCATTCAAGCAATGCCTTTTAACATGAACTATGAAATTCCTCGGGATCGTCTAAATATAAGTAATGCATGTCATACAACATGTTCAAAATTTTAATTCTAGAAATACCCAATCTGTTTTGTATTGAAAAGAAACAATAATTATTATTTAAACCAATTTGTGAAGACGACAAAAAAGTAATTGGATCCGGTGAATTTGGAATAGTGAAGCAAGGATTGCTGAAAGGAGATCCAGGTAGTGGCCGAGCGGCCACGACAGTTGCTGTAAAGATGGTCAAGCCGAGTATGGATGTGACCTATTTTAAAGCGCATCTCTCAGAAATTAAAATCATGGCGTATTTGGGAGAACATGAAAATATTGCGTCCCTCCTTGGCACGATCACGAGCAACATAAAAAACGGTCATTTATCATAATTTCGAATAATGATAATTTTGGTTACAAATTACTATAGCTTTAACGCTGTTACAAAATTTAAGTTTTTTATTTAAAAAATGATTTAATGGCTTAGCTTTTTTTTTGAATAATTAGGTGAGGTTTTTGTGGCGATGGAATTTTGTGCAAAAGGAGACCTACTGCACTATTTGAAGGACAACGGGAAAAACTTTGTCGATTTATTCCGGAAACGAAAAGCCGCAGGAAAAGCCGCAGAAAAGCAGATTGTACAGGCTACTTATACAAACGCTCCGGAACCGGAACCAGAGTGTGCGTATACGAACGCTCCGGCTTTGGTTGTTAAAATAGAACCAAGTGGTGGTGGTGAACCCGGTTTTGAACCTAGCAACAAGAACTCTAAAATTTCAACTCTCCATCTGCTCCAATGGTCACGACAAATTGCAAATGGAATGACATTCTTGAAAGCAAAACATGTAAATTGTGAATCTGTAATTTTTAAACAAATTATTTTGATTATCAAAACCTTCTAAGTTGCGGTTATGCTTTATGTGCAGGTTATCCACGGAGATTTGGCTGCACGTAATGTTCTTATTGGAAGTAACGATGTTGCAAAAATTAGCGATTTCGGACTCTCACGTCAGCTCGTTAACTATTCCAATTACAAAAAGTCAAATACTGAGGTATTGTCTAAGCGAAAATATGGATACCACTTAAAATCTGTGTTTAAAACATTAATTTCAAACATTTTTTGTTTCTGATTCCAGACCCCGTTGCCTTGGCGCTGGCTTGCAATTGAATCTCTAGAAAACATGATCTTCTCTCCTCAGTCAGATGTGTGGGCTTTTGGTGTGACGCTCTGGGAAATATTTACGCTCGGTAAAATCCCTTATCCTGGAAAAACATGGAACCAGGAATTTGTGGACGGTCTTATGGCGGGGCAACTTCTGCCTTCCCCAACGTTGGGAAATCAAGAAGTGTAATATGCTAATAGAGCGACGCTGAATAATATTCAAAATTAAGTATATGCTTAGTACTATGAATTTAAGTGTTAGTAATTATTACTCAACCGACATGTTTGTTTTTATTTCAGCTACAACATTATTTTGAATTGCATGAAACAGGAGCCGAGTGAACGAATTTCACTCCCAGAAATCATTTCACAGTTGGAAACTGTAGAAGTAAATTTGTCCTACTTCTGATTTGACTCAAAAGAAATTATTATTGAATTTATTAGCTTCTTGCACTTCTAAGCTTATAATTGTAAAATTACTGAAATACTTTAAAAAAAGTCCTGAATCACTGCTTTAAAATTCATGTGAGCTCTCAGTTTCATTTAAGACGCAGGTTTTAACCAAAATCACTGATTTTGTACGACAGTACTACATAAAAAAATTTTTTATAATTAGTTTCACTTTCCTTGAATGTAATTAAATCACTGCCTATATTGATAATTTTATAAGCTACAATTTAGATACTACTGTGATTGGTTTGCCTTAGCTCTGTAGCCTGAGCATATTATTCACAAGTGGTTCTGTAATAAGTGGTGCTTGTACGAGTGGGTTAAGTTGGCACAGCTCTGGTACTCGCATTTGTGGTCGCCGAAAACATGTTTAAATGACATTGTTTTCAATATGTGACCTGTTTTTTACTACCTACAGAAGGACTAACCCACATGCAGAAAGGCAAAATCATTTCAACATAAGCTGAAGCTCAGAATCTGCAAAACCGTTGCTTGTTAACATGTGGTTTGGTTTGTCGTTACATATAGTCATTGAAGAACAATCAATTTTCAAATAGAATTAAACCCAGCTTCAACCTTGACCTAAACGTTCTTAAAACAAAATTACCCAAATCCGTTTATTTCAACAGGTACGCCTAAAACATATTTTCGGAAATTGCCCCTGGTGCATTAAATGTTTTGCAATGACTTAGTCTTGCGGATTTGCAAACCAACTAAAACGCCGTAAATTAGCTAAATCATATGAATGGTGTTGGAGATTCTAGTAATCAAATCACCATGACTTACTTTAATGAAGAAAATAATTATTATAAATTATTAAAATAATAATTAAATAACAACCACGGCTACGGCTACAGCTGCAACTATGATATGATTACTACAACCATAACCATAGCCGTGATAATGATTACGATGATGAATTCAGACATGATTTAGATTTGAGACGAGAACAATATAAATAAATTCCTCCGATTTTCCTACATGTCGAAAGTGCTACGATAAATAAAAACTTCAATATTGTTATTAAACTGTGTACCTTATTTGATTATTACGATTACGATTTATTACGATTACGATTTATTACGAATACGATTTATTACGATTACGATTGAATAGAAAGAAAGAAACTGTCAATTTCGAGTAGTTGTCCATTTCTCGAATATAAGTGGTCCTTCGTCACCTCCCTGATCCAGTCAACTTCCCCGAAACCCCTCCCAGAATACACTTCACTTTCTAACACTGATTTTGCTCAACTTTGAATTTTGAATTTTGATCCCAATATACACTTTACTGATCTTTTTCCCTGATTTTAACGCTGATTTTAATTTTGACATTTCGAGTGGCCGTGGCGGTGCTGTTGTTTTTTGCTGTACGTTGTTCGTTGGTGGTGGTGCACCTTAATCCGTATTTTCTTTACTTCGGTGGTGGAGGAAATTACTGGGCTGGAAACAAAGTAACCAAAACTAGAACCAAGATTACAATAATAAATTCAAGTCCTTACCTGCTTGTTGAAGAAGTTGAGGTTGCTACTACTGCTACACACTGTCACTGTTACTGTCATCGCACTGAACCCGGTTATCCATAACAATAATAAATATTTTTGATTGCCAATTTCTTTCCGATTTAAAGTGTTGACAGATCTCTCACTCCAGTCAACACTGTTTGAAATTTGGCGCCAGATCATTTTACCAAGGATACGAGATTTATAGTATCCGAGACAGATATTCATTGTTTTATTTAAACTTTGAATAATTTGAATTTGATTTCTGAGATTTTAAAGATTTCAAATTTTGAATCAGAGATTTCTGACTGAAATTTTCTAGAGATTTTTTTGGTGAATATTTTTTCACAGAATTTTTAACAGCAAAATATTTTGCTGAGAATTTTTTATTGCCATAAAAGAGCAATCGATCCGTGTACTTTATTCTTACAAAATAATTTACACACAGAAATTTGAATTTGTCATTGATTTTTATTTGACACTGAATTGAACTGACATAACTACTTGTGCCTATAATGGACGGTTATGAAAATACAGAATTTACGCTACGAAATAGCTTACGATTTCCACCAATGATGTCCGATGACCATACTAATGAACGACGAATGTTTGATAATCCTGTTGTTGACCCTGTACTTAACACTGATGTACCCAACCGTACTTCAACTACTACGTTGCCACGCATCCCTCCTGTTACGGTAGTACGACGACGATTGACAATGGCTGAAGCTGCTTTGATTGATGATGAAACTGGGTCTTCAGGTAACAACAGTACTATTGACTCATTGGGTAGTGACATTCCAAGGTCACATGGTGACATGTCAAGGTCACGTCATAGGGGTCATCCTAGGTCACGGATGTCCAGGGCGTCAAATCAGCGACATCATGACCCTGCAGCCGCTTTAAGAAGGCGGTATGAGATTATGAAACTTGAACTTGAAGTTAAACAAGGTCAGCTGGCTTTACTCCAATGTTCTCTTGATTTGGATAATCTGGAGCATGGTGAAGCAGATGAAGAGGGCGGATTTGAAATAACTCAAGTTCGTCCAATGGATCAAGATCAAGGTGGCCATGCTGCCAGACATACATTTCCTTCCCGAATCCAGACTCAGAATGAACGTGTAGCTCATTGGGCTGCAAGTAATTTAATGGCGACAGTTCGTACTCCGCCAAGACCGAATATTAACCCAGATCAAATTGTTCCAGTTCCTAGAGGTCCTATTACTTCTTCCCCAATTCCGGTAAGGTCTAATGATGTTATTGCTCCTCCCCCAGATCTACCCCCGATTATTGCTCCTCCCCCAGATCTACCCCCGATTATTGCTCCTCGCCCAGATCTACCCCCGATTATTGCTCCTCCCCCAGATCTACCCCCGATTAATGCTCCTCGCCCAGATCTACCCCCAATTAATACACCTTTTCCAGATCTACCCCCGATTGCTATCAATGCTAATGTACCTCTTCCAGATCTACCCCCGATTGCTACAAACAATGTTATTTCCCCAGTTAATATTGAGATGAGAGGTAATATTGATGTCAATGCTCAACCCAGATTAATTGCTCAACAGAGCTATACTTCTAATGATATTGGGAATATAGTTCAACAGATTCTACCTTTAGCTCAAATGTTGTCTCAAGGTAATACTAATACTAATTCTACGATTCAACAGCAAATGTTAACTCGTCAATCAGTTAACAAAGATTTACCGATATTTTCGGGTGAAATTGAAGAATGGCCGACTTTCATTTCTCAGTATCGTCATTCATCTGAGATTTGTGGGTTGTCTAATACTGAGAATATGTTGAGACTTCAGAAAAGTTTAAGAGGCAAGGCGCGGGAGTTAGTAATTCCGATTTTGGGGTTGCCTGAAAATGTTGAAGAGGTTGTTCAATCTCTTGAATCTACTTTTGGTAGATCTGATTTACTGATTAAAAGTTGTATAGCCAAAGCAAAGGCTGTTGATGTTCCCAAACAGTTGAAAGCCGATTCCCTTTTACAATTTTCGAATGTTGTTCGCAATATGGTTGCTACTTTTACAAGTCTAGGTTGCAACAATCATTTGAATAATCCTCAGTTGTTGGAGGAATTGATTATTAAGCTCCCGTTGACACTTCAGATGCAGTGGTGTCAAGTTGTTCTACAAAAAGGTCACAATGTCAATATTTGCGACTTATCAGATTGGTTGAAGGTTATTGCAAGTACAGCTGCATTATTGCCTACGAGTTTACCCAACAACAACTCAGTTGATTCAAGAAAAAGTTCTGACTTTAAGACGGGGTTTAAAAGAGGGTTTCATGATGACAACAAAGTATTTACTGCTGCTAAGAAAAATCCACGTCTAGACATGACATGTTACTGTTGCAATAAATTGAATCATACGATAGATAGATGCTCTGACTTCAAAGGACTTCCTGTTGATGCTCGATGGAAGAAAGTGACTGAGAACAAGTTGTGTTTTATTTGTTTAAATCGATATCATCAAACAGTCAATTGTCCTTCTCGTAAGGCTTGTGGTGTAGATAATTGCAAGTCTCATCATCATCCTTTACTTCATTCTACGACAACTAACCGTGTTCCTCCGTCTTCTACAGCAACGACTGCTACAATTTCTACTGAATTTGCTGGTCATGGTTTCAAATCTTCTCTTCAAACTACAAGTGTTCATTTAAGAGTCATTCCGGTTAAACTGACTGGTCCTGCTGGAGTTCTAAATACTTATGCATTACTTGATGATGGATCTACTGTCACTCTTGTAGCTTCTAAGATCGCTTCTCAACTTGGACTTCAGGGTCCTATTGAACCATTGTGCTTTTCTTGGACAAATAACACTACGCAAACTGATGCTAATTCGATGAGGGTTCAGCTAGGTATTTGTGGAGATTCTCAAGGTGTGAAGTCTTATACGTTGCGTAATTGCAGGACAGTTAAGGAATTTGATTTACCATCACAATATTTGAACATGAATGAGTTAAAAAAAATGTGGCCGTATCTTCGTGATGTTCCATTTTCAAGTTTGAGAGGTGCTAAGCCTATGATTTTAATTGGACAAGATAATTCTCTTCTTACTATACCCAGAAAATTGAAAACTGGTCTCTGGCATTCTCCTGTTGCTTCAAAGACTTTACTAGGTTGGTCGGTTCACGGGAATAGTTCTGTTATTGGAAAGAAAGATTCTCACTTTGCTTTAACGGTTTGTTCTCATCATGAGAATGAAGATGATATTCTACATCAGATGGTTCAACGATCCTTTACAACGGAAGATTTTGGGGTTAAGATCCTGCATGAGATTCCAAGATCCAAACAAGATTTAAGAGGTTTTGAAATACTTCAGTCTACCACAAAGAGAGTGGGTGAGAGATGGGAAACAGGTTTATTATGGGCAAATGATCAATTCATATATCCTGAGAGTTTCAAAGAAGCGTACAGACGGTTACTTCTTATCGAAAAGACGATGGATACTAATGCTGATTATGCTCGTCAGTATTGTGAAAAGATGGAAGACACTATTTCAAAAGGTTACGCTAGAGAAGTTAATTCAGTTGATCTGGCTAAGAAAAGTCCCAAGGATAGATTTTTATGTCATTTCTCCATAACCAATCCAAATAAACCTGGCAAGATTAGAGTGGTTAACGATGCCAAAGCTAAATCAAAAGGAGTGAGTTTTAACGACATGCTCATTACTGGTCCAGATCTACTACGACCTCTTCCTGCTGTTCTTTGGAATTTTAGAAAAAAGAAGGTTGCTTACATTGCGGATGTGAAAGAAATGTTTCCTCAGATCCTAATTCGAGATGAAGATGTTGTGAGTCAACGATTTTTGTGGAGAGGAATGGATAGAAATATCAAACCAAAGATATATGAAATGAAATCAATGATATTTGGAGCATCCTGTTCTCCATCATCAGCTATCTATGTCCTCAATAAGAATGCTGAAGAATTTAAAGACGAATTTCCAAAAGTTTTTAAGGCTACTGTTAAGCAAATGTACATGGACGATCATTTAGATTCTGAAGATACTGAAAATGAGGCAATTGTACAGATCAAAGACATGATAGAAGTTTTTAGAAGAGGTGGTTTCTGTTTGTGCAATTGGATGTGTACTTCCAAGAAAGTACTGAGAGCTTTACCTGATTCTTTAAGAGCAGCAAAATTCAAAGATTTAGATTTAGAAGGGGATCTTCCAACTGAAAGAGTTTTGGGTATGTGGTGGAGCTCCGAAAAAGATGAATTTACTTATCGACTAAATTTTCACAAGGTATCAACGGAAGTCAAAGATGGGTCAAAAGTTCCAACCAAACGAGATGTTTTAAAATTAGTGATGTCAATCTATGATCCTCTTGGGTTTCTTGCATTTTTTGTAGTCAGAGCTAGAATTTTACTTCAAGATATTTGGGCTTCTGAGATTGATTGGGATACTGAAATTTCAGCTGAATTGTTTTTAAGATGGAAAGCATGGTTATCGGATCTTCAAAAGATCACGGAGATTAGAATTCCTCGATGTTATCACGATTACTTTTCAAGATCACCTTCGATTCAATTACACGTATTTTGTGATGCAAGTAAAAAAGCTTATGCTAGTGTCGCGTATTTTCGAATAATTACAGATGTTGGAATTTCACTAGCAATTATTTCTGGGAAAGTTAGAGTCGCTTCTTTAAAACCAATGTCCATACCAAGGCTCGAATTGCAAGCAGCAGTGATGGCTAGCAGATTAGCTTCAACAATTAAGAAAGAACATGATGTACAGATTGAGAAGACTTATTTCTGGAGCGATTCAAAAACTGTTGTTAGTTGGATAAGATCAGAATCCAGACGTTTTAAGACTTTCGTGGCTCATCGAATTGGTGAGATTCAAGAACTTTCTGATACTAATGATTGGCGATGGATTCCTACTGATTTAAACGTTGCAGATGATGCAACAAGAGACGCTGGTAAATGTGATTTAGAAAGTACAAGTCGTTGGTTTCAAGGTCCTCCATTTTTATTGAAGTCAAAAGAATATTGGCCAACTGAGAATGAGCAAAGTTTAGAGTTTGATAATTCTGAGATGAGAAGTGAATTTGTTGGAGTTATTAATCCTCAAAATCTACGTCCAGCTCCCAACATTGACAACTTCAGTTCCTGGATTAAATTGATTCGTGCTACTGCATGGTTTTTAAGAGCTATCAAGATATTATTCAACAAACTGCGCAAGATTAAAGAAGATTTTTCATTCGATATTTCCGCAGCTGAATTCAAGACAGCAGAACTATGGTGGCTTCACAAGTGCCAAGAAGAATCCTTTTATGAAGAGATCCAGTTAATTCAAGATTCAAGATTAATTTCAGCAAAGAGTAAATTATTCCAACTGTCTCCGATTTTAGATGATGAAGGTTTACTTCGTATAAATGGAAGAATTAATAATTCTGATGTTTCCGAGGACGTCAAGAGTCCGTACATCTTAGATTCCAAACACCGATTTATTTATCTACTAATTATGCATTATCATCAGAAGTTAGGTCATCAAGGCCAAGAGACAATACTGAACGAACTTAGACAGAAATACTGGATATTAAGTGCCAGATGCTTGATTAAGAAACTATGCCGATTTTGTCTACAATGCAGAAAGAGGAAGTGTGAACCTCGTGTACCTTTAATGGGTCAGTTACCCAACTTCAGAGTTACACGTCAAGTGAAGGTCTTCAATCATGTGGGTCTTGATTTCTTCGGTCCCTTAAGTGTTTTGTCTGAAGGCAAAAAAGTAAAGAAGTATGGTGTGATTTTCACGTGCTTAACGATTCGAGCTATTCATCTTGAGATAGCTGACAATTTAACTACTGATTCGACTATCAATGCCATTCGGAGATTCGTTTCTCGGCGTGGACTCCCTACAAGCTTGATCTCAGATAATGGGACAAACTTAAGAAAGGCGGATCGCCAGTTACGAATTGCTCTGAAAAACTTCGATCAAAATCAATTACAACAAGGTTTATCTAAAGACGGTATCAACTGGATTTTTAATCCTCCATCAGCTCCTCATTTTGGTGGGGCATGGGAACGGCTAATTCGATCAGTGAAAACGGCATTGAATGCGATTTTGAAAGAAAAGACTACGAAATTTGAAATACTTCGAACAGTGCTTACTGAAATAGAGCATATTGTCAATAGCAGACCTTTGACCTGCGTTTCTTCGAATCCATCAGATCTCAAATCGATATGTCCTAACGATTTTTTGATTATTAATTCCAATATAGTTCTTGCTCCAGGAGATTTTTCTAAAGGTTTACGATTCAAAGATGCATGGAAAACAACTCAAAAGTTGATTGATACTTTCTGGACTAGATGGGTTAAGGAGTTTCTTCCTACTTTGGTTCAACGTACTAAGTGGTTGCAACAGACAGAGTCCCTTAAGATTGGAGATGTGGTAGTTCTCGTGGATCCTAACAGTTCTAGGAATTTATGGCCATTGGGATTTATTTCTAAAGTATTTCCTGGAAAAGATGGAATTGTTCGAGTAGTTGATGTGACAACTAGTTCTGGAACCTACCGGAGACCACTGACAAGGGTGTGTGTACTGGACTTAGACAAGAAGATAGAAGATGACTGAGTGATTTGGATTACTGTGGGTGGAGTAATGTTGGAGATTCTAGTAATCAAATCACCATGACTTACTTTAATGAAGAAAATAATTATTATAAATTATTAAAATAATAATTAAATAACAACCACGGCTACGGCTACAGCTGCAACTATGATATGATTACTACAACCATAACCATAGCCGTGATAATGATTACGATGATGAATTCAGACATGATTTAGATTTGAGACGAGAACAATATAAATAAATTCCTCCGATTTTCCTACATGTCGAAAGTGCTACGATAAATAAAAACTTCAATATTGTTATTAAACTGTGTACCTTATTTGATTATTACGATTACGATTTATTACGATTACGATTTATTACGAATACGATTTATTACGATTACGATTGAATAGAAAGAAAGAAACTGTCAATTTCGAGTAGTTGTCCATTTCTCGAATATAAGACCAACCACCTAACCTAACCTAACCTAACCTAACCTAACCTAAACCTAACCTAACATAACCTAACTTTCTACTAAAAACAATATTTATAACAAAATTTTTAATTTCTAATTGTTAAGGAATTTAAAAAAATCAATTTATTGGTAACGTTTCAAAACCAAAAAAATCTTTTCGATTTGTAAAATTACAGCGCAGAATGTTTTATCTGCATGGTGTCAAATTTAGCAACTGCTCAAGGCATACTGTATATACGATTATGCTTATGAAAATTCAGATTCAATATGTATCTTTTGCTTTGACTCCCAAAGCAGGCTGACCTGCTTTCTCAAAATAAAACCCTTAAAATACCTAACCTATACTACCTACTTGAATTGATTAAGAAATTTAGCCCATGATTACATCCAATTAAATGTCAAACCATAAATTATGTCACCAATAAAATTTCTAATCAAAGTGAAAGTGAGCCTCTAATTATGTCTAATTGTCCTGCACCTTCCTAAAATGTAAACCTACCACTTCGTAAATGTCAAATATTCAAAGGTGGTACCGTATAGTAATACCTATAATAATAAGCGTGTAGCTGTAGAACTCATGTAGATTTAGTACGTTCTTTTTTTTGGTAACAATTATAATCTACAGATTCTTATAAATCGCACCCATTTCTTTCCAGGTGGCCTATGAGCCTGTCAATCTTGACGTCCACCATGTTGATTCTTAAGACGTAGTAAAAATGAAAGTAAATGTGAAGAGAAGGAAAGTGCCAGGGGAGCTCAGCTCAATCCCTAATCAAAGCCAAAGTGAAAAAAGTACTTTCACTTGAACTTTCACTCCCAGCAAATGTATTCCCGTTAGAGTGAATGGTAGAAAAATAAATTTCAATTAGCCCACATACGCAGCAGAGAGACCAACCAAGCCAACACGGATATGGACGAGAGGTAGTTAGGTATGTTGGTAGGTAGGTAGGTAGGTAGGTAGGTAGGTAGGTAGGTAGTTCTGCACAGAGTGAAAAGGAAAGAGAGATTAGTGGAGAGTGTGAGTTTGAAGGAGTCATTGCCACGAGCGTCTCTCATACTCATAAATTTTCGTTTCTCAAGCAACAAAAAAAACTGTATGTACTTCAAGTGCAAAAGTATTTATACAGTCAGAGTCCCTCCCATAATTCACACAATTTACACAAACACATACAACCACTACACCAACTTTAACACTAACAGTTACACTTCCACTCCTAAACTTCTAATCAACTCCCACTGGAGCTGGAGCTGGCGAACTCGCCCTATAGTAACTTACCTCACAGTTGTAAATGAACTGCTGAGGAATTTTATCGATTTGTACACAATAAAGACGAACTCAAAAAGATTAAAATGTTTTGAGACTTTTCCACTATACTACACACACTTATGTTCCGAACACCTTCTACTCATTCTACATACTAATTCTTTCTGCACAAAAATAAAAACCAAAACTTATCACACTAAACGATCACATTCACGTCAACCAACTCTTCTAATATGCTCGTACTGGTTCTGGTTCATATGACAATCATAATCACAACCACACTATACCATAACCACCATTTCCGAGTACCTAACCAAAGCAAAATAATAATAAAAACAACAACAACAACAATGAGCCGTTCTATGCTTCTTTGTATATTTTAGTTTTTGGTTTTTTATTTATTCCACTGATTATCTTAGACCTTATGTTTGTACTTGCTTCCTTAGCTGATTATGAGTACTTGTTCGAAACCCAACTGTGATTACGATAAAAAATGTAAGCTTTGATTAAACTTTATACTATACATTTTTTTTCAGTTTTGCAGAGTGTGTTTTATTTATGTATTTTAATAGGAGAAAGTTATAAAAAGCAAAATGAAAGACCATAATTCATATTTTTGTTATATAGATAGAGAAAGTTCTAGAATAGAAAGTTGTAGCTTCTACCGTAACCGTAACCGTAACCGTAGTCAACGCGTGTGAGCTTTTCTAGTTACAGTCTACATAGTCTAGTAGTTTGTGTGACAGGGACTTTCTCTTGTAGAATGATAATAACATCCACGATTGGAGAGAGAAACTAGCCAAAATATTTCCTGGTTTCTTCAAGGTAACTAATTGGGTGCAATTAATTTAATAAATGTATGGACTGAGCCAGGGTGCAGCTGTGGCAGTATAATAGTACCAATGTAGATGGGTAATTTGTATCGCTAGTGTCTGTACTGTGGTTTTTCTATGATGACTGCAAAACCGAATATGTGAACATGAGTTTAAAAAAACATGCTTTTGCTACATATTATAAAACACATTAAATGTAGTTACGACAAAATAATTTCTAATGCCATTTTCAAAACATTTTTGATTATTATTTTTAAACAAAGCATTTTAAAATTAAGTAGATTATTATAGATTGAAATACCAGTAAAAATCCACTGTTTACGTTACTTGACGGTCTTTTTGAAGAGACTAATTTGCTAATTATAATGCATTTTGAATGACGCGGGCTGTCGGTCGTACTATTACCATTAGGAAAATACTCAATTTTCGGCATGTTTTTAAGGCCTTTTTTTATATGCAATTTTTCTAGTACAAAAAAGCTTTCAATTTGCAATACAAAATTTGTACCGCTTTCAAATTAGTCATTAGTACCTTTTACAGTAAAGTATACAGTTGTACAGTAATGCTATCTAAACAATGTTATTATCCCCAGCCTATTCACCTTTCGCCTTTTGGACGCAGTAAAATGCAATAATTCTAATGTCCTAAATAAGCTTATGACGTGGAGGAGTAGGAGTACAGAGAAAGAGAGAGAGAAAGCCACTAGGGCAAATAGATCATTAAGAACTGCTATAATACGATATGATATAATATGACATGACTGTACATCTAAAATTCAAAATGACGGCGGCGTATTTAGAAAAACATCAATTTCCGCCAAATGTACAGACGGGTTAGAAACATTCATAAATCAGAGAGAAAAGTGAAAGTCCCGTCTCACAGTCAGTCAGCTCCGTCCTTCTCCGTTTCGTTTTTGAAGGGAGGGAGAGAACGAGAGAGACATTGAGGAAGGAGAGGAGAAAGCAGGGGAAAGCCATTGTGTAAACAATTAGTCAGGCCAGCCAATGATAATTGGATAAATCAATCTAGTCAAGTGACGGGAAGAAACAGAAAACCAATTTCTCTCGAGTCAACTTTGTCACGACAAATCGGCAACTCAAACCAAATGCTACTCTTTTCCTTGTAGTAGGCTCCCTTGTCTATAGCTCACTAGATACAGATACTCCTAGACACTAGACCGAGACAAAGGCTGAGCTAAAAACTGAGCGTAGGTAGGGACGGCCATAAACCATATTATTCTGTTTGTGCTCGTTCTTTGTGTTATAGGAACAGAGGCGGTACACCATTCGGGAGTTTACTTATTCTACATACATCACCCATCTATGTACATTGTATATTATGTATGTACACTCCATACATTTCTTTCCACGGGAGAGGTACAGACTGCATAGTCACTAGGTTAAATAAATATACCATGTCATGGGAGGGAAAGGGAAAGGGAGGCAGTCAGCCAGAGCAGACCAGAACCAGACCAGACACATCGATATCTGTAGAAGGTTTAGCCTTAATCTCCAGTCTCCTACTGTCATTCCTCTTCCCTATTGATCTCATAATTTTCTAATTTTGTGTCTTGTTTGTATATTTTACATTCTATTATGTATATTCCTGCGCACCCTCTACGTAAATATTTAAATTATTACAAAAAAATACTCCACCTTTTATTTTAGTATATACTTATTAAATATTTGTAAACATCACTCACCTTTCTCAGCCAGTGTAGTCATAATGATGAAATGAACGACGAAGACGATACTAAATAGTGCCATCGTTCTGGATAGGAATTGTGTCATTTTTCCAAATGTATTTTTGTACTTTATATTTCTTATTTGAAAGCAATAAAATCTTGCTTTTCTGCTGCTGTCTTTGATGGTGAAAGAAGTCTTGGGCTTGGACTCGGACTCGTTATTAGTATTAGTGATAGTAGCAGTATTGTCTGAGGTGATGGGAGTGACACTTTCACTACCAGGACAGGACGCTTTTGTATTATTGCCTGGGCTAAAGTTGATGCTGTCACTGTGATGACTTTCACTTTTGGGACTGGTGGTGGTGGGGAGACTAGTTTGTTGGACTTGGTTTCGGGCCCTGTTACGGCCAGTGCCAATGCTAGTACTAAGTCCAGTAGATGATGAAGGCGATGAAGGTACTCCACAAATACAAGCTCGGCTATGACATGTACAAGTGGAGCGAGTTGAGAAATGACTTGGAGTGAGATAGTTAATGGTTTGACTTAGTCGGACTTTGACAAAGAGGGGGAAGGACAAAATGCTCTGAGAATATCTCCAAAGAAAGAACATCCAAATCCTCCAAGATGATGAACGTGGTGATGATGATGAGGAGCGTCGTTTAGTTTGATACATTTATCACCCAAGAATAATTCAAACACATTGAATCCCGCCACGCTGGTGTTGGTGTTGGCACTGAGTAGCGTGTTGTTGCTCTCCTTCTCCCTCCACTCACCACAGCAGTCACAGTCACAGTTAAGCTCTTGAATAGAGTCACAATTACACTGGGAAGGGCGTGGATTTCTCATTGAAATAACTGTGTATTATAAATATTATATTATATACTTGCTTTCACTTTAATTAATTTCACCGGGATTCAGTTTGTTTGTAATCTACGCATGTGCCGCCACATGTTTTTGGTTTTTAAATTTCAACCGCTCACAGTTACATTATTTTCCTTTATCCTCAAATAGATTTAATTCTGAGCCTCGAAGGTAAATGGTGTTGTCTCAGAGAGAGTCCGTTCAATTACTGGGTTTACTTGTAAATTGTGTCAAGTGTGTCTGTGATTATAATTTTCTTAATAATTTTGTAATCCAAATCCTAAAATTGTATATAATCCATATGAGATAGTATGTAATTGGATGGATGACTTGCCCTCAATTCTATATTCTCACAAGCACAATCCAAAATACAGTTGTTTCTTGTTTTGAGAATTTGAGAAGTATTTATATTAATTCCATACACGTGTTCAATTAAAATCTAAAATGTCTAGAATTTTAGAAGGTAAAAGTACCGATGGGTAAGCCTTAATAATACTATATATCAGAGTTCCATATTAATTATTATGAGGGATTAAACATCCGACTGACTCTATTGACGAGGTGATTAAACGGGAATTAAAACAATTGCACAGTAGTTATACTTAATGTTTTGTAATGGTAATTGGCTCTGCTGATGTGAGGCCTGGAGGCGTCTAAATACACACACACACAGACACAGTTCCTATTTCTATTACTGTCTTCGTAGTCGTAGTCGTAGCCCGGTTAAGTTTTGGTCTGTAGGCGGGGAGAGAATAATGACACTCTTTCCCTGTTTGACGTTCTCTAATGGAAATAAGTTACTCAAGAATTTCCACAACTGCTATACGGTTTTTCACTCAAGTCAAAAGTCAGCAGTGATGTTTTTGATTTTTTTTAAACTCAAAGCACAACAACGGGAGGGAAGAAAATTCGTGTGGAATTTCGTCCTTGTCATATGCTATGACATGACATTATACAATTAGCTCCATTTCCAAGGAAATCCCACGCACACACGGTCTCTAACTGAAACTGTAATGTTTTTTAATGTTATATATAGCGTTGAATTTTAAATTTAATGTTGGAGTGTTTTTTTTCTTTCTTAAAAGTCACCGTCGCATCTGAGAAGATTCACAATACACTGTGTTTTGCAGATCGAAGAAGAGGCGTTCTTTTTATAGATTTGAATGTGAGTGTTTTGTTTTTTGGCGCTCAATATTTACTGTTTACAGTTTTGATAGACAGCTGATTTATGTTAGTACGGTTACGGTACGGATGCTGTTAATACAGTTATGGTTATGGGGATATTGATATTATGTCTATTTTCAAACTCAACTTCTTTATTTTGGTTTTTTTTGAATAATTTATAAAAGTCTGTGTATTGGACCAGATGGAGAACTTTTATGTTGTTAGGACACGATGGCTTGATGAGAATCAAATTTTAGAGATGCAATAATTTCCACAGGAGGAGATGAGTAGTTGACTGTTTTGAGTACAGAGCTTTTAGTTCAAGTCACACACTTTTGCACACACCACCACACCAGACGCTCTTCTTTGATGATGTTTTCCCTTTCAATATTATTTAGCGTTCATAATGCATGAAGACGCTTTTGAATATTTTGAATTACGGAGTGAAGAGCCTGTGCCTGAGCCTATAGGCTATATAGTTACTATAGTTTCTTACTAAGTCTTCGGATTTGAACTTGGTGTCGGCCTGTTGTAAAGGATGGAAGATCCTCAACTCGGGTTGAGGATTCCACTCGAGTTGTTTCTTTCAATAGAGTCTTCTGCGTTCACAGTTCCGTGATCTTCCTTTGATAATGATCAACTGTAACGGGATTGGGAGCGGTAATGGTAACGGTAACGGTACAGAGTGGTGGTGGAGTCCTGTACACTCTGCCCTCAAAATTGACAGTAATGAATGTAGTCACCAAAGCCGTGACCGGTGCCGGAGCTAGGACCGGTTTCGGTTTCGGTTCGGGTGGTTCCTATGTCTGCTATGGATTCTGGATTTTCTCTCTTGTCAACTATATGTGCAATATAATTACTGGATATAGGGTGATACGGATACTGGCCTGAACACAACTATAGAATGTAGAGGTCCTTGCAGATTCCTGTACAGAAGAATATATAGGGATATAAATACAGACACATATATAAAGACAGCGAGACGGAACATTAAGATGTATGTTAGGAAGGAAGTGTATTCAAACCAATTACATGACATCCATGTGAGAGGTTAATTTAAATTTGCATCTGTTTCATTTTCATGCCAACGTATCATACATGTAATTCAAATGGAGGTAATTATATTACGTTAGACTAAAAGCAAACTGGCTCTGGTGCTATATAGCTCTGGCAATAGTTCGCTCTGGTTTTGGCTTCGGCTTTTGGCTAAGGGTTTCGTCTCAACTTTAGCAATGGAGGGTTCACAGTGCAAAAGGAGCTATCATACACTTTGGATTAAATTTAGTAGGCTATTTAATATCCTTAGGCAGTGAGTAAATATATCGTCAGCGAAGAATCAAACCGATTTATATCCATCTTAAGCTAAATACAAAATTTGATATCTTAACAAGAAAATTAGAATATCGTAGCCCTAAGAGCGTGTGAATAGTACATTTTGCCTTATAAAAAAGTGTAAATAAACATTTTGCACTTTTAAAAAAAAAGTAAATAGATTATTTTGCATATTTTGAGAAATATGCAAGTAAAACATTTTGCACTTTTAAAAAAAGTGTAAATAGAATATTTGGCATTTTTTGAGAAATATGCAAATAAAACATTTTGCACTTTTCAAACAGTGTAAATAGAATGTTTTGCACTTTTAAAAAAACATGTAAATAAAACATTGTGCACTTTTTTAAAAACTCATAATTTACATTTTAGGCATTTACCTAATCCAATATTTTTGTTGACATATCTTATTTTAATTTTAGCTGAAAACAAATATGGGCTATTTTGAAACTTTACGTACGACAATTTCAACTGTCACTATTGCTTATAAGTTGCGTATAAAATTATTGTAAAAACAAATCGTAAAATTTAATGCAATCAGCTCATATTTAAAATTGAAATCATGTTAATTGCATTACATTATTAAGGTGAAATTGAAAGTGTGCATTTATATTATTGAAAGCTTTTGGGTTTACTCCTTATGAAATATATTCTTCTTGACTTTAATTTAGATAGAACACTTTGCAATTTTGCATACCTTCAACTATAATAATTAGGCCCACAAGTACACTATCTTCAACGCAAAATGGATATCTACTCGAAACATCTCTTTTTAACTTTACTATAGATACTGCTTTCATCATACTAAAATATGCTGCTTGAGACCGACCAAGAACACTCTGTTCTTTCTTAAGTTAATTATTACACGTAACATTTTGTGGGGTGGGGTATCTCTACGTAACTACGTAGTAGAGTGTCTGTATATATCTATTTCTACGTCTACCAATCTCTCCCTACTCCCATTTAATTCACATCTGTGATTTAAATGTAAAAGGGAAGCTTCAGTGATGCTAATTACTTCCCTGTCTCGTCCCCTGTGTACTGTGTATGTATATAATGCCAAAGCTTTTCAAAGTCAATCTCATGCCGATAATAATATTTGTCGTGTATTTTGCTTACCAAAGCACAAGCCGAAGCCCCCAGCCATCAACCCCAAAAACAAAACCTCAACCAAAACCATCACCGGAAAGCAAAACCGAAACCAAAGAACCAAATATGCCTGTCACTGTCTCTTTTATGTTTGTATTGCAATTTGAATGGGCAGTGACATATTATGTCATGTCAGGAGTAAGTAGCGGCAATTTCGGATGGCGTGCCATGAGGAACTTATATCTGTCTTTCATTTCCTTAAAAGTAATTCCAGGAACAGGGCCAGGGCCAAAGTCAGCACTATAACCGCAGTGCAATATCGTCTATGAAGAACAAAAATGACCCATTTCCAATTTATGCTACAATTAAAACGATCTATGTCAAAAACTGCAGTAAATACATTACAAGCTTACAATGATAATCACGAGTTTCTAAAATGAGCAAATTGTTCTATTTACATAAATAAGTGCAAAATTTTCTACTTACATATTTTTGAAAAGGTCAAAATGTTCTATTTACATGTTTTTGAAAAGATCAAAATGTTCTATTTACATGCTTTTTAAAAGTGTAAAATGTCCTATTTACATATTTTTGAAAAGGTCAAAATGCTCTATTTACGTGATTTTGAAAAGTGTAAAATATTTTAGTTACATTTTTTTAAAAGTGCTCAATATTCTATTTACTTGTTTTTGAAAAGTGCACAAGGTTCTATTTACATGCTTTGATGAACACGTTATTTTAATTTCGTCTGTAGATAGTGCATTTCGTTTGAAACTAAAAATGGATATGGGTAATTTTGGTTCTTCACAGGCGATAAGGTACTATAGAAATCTTCCAATAAATACAATAAAAACCTTTGCCTTCCCATAACCATAGCCGTAGCCATGTCTATTGATTGCATGTATGTACATTGTACAATAAACAGAGCAATAAAAATACAACAACACAAAAATACCTTTTTTTTATACCTCCTGATCCGAAAGTAAATAAGGATCAAAATCAAACCGAAAAATCAATGCTCAATTAAAAACATAGGTTACTTCGTTACTTACCAAAGATTAGGCTCTCCTACGTTGTTGCTTTCCCTTGTTGTTGGGAAATCAGTTCAGGAGAAGAGAAAATCCCTTTGTTTAGCAGCCCTTTCGTCTGATTGTGATTTCTTCTTTAAGCTTACTTTTAGACTCCAGACTGACCACACAGCACAGAGCCACAACCAAATCCAACCAACCACCGTCAAAAACTCTAGGCTCACTAATGGATCTAGTAGAGTAGGCGAGTGCACAGTCTGCGTACAGAATTGTAGCAATGTACCTACCTACTATACCAATGTACAGCAAGTACGGAGGATCAGTTCTGATGGCTTCTGCTCCTTTTCTTTATTTGTCCGCTCCTTGATTTCATAGGTACTTGTACATATGGATGGAGAAAGTATCCGGAGAAAAGTAGAAATTAGTTTCAGCTATATCGTAGAATTGGGATTGGAATTAAAAGCTGAGTTGAGCTGCTCCTATGCTTTTACAGGCAGTACTTCTGTTTTTGTATCTGAGCTGACCGACCGACCGACCGACCGACGACCGGAGAACAATATGAGGAAAGGACGTTGATGTGGAAGCGGGCCGATCCGGATACGAATACCAATGTTCGAGATGCGGACGAATCTCGGCTTTCTTTGAAAGCCGGGTGCAGTGTGACTCTCAAAGTTTTTCCTTTCTGTCTACTGTCAGGAGAAGGCAGCGGTGGAAAGAAAGGAAACTCACCGTCGTTGAGATCTCTGAGTGCCGGTGCCGGTACCGGTACCGGTGCCGGTGCCGGTGCCAGTAACAGTCCGCCCGCCTAGTCTTTCGACTTTCTCCAGCACGTCCCTCAGTATTTCATATATAGGGTGAAAGCCCACACACAGTCAGTACTTTTACTCTCAATCTAACTAAACTCAACTCCACACTGACTGAACAGTTTCTTCTCCTGTGTATTTTTCTTGTGTTATTGTTCCGGGCGTCTCAAGTCTTGAGTTTTGACCGACACTTGGAGTACTCTCAGCTGTCTGCTTTCTCTTGACTCTAGTCTTGATATGTTCTCTCTTCCCTTCAGATCTGGACTCGGATTCTTCTCTTGTACGTTTTTTTCTTGTTTTGTTCTTACTCTGATTCTGGTTCTGATTTTGAACCTGTAGTTCTCGTCCTGCTCCTGGTTTTCTAGTTTTCTTGGTCTGATTTTGGCGTGTGAAGAGAAAGTCTCTCTTCTTTTACTTTTTCTTCTTTTTTTCTTTATAAAGAATTTTTTATTCAATTCGAAAGGAAATATGTTCAAGTTGGTTTGGAATTCTTCTCCTTTTCTTTCTCTAGAAGATTTGCTGTCTTGCTTGATTTCTTTTAGATTTTTAGATGGGTTATGGCATGGACTATGGCTATGGTTGTAGTTGTAGTTGTTGTTGTTGGCTCTGAATTCCTCTCCTGGGTTTTACACAAATACAAACACACACACTCACAAACACAGGAAAACACCCAAGAAAAAAGAGTTATTTGCACGGAACTGGAACTTTCCTTTTTTTTCTTTCTTGGTGAGCTGATAGGTTTTTTGGTTTATATTTTTTTTTTAGTTTGAATTGAATTGGTTTGGAGTATAGTGGAGTTGGATTTTTTTTAGATTTGGATCCTTTTGGAATTTGTGTCAAGTTGAATATACCTGAGGAAAATAAAATGAAATATGGCAGGAATTATTATTAGTATAAAATAGGAAAAAGCAATAAAAAAATACACGAACATGACCGAAAAACCACACCACACCACGACCATCTTTTCACAATGTCCAGTTCCACCTTCCACTACAGTATAATGTAACACGTAATGACCACCAACTACTATATACAACCAAAATTTGAACACACACACACACACACACATGCCAGAGGAGAACATGACATGTCATGACATGGCATGTTCCCCTATTCCTGTTCCTATTTCCTATTCCTATAGCACACTCCATGTCCTCCTCTATTTTTTTATTCTATAGTTTGAATGGAATGGATTTTACAATATCTGGAAGTGGGACTGGAAATGGGAATGGAAGTACGTCCTACTGTACTGTACCACAGTGAGAAAAAGTGTAATAATAATAAAACTACTATTACTTTCTTTCGATGGTCTCTTCCCTGGATCTGGTCTATAGTCTATAGGCTACAGCTAGTATAATGCCCATTGCTCTAAAACATACTATACTACACAATACATCGCCTGTGAAGAACCAAAATGAATTATATTCATTTGTAGCTAAAAACAATTATCCACTATCTACAAAAATATTGAAACATGTCTTGAAACCATTTTAATAGAATATTTTGCACTTTCAAAAAACATGTAAACTCGACATTTTACACTTTTCAAAAACATGTAAATAGAACATTTCACACTTTTAAAAAACATGTAAACAAAACATTTTACACTTTTCAAAAACAATTAAATAGAACGTTTTTCACTTTTAAAAAACTCTTAATTAACATATTACGCATGTTTCTCATTTTGATTTTATGATATAGCTCATTTTGATTCTAGCTAAATTTGGAAATGCGTCATTTTGGTTCTTCACAGACGATATGCTGTATAGCATCTAGAGGTAATACGGAAGAAATTTTATACACAGCAGCGCGTACATACATCTTGGACGTGTCTGACTGAAGTACCACAAAAGGGACACAAAGGGGGGCCTCGCTTCCCATTCCCATTTATGTATGGACTTACATATGTACATAGTGTGTGTGGGCAACCATGCATTGTTATTGGTATGTCAAAACATAACATTACCTTAGCAAAGCAAACCAAACCCAGCAGCATACCGTACATACCCATAGGTATAGGTAGAAACCTATAAGGGCCTTTATACTATCTACTTTCCAGCGTAGTAGGCTTATACTTGTAAAAAGTACATTTTTGTCTATTAGTATTAAAAACACGAGACCATAACAGTATGTACGACACACATAAGGCCGACCGAGCATTTAGTTCTACATTATAACAGTATATATGGGTTCACATAGGCCTTGCCATTTTTTTTCAGACTTTCTCCCATGGGTGTTGTGCGAGTGCTGTAATTTTTTGCACGCGATTCACGATTTAGTGCTCCCTCCCACATACACAATTAGATAACATAGACGTTCACTCTATATAGGTATGTACCTACACATGTTAAATGTGGTGCTGGGAGAGAACCAAGAGCAAGACGAAGACGCCGCGACGAGTAAGCTCCAGAGAAAATGGAGAAAGTGGAAAAAAATACATGCCTTTTCTCTCTTTCTTTCCAATACTAATAGGGAAACCATTGCCAAGTACTGAAACCGAAACCGAAACCCAAAACCAGACCAGACCAAACCAAACCGAAGCCAAAACCGAAACCGAAACCGAACCGTAGACCCGCAGGAAAAAAATGGCGAAGGCGAATATGAGTGGCGAATAATGCCTCCCTGCATCATGAAAGTATTTGGTAGTCTTAAGGGCTACAAGTAATGTAGGAAAGCTATTCTTTAGAGAATACTATATAGGACTACAGAAAGAATACACTATGTGCATATATCTAGTCATCAAACATGGTTATGGTTTAAATTGGTTTCAAGTATGGAGCATACAGTACGCGGAGTGTGTGTGTGTCTTTCATTTAATTTTACTATTACTGGGATATTACATCAGAGAGAGAGAGAAGAGGGAGCAGACCAAAGATATGATTAGATGTATGTCGGTTGAGTTCTATGGTTTTTGTACGTAGTTTGATAGTTTGCTTCTTCTGGATTCTGGTGTGGCTCTCTCTCTGAATTGTTCGATTATATTTTTGTGCTAATCTGCAGAAAAGAATTGCTGAGTTTGAATTCCTTCCGGGGGTCTGTGCCGTCTATGTACAATTCTTGGGTTCGACTTCCAAGACGATTTTAGAAACCAATACGAGGCTCTGTCTAAAAAGGAAAGGGATAGGAAAGCACCTACAAAATAACCGCACCGGTTTTACCCGCATCCCACCTACACACACACACAACACAATACAATTTTTATCTTACTTACTACTGGCTTTTACATTTCAACAACAACTTTTCTTAAATTCTGTTTCAACAACAGTTTTGAACAGGGCCTCTGTGTCTAGCTTTGGTTTCGTTTGGTCATCGTTTTATATTTAATGTTAAAGGTATCTCGCCCTGGCCCTATGTATGTGGACTCAGGGCCGGACAGTGCAGGCAGCCCGGCCCGCTGCCTGAATTTTCAAAAAACAAGTAAAGAGAACATTTTGGCCTTTCAAAAGCATACAAATACATTTTTTTATACTTTTCAGAAACTTTTAAATAAATGTTTTAGCACATTTCAAAAACATGCAAGTAAATGTTTTTGCACATTTCAAAAACATGCAAATAAAACATTTAACACTTTTTAAAACAATATGTAAATAGAGAATTTTGCACTCTTCTGAATCAAGTGAATAGAACATTTTAAAATTTTCTAAAACATGTAAATACAACATTTTTGTTTACCAAAGAAAATCTTCAAGAAAATCAAAATGGTGGTTTTTGTATGGAAGCATTAAATTGCTGCCTAGAAGCAATTCCTTTGTCCGGCCCTGTGTGGACTGACTGTTCTTGTAAGGAGAGTAATAAGGCTCCCGATTGCAATCTAAACTATGTGCTTGGACGGGACCGGGACCTGTAGGAAAGTGCGTAGCATTTTTACTACAAGATGTTGTGTATAACCTCAAATAGAAATAAATAGTAGAATTTTTGTTGAGACCTTCTTTTGTAGCTTCGATTACTTTTAATAGTATGGTGTGGATTCATGTAACTGATTTTTATGATTTATTTCAAACCTTCTTCCTGAACTGAATTCGAATGCCTTATGACTCTGACATGGGCTTTGGATGAGGGCATTCTAGCCAGCGCTGCTGTATCGTTCTCGCTCTCTCATTTTATAGTATCGTATCGCGTCGTAAACGCAAACATTCGAGTGTGTAAAAGGCCCAACTATGTATAGCAGCTATGACTATAAGTGCAAATAATAGCATTGAGTTTGTGGTCCGGACATTTATCAAGTAATCAAAAAGTAGTATGTACATACGCGTACATACTGTGTAGTTGGGGATGGGAAAAAAAGAGTACAAAATTCAGAATTCCAAAGTGTCATATGTACGTGTTTAATGATGCACAAAGGAGCTCAAAAGTGATTTTTTTATACGTTATATTTTTTATAAACTATCATTTATTTCAAAGAGCATGTATATGTATGTTGATAGATACATGTTGTTTTTTGAATATTCAAAGATATGTTTCTTTCTTTTTAAAGTGTTTGTTTATAAATTTTTCTCTATTTTTAAGTAAAACATTTATAAGGTTTACAAACTTTCAACTACAATTTATGGTGCATTTGCACGCTTTTTAAAAGATGAAATCTAAAATTTTCAAGGTTTTGAAACTAATGCAATGACTGAGTTTTTTATTATTTTAGAGGTACCAGATTTAAAAGTATTAACGATTTTAAATCTATAAAATATAGGAATTTGAAATTTTTCAAAATTTAGGAAATTTTTCTGTCTTCCTGTTTTTAAACTTGTTAATTTTCTAACTTTTTAAATTTTCAAAGCAGTGTGTTTTTGAATTATTATGTTATAATAATGACACTAAATATTATGGAATGTGAAAATTGGCGAAAACAAAACGGAAAAACATTGCAGATAGAATGTCTTGCATCAAGATCAAATGCACTACAAGCACACAATAACGCTTCATATACAAAAATAAAAGCGTAAATCAAATCAAATAAAATTCAATTCATTGTCAAAGTTCTGCATGGTTTCTTGCCTCAGGATTAGAAATTACGATTCCGTTGCGATTATAAATCAGAAGTCAGAAACGAAAAACGATGTTAGAAAAGGAGAGAGGGAGAATATCTGCAAAGCTATAGAGCCAATAAGGAAAGTACCACCATCACCTCGGAGTCTTTTTTTACGGCTTTTATTCGTTAGCCATTTAACAAAGTAATAAATGTGGGTTTTACTACTCCTCACACTGTGAGAATGCCGATGAGACAGAAAAGTGAGCGGGGGAGCGATGGAAAAAAAAATATACTCGGACGAAATTGGAATCAAGGAAAAATATGATGATGATGACCTACTCTCTCTCTCTTTCTCTCTCTCCTCACGGGCTATATGAGTTTGGCTATGGCGGATGCGGGGGGAGAGTAAGTTTATGTATATGGCACTCGCATATGGTCCTGAATGGTAAAAAAAGGAGAGCTCTTGCTTTCATTTTCACTCTTAGACTATTCATTTTAATGTCAGTTTGAACTTTTGAAGACAGCTCGATAATCGAAAACGCATTTGAAAACTTTCTTTTGAAACATTCATCATGTCATGACCAGTACTAGTACTACTACTAGTAGTAGTAGGTACCTATACGTATGCTCTTCGCTTGTTTGGTATTGGAGTTCTCCGTGTAGCTTTGAGTTGGAGGCTCCAAATTTATATCCATAAATTGGAGTCGTAGTGCATACCTTCGGTTTCGTTTTTTTGTTGGGAAGAAACTATATCAGCCATTCTTGCAGTGTTTATCTCAACTGTGACTGAATTTGTGATGATTCGAAGTCAAAATGAATTACTGATATTTAAATGTCACTTTCTAAACCAAGATTTTAAAATCAAAATTTTTTTCATTTACGCAAATTTATTTTTGTAAAAAATTATTTAGCTATATACAATTACAGCTAAAACGTGTTGAACTTTTCAAACTTGCAGCCCTATCAGTTTTATACTTTTGAAATTATGAAATTCGAAAATTTTGCACTCTTCAATAAGCAGGAAATCAGATCGTTTTGTATTTTTTCCAAAACATAATGTAACTAAATAAATACAACGAGTTTTTGAAATTTTAAAATATGGCATGTTTGTTGATGATTTTGAAATTATGTAATTAGAACATTTTAGCACTTTTTAAAAATGAGGAAATAATCAACTTTAGAATTAGTGTGTTGAATTAATATTTTTTTCAAAACTAAATGACTCATAAAATTTTGCAAATCTTAAAAAGTACAGAATTTAAATTTAGTTTTTGACATTTTAAAAAAATTTCGATTTTTGTTAAAAAAATTATTAAAAATTTGAAGATTTTGGTCTTTAGCAAATGTGTAAAATTGACAAATTAGGTGTTCAAATAAACTATAATTTTGCATAATACGTATTTGATTTTTGAAATCAGATTTTTCCTAAATAAACTCCAAGTTATATTTCCAGTACAGTATTACAACTTCATCAGCCAGCAACGAGACGATACTGATGCATGTACAATAAGTAATACTCGCTTATTTATAACTATCAGAACAGACCTATGTACTACGTACGTTCACATGTGAAAATTCAGAATTCAAAAAGGAAGAAATTCGTGGAAATGTTCAACTTTTGAGTTTAATTCAGCATTTATACTCCAAGTTGAAGATACGAACAGCGCGGAGACTTCGAGACTTCTAGACAGACAGACAGATATATATATATTTTTATACGTTTTGAACTTAACTTTACAACTTGTGCCTGTTCAACTTTAGCCAAGTATCATAGTTAGTTTGGTTTTGGTGAATTGTGAATTTTTGACTTTTAACTTGGATGCTATGAGAAAACTCGTTTAAATTTACACACTTGAATTGAGCTTGTTATGTTGTTAACTCTGTCATCGTTGTCGTTGTCGTTCTCCTCATTTTCCTTTGGGCCTTGTCGCTCTGTACTCATTCATGTGAGAGCTTTGACGAGCGAGACGCGACTATGTAACTCTGTAGAAATGACTGCAGTTGATCGTTGGTAAATTCGTAAATTGGTAAATTCATAAATTGGTAAATTCGTAAATTGGTGTCTACTGCGGAAGTTCATGGTGAGAGTAGTATTAGTTCTCATATATCATTTAGGTACATATCAAACAAAGTTTTGAACATATTGATAGAATTAAAATAGAATTTGACATTTTGTGACGTACAAATTAAATTATACAATATTTACATGTCAAACTTTTCACCGGCGCTCCGGTTTTGGTATTGCTACGAGTACCGGTACCGGGTATCTGTCCTTTTGATTATTCAAGTAACATGAGCAGGAAATGAAACAAAATGACAGACAAAATGAAACGGGATGTCATTCAAAATTCAAAATATAATCTATTTATACTTCAAGTTAAGGGGTTGAAACTCTAACAACAAAGTTTCGATTTCAATTATTATTCAAATTTCTTCAATGTCGACAGTCAAAATACAATTAATTTCAGCTATTATGGATTATTATTATGAAGTTAAG
This sequence comes from Dicyrtomina minuta, assembly GCA_949802685.1. Lineage (NCBI taxonomy): Eukaryota > Metazoa > Arthropoda > Collembola > Symphypleona > Dicyrtomidae > Dicyrtomina > Dicyrtomina minuta. Next base: position 62,541,662 of record OX461810.1, read on the forward strand.
TGAGTCCGTGTGGATACATGGTCCAATAAATACGAGGATAATGTGTAAAAGCTTGAGGTTAGTATGTTATGTCACAGGATAATACAAATATTTGTATTTTAAAAATGTTCTGTGTATATTTTAAAACGGTTATAGAAAATGTGACTTAATTGTTTTGTTTAAATAGAGACATCGAGACTATTTGGTTGAACTTCAAATTTCGAAAAATATGAAACAGGCAGACTAAAATCTACTATAATGACAGAAAGTAATTTTTATAAAAGTGTAATTACAAAATTGGGATATTTTAAGCGTTTTGAAAACATGTAATTAGAACATTTTGCACTTTTCAAAAACGTGTACTGTAATTATTATAACTTTTTTACCTTTTAAAAACATGCAATTAGAACATTTTGCACTATTTAAAAACAAGTACTGTAATTAGAATATTTTTTACTTTTCAAAAATATGTAAATAGAGCATTTTGTACTTTTTAAAATGATGTAATTAGAACATTTTGCACTTTTCAAAAACGTGTACTGTAATTAGAACATTTCGTACTTTTAAAAACCAGTAATTAAAGCAATTTGCACTTTTTAAAATCACGTAATTAGAACATTTTGCACCTTTTCAAAAACATGAAATTAGATATTTTTTCACTTTTTCAAAAACATGAAATTAGAACATTTTGAATTTTTTAAAAACCTGCAGTTAGAAAAATTTATCACATTTTCACACAACTTTACTAGAATATTTTATAACTAATAAAATGAATGCAACTTCACTATGAACATTTCATCTGATATGTCAATATTTCACTTTACAACTTCAAAATTTCTGTCAAAAAGAAAACCTTACGTACATTAAAAATTCAAAAAAGTACTTTCTAAAAATAAAATTACTCCAAAAATGTCTAGATAGCAAACCTTATTTATCAAACTCAGCCATCTCAACTTTTAATAATCATCAAAATACATTTCTTTTTATTTCCAAATTACTATACATACATAACGCCTTAAAAAAGCTTTGGACCATAGATGCTATATTAGATTAGCGTGTCCGTCATTACCATTAACATTTCCACTGCGATAAAAGTCCATTACGTGACGTCTAATTCTAATTCTGTCAACCTTTGCACTTAATGGGAATTCTGAGTCTCAGTCTCGGTATAAGTATTCTCTCTGTATTTTTCTATTCTAGTTTTCCACTGCACTTTATTATTATTATTGGCAACTGTATAAATTTGTTCTGTCGTTTTTTTTATTACATTTATTTTTCTTTTCCTCCATAATGACATTGCCCTATGTATATAGTTTTGCACTACTCGTGTTACCATGTCCAACCAATGCGAGTGAGCACCAGTACCAGCCCACCGCAGCCAAATGCAAAAACTACATACAAAAGCAAACTTAAGGAAACCGCATACCGTCGGTGAAGAACCAAAATGACCCATATCCAATTTAAGCTAAAGCAAACTGAGCTATGTCATAAAAAAAAATTAAAAACATGCGTCAAATGTTAATTACGAGTTTTTGAAAAGTGTAAAATGTTCTAATTTCATGTTTTTGAAAAGGTGCAAAATATTCTACTTGCATGTTTTTAAAAATTGGAAAATTTTTTTATTTCATGTTTTCAAAAAGGTGTAAAAGGTTCTAATTCCATGTTTTCAAAAAAGTGCAAAATGTTCTGTTTACATGTTTTTAAAAATTCTAAAATGTTCGATTTGCATGTTTTTGAAAATTGAATAATGTTCTATTTAAATGCTTACAAGACATATTTGAATATTTTTGTAGATATTGGATATTGTTTCTAGCTACAAATGGATATGTTTCATTAGGGACGGACTGGCCATAAGCAAACTCCGGCAATGCCGGAAGGGCACCCAATTTCTTATACATTACGTGAGCGGAAGCTCTGGGCCCCTTGGCTTGTCGTGGGCCAACCCTCGTCTTTAAAAAGTCCTGGGCCCCATAGAGCACCCAGTCCGCCCCTGTGTGTCATGTTGGTTCTTCACCGACGATACACAATACACATACATAGAAGAATACAACTACCGAGGCGAGGCCCGCACAGATTAGCACACACACAAAACTCAGCGAAATTTGATACGTACCACTGTGTTCTCTGTACATGATATTCTTAAGACTAAAATCTTGTGGTAAAAAAATAAGAAAAAAGCAAGCGAAATGCGAAAGAAAATACAAGGAAATGCTATACTGTATAGTATCGAGTAAATCCAAATCCAAATCGAGTCACGCATGTTATTTCTCTACATTTCCTCCATTTGCCATTTCCTTTACGCTCAATACAAGACCCAATGTACAACGTGTCAGTTTTTATTCTCTATATTGTACTTTCTGGATGTTTTTTTCCCAGGAAAAATGAAAACGAAAGACCGAGAACCAAAACTCAATAGTAATGGGGAATGTAAGGCGGAAGGCCGAGGTCGAATCCGAATACGAGGCAAGAAAAAAAATGTAAGAAATATAATACCCACTCATTTTGATTATTATACACACCAAGAAACAAACATAAATTTTGCCCAAAACCAAACCCACACACATAATTCCATATACTGATATACTGTATGACCGTCGACCGACCGTGTGGCCAGATGTAAAGGTTGAAGCTGAAACTAAAACTGGGACTGCGGGTGCGAGACCGCCACCATACCATCACGGCCACGACAGGTACCGGTGCCGGCACCGATATACACAGGTGGACTATTTCGCTATTTTTCTGTAGCTTTACTGACTACTGGCATAATACAGTATTGCCAAAACACTATAGTGTGTAGTAGTATGCACGTGCTAGTATTTACATTCCCTGTACCTACATGGACTGACAAGGGAATTGCTCGACATGTTTTGTTTGGATTTTAAAACTAGGATCTAATAAGTAAGTTGTTACAATAGTTAAGGACAATTTTGGTTACAAAATTTGATTTTTTTCAAAACATTCCACAGTTGACTGCCAAATCTTATACATTTTTTGAAACTTTGTCGCCCTGTAACCAGGGCCGGACAAAGGAATTGGTTTTAGGGAGCAATTTGTTTCCATACCAAAACCACCATTTTAATTTTATTGATGGTTTTTTTTTGGTAAAGCAAAATGTTGTATTTACATGTTTTGAGAAAAATGGAAAATGTTTTATTTCTATGTTTTTAAAATGTACAAAAATAATTATTTTGCATGATTTTGAAAAGTCAAAATGTTCTATTTACTTATATTTGAAAAGTGCTAAAAGTTCCATTTACACATGTTTTGAAAATTCAGGCACCGGGGGCCGCATTATCCGGCCCTGCCTGTAACTACTGCAATTTCCATCCGATTTTCGAGGTTTTCGCATCCGTAGACTGTTTTTTAAAATAAATTTCAGGATTTTCTAACATTCGAAAATATTTTCAAAAGAAATTTTAATTTTTGCTCTCAAAATATATATTTTGAGGTTTTTTCAAAATGTATTAAAATTTTTGAATTTAAAAAAATCATGTTTATTTTTTAAAAACAGCCTAAGGAAGGATGAAAAAAAGCAATTTTCATCAAAATCGGATCGAAATGCAATGAGTTATTTTAGATATGCAGTAGTCAAAAGTAGTAGTCTGTAACTTTTTGTGGTTGGTCTGTTTATAGAATCTGACGAGTCTGAGAGACTGTGAGAGTTACACCACCCCGAGTCAGTCCCTGATTTGTCTCGTATTAAACGCGACTACGTATTGTGTGTTATATTCTTTAGTAAGTACTGTGTTCTATATGCCGGTTCATTTATAAGGTTCAGTAACATACATAAAAGACGCTTATAGTAATATTTCAAGAGCGCGTTCCACACGCAATGTTTCTTGGTTCAAAATATTATATACATCAGGACCATAGGACCAGACTCAGGCCCAGGCATGGAAAGCCTCTAAATGAAAATTAATACATTTAATATCGTCTATGAAGAACCAAAATGACCCATTTCTAATTTATGTTAGAATTAAAATGAGCTATGACAAAATATACATCCTTACAATGCTAATCTGCTAAGAGTTTCTAAAATGAGCAAATTTTTCTATTTACATGTTTTTAAAAAGGTTACAATGTCCTATTTGCATGTTTTTTGAAAAGGTCAAATTGTTCTATTTATATGTTTTTTTAAAAGTGTAAAATGTCCTATTTACATACATTTGAAAAGTGCAAAATGTTATATTTAGGCGTTTTTATAATGACAACAATGTCCCATTTGCATGTTTTTTAAAAAGGTCAAAATATTCTAACTAAGTATTCTTTGAAAGTGTAAAATGCCCTATTTACATGTTTTTGAAAAGTACAAAATATTCTATTTACATGTTTTTTGGAAAATATGCCCAAGGTTCTATTTACATGATTTAATAAACATGTTATTTTAATTTTTTGTAGATAGTGCATTTTGTTTTTGACTAAAAATGGATATGGGTCATTTTGGTTCTTCACAGACGAAATATACTTTCGATCACTACATGGAAACTTACGTATATACGAACCACCTGGCGAACCACACCGCAGCCCACCACAAAACTATATAGCTGTACTCTCTATAGCACCATCCCATCCCATGTCGTACCACCCCATAAAAAGGAATGAATGAAAGCTTTAGCAGAGTTGAGACTTGAGAGAAACCCGGTACCGGACTTTACGGCTCTATGTAGTAATTATTGTAATACTATAATGCCCAAATTAAAGACTTTGACAAGAACAAACTTTCCCACAGACTACAGAACAGACACACACAGACTGTCCAAACCTCCAAATCTCGAAACTGTACATTCCACCACTCGTTCCACTCTCACTGGTCCTGGTCTCTGGTCCTGGTCTCCTGTATATAAAATCTATGATGTGGTTTCTTGACTCAGTTTCGGATCATGATTTCAATTTCTACAGAATTTTCCCTATGAATTTAGCTACGAATAAATCAAATGTCCAAAAATTGAGACCCAGATCCGGATCCATTCCCATACTCTACTCAAAAACTACAAATATTTACAAATTTTTGAATCTCTCATGAAGAAATATTCCAGACGCCCAGTCCCAGACCTCGACCCCATTTAACATTTGATCTTTGGCATGAATAAATTATTCAATGTAAAATGTGGATAGTACTTTGCATATTTGTTTTGAACTTTTGACTTATTTCTTACTTTCATATTCACATTCACTCAAAAACAATTTGTATGATCACCATCAAAATATTTTGACAGTTATATTTTAACTGGTGGTTTTTTATTTTGTCTAGGAAATACTTTGTTTTTTTACTATGTACTTTGTGTGTGTGTGTGTGTGTGTTCAATATTCGAGTTGAGGACGACTTTCAAAGTAGGAGTAAAGGTTCATGGATAATAATTACAAGTAATGGACGTAGTAGAATAGGAAAAATAAGTACCCAGAAATATAAATCGAAGAAGGAAACCAAACAAAAAGGAAACAAGAAAGAAGGGATCGAAAAAGCTCGATTAACATAGGATATGACGTCATTCAAGTGTCAAGGTTTTCTTGTTTGTTTTTTGTCTTGGGAACATTGTAAGTTAATTCAGTTGTATTATTATACCTGGTAATAATAATGGTAGTAGTATGTTACTTACTTCCTTTTTGATTCAATTATGAGTTGGTTATGTACAACTTGTAATGAAATGAAAATATAAGATGCAGGGCCGTATGAAGGAATTGCTTTTAGGCAGAAAATTGTTTCCATACAAAAACCGACATTTAGATTTTATTGGTTTTCTTTGGTAAAGCAAAATGTTCTATTTACATGTTTTAAAAAAGTGCAAAATGTTCTTTTTACTTTATTGAGAAAAGTGGAAAATGTTTTATTTCCATGTTTTTGAAATGTACAAAAAAATTATTTTGCATGTTTCTGAAAAGTCAAAATATTCTTTTTACTTATTTTTGAAAAGTGCAAGATGTTCCATTTACATGGTTTTTTTGAAAATTCAAGCAGCGGGGGCTGCCTGTGCTGGCCGCATTATCCGGCCCTGATAAGATGTGTTGTACGGAAATGTACCTAGGTACGTTACAACAGCTGCAAACATTGAAGTACGTGGCTTACAGTTGTCCTATACACATCGTAGACTTATAATTAGCCTAAGATAAAATACCACCAGTAGATAATAATATCTAAATGAACTGTAAATGGCCGATATTGAACCTTCCATACCATACCATAACGTAAACAGAAACGTCATTGGAATTCGTATTCTCACCAGAAACAGAAAATTACAAGGTAAAAATAGGTACGAGAAATTATATAGTGTTATTTTCAATTTCCCTCTTTTCTCTCCTTCACTTTCCTATGTTATAATATTACATAAATGTTTAATGCGCATTTTTATTCAGTAAAACACTATACAGTTCTATAGTTACACCACTGCTAAACCGCTCTACTAAAAAGGTTTTGCCAATATGTGCACTACTGCCAGCGTACGAACGATGACGATAACGAATGAACTCACTTACACAACCCAATATATACATAGATGGCTTAATGTGCTTTGAAAAATTACTTGCCTAATGTTTTGACATTCGAATGGTAATTTACAAGTTGCATGAAAATGTAGGGGCTCGAATTGTCAATATCTTTATGGTGTTCAACATGAACTAAAAATACATACTTAAGTACTACCTATATACCCACGCCTACATATTTATAGTAGATCTTATGCCAAGAACTAGATATTCATAGCAGTAGTACTACTATACTATGATACGAATATAAATAAGAGGGCCTATACTATACCTACAAGAAAATTGCTCATGCTATACCTAATACATGTGAAATACATTATCTAGTACTAAGCTCCTAGCCTGAGGTTAGACTCAAGCTTATGGTTTTAGGTTTGAAAATAGTATCAAGCTACAAATCTAAATCCACGCATAAAAAGCTTCTTTCTACTTTCCTAGTTTGAGTTTATACATTTTTTCATGTCTAAAAAAAATCCTATTTAACCGGTACCGGTACCGGTACCAATCCCACTTACAATTTTATGTGGTAAATTTGAAAAAATTTTACAACTTCATCTTTTCCTTAATCTTCAAATTCAACTGTCATTGGGTTCATTTAGCAAATGTCCCCAGCACCTGTAAATGCCATCAAGCATAATATTCCGCCGTCCAATTTAATTTCTTCTACTTACTACTTACCTATATACATTATAAGGATTTAAGTTGAACGTCAAAAATTTTTAGCCGAGGCAGATCTGACAGACCGTGCTTTTTGGAAGTTGGCAATTGAAAAATACTGTCGCCTAGTTTCAATGTTTAAATCTCCAACAAATGTTTTTGTGTTAAATTTAGATTTTAAAAGTTTTTAAAAGGTATTTTAAATTGACAGTGTCGCCTGTAGTAAATTCAAGCTAACTACCGTTACCATTACCATTTAAGAAAATATTTCCGTTTCGGTTTAAAAATAGTTTAGCATTATAGCTATATGAATTTCTATAGTTATGGTTTCCTCCACTTCAAGCTCGCAAGTTAATATTATAACTGAGTTTTAAAGTAGAACGAAGTTGCAAGACAAGGCGTGACATGGCATATCGTCTATGAAGAACCAAAATGACCCATATCCATTTTTTAGCTAAAACTATAATATTCACTATTTACAAAAATATTGTAAAATATAATATCTCGAAAGAATTTAAATAGAATATTTCGCACTTTTCAAAAACATGCAAATAGAACATTTTAACATTTTAAAAAAACATGTAAATAGAGCATATTAGACTTTTCAAAAACATGAAAATATAACATTTTATACTTTTCAAAAACTCCTAATCAACATTTTACGTATGTTTCTCATTTTTTTATGACATAGCTCATTTTGATTCCAGGTTAAATTGAATATGGGTCATTTTGGTTCTTCACAGACGATATGTCACATTTTGCAGGATACCTTTTCACGTTTTAGGATTTGTATGAAAAATTGCAATGAAATACAAGTCTATAATATTCTAAAAGTGAAAACTATATCATAGTTTATTTTGTATTTCGTTATCCACTAAACAGCAACCCGAACAATGACATTTCTACTTTAAAATATGGACATTAAAAGTAATGTTTTTTAGTTAAATTTAGAAAACATCAATTTTTGAAAGTTGGTTGCTGCATTTTTGGCATTTGGTGAGCAGTTGATTGATTGCCGTGTCGGTCCTATTAGTATTAGGTGCAGTACAAGCTTATTAATAGTATAACAAACAAAATGTAGGTACCAAGCAATGTTTGCGAATTTCCCCGTAAGTACCGTTTTATTTTTGCTGCAATTTCCTAGAGTACGTTCTGAATAAGTTATTTCAACGGATACTTTTACATACTCCCCTCACTCAAGACTCAAGGTAAGCTTTTATATATAGGCAAAAACCTATTTATTTTCATGGCCGCTCTCGACTCACATAATTACTAATTTTTTATTTATATTACAGATAAATATTCTCTCCATTGTTTATTCATGTAATTATCCATACTTAATAGAATAGGTACTTTTGGAGATGCTATAAGAATTCAGTCTTACAATGCATATTTCTTCTTTGCATTACTGTACAACATGAAGAAGAACAGTGCCGCCGTACCAGTACCAGTACCAGTCCCAGTACCAGTAACTCCTACGCCAATCATATGAATGTAATTCAAATAGGAAATAAAAATGAGAACGAAAAGCTATATATGGACCCATTAGAAAAATTTGTAAGAGCGGAGCAGCACCTTAAATATAAAGTTGCTTCTCATGTAAAACTTCCTTATCGATTTCCCCCGCTCAGGTTTATCGTTTTAGCTTTCGCTCTCTTGTTTATTATTACTACCGAAACCAAAACAAGCAGAGGTCCTTTAGCGCATAATGTATTGTAACTGAAGATAGTAGTTAATAATATCAGAGTGTATATAGTGCAAAGGACATAGAAGCATGCCTCAGCATTAGCTATTATGAACCTACCTACCTTCCAAATTTTTATAGCGAGGGCAAAAAATGCATTAACTTGGGAAGTATTTCACATGTAACTCTAGGATTTAACCGATTGTTACCAAAACGTCTTCTACTGGCCCTAGACACTTCCACTAGTATATAGACTTGAGTGCATTTTGCGCTGTTTGCGGATAAAAGGCGCGCGCATTTTGAAAAAGTGGTCGAATTTCAAAATGGACAAATCCTTATGGGATTTAACATGTGAAAATGAAAAAATCCAGGTCCCTTCCTGTGTTTTTTATTCATTTTTGGCAAAATCTCAAAATAACTTCAAAATACCAAAAAAAGTTGCAAAAAGTTGTAATTGCGAGTTTAAAGCAAAAACATCATAAATAATTGTTTCAAAAGTATGCCTGTCATTCATACATATCGTCGGTGAAGAGTCATTCTGTCGTAAGTCCAGTGCACACCTAAAATCATGCTGTCAAGGTCGTGTTCGCGTTGTCCTTTGCATTGGGCGAGGGTGGAATGTTATTGACTGTATTGTACTCATAACGTAAACTTAGGGGTCGTCCACAAAAGACGTAATAAAAATTCCATTTCCTAAACATTTTCAAAAACACTTTTTGAAAAGTGCAAAATGTCCTATTACCATGTTTTTGAAAAGTGCAAAATGTCCTATTTCCATGTGTTTTAAAAGTGCAAATTGTTCCATTTACATGTTTTGCAAAAGTGCAAATTGTTCTATTTGCATATGTTTGGCAAAAGTGTAAAATGTCCTGTTTGCAGGTTTTTGCAAAACGCAAAATGTTTTATTTATTAATCAAAACTTTATTTGTTAATCTTTTGAATTTTATAAAATAGCGAAAATAAAAAAATTATTTTTGAATTCTTGATTTTGTTATAAATGTAATTATACAAATAACTATTTACAAAAATACCGCATATCTTTTAACACTTCGCGGGTCTCCATTCGAACACGGGTCTGTATTAGAAGGCGGGACTGTATTAAAACGTGGGTCTCTATCAGAAGGCGTGGCTGCATTAGAACGCGGGTCTCTAGTAAAACGCAGGTCTCTATTAGTACGCGAGTTTTTAATACAACGCGGGGGATAGGCGTCAGATGTTTGATACAACGCGGGTCTGTAACATAAAGCAAGGGTTTGCTATGCTTAAAAATTGCGCATATTATGTGGTTGGAAATGTTTACTTTCCAATACAACGCGGGTCTCTAATATAACGTAAGCCTACGATTTCTATTACAACATATATCAAAACTAATCAAAAGGTATACGTCATGTAATAATGACGTTCATTCTCTGTCAATGTTTGTAACGATATTGCTTGTGCTTTGACATCTTCTTCACATTAGGCTTGTGAAAGTGTGTTCAGACATTTGCTATCCAAACTTTTGCAACCTAAGCATTTTCCACTGGGGCAATTTATACCCGGACATTTGCGACGCGCAACCAAGACTAGGATATTTGCTAATATCGTCGAAAAAGAGCCAAAATGACCCATAACCATATTCCACTAAAAGTAAACTGAATCATATCCAAAATATTCTAAAAACAAAAAGACCCAAATCCATGTATTTCTACGCGTACTCCTAGGTCATTGGACATACAAAATGCAGTAGGTGCAGGGTGCAGATGCAGGTTTGGACAGGAATTTTTTGCTTTGAATTTAGGCTAAATGTATCTACTAATAAGTTGAAGCGATACAAATGGTACCTTATTTAATTTCCAAAAAAAATTGCGCTTTTCAAAAATATGTAAATAAAACATTTTACATTTTTGCAAAACATGTAAATAGAACATTTTGAACTTTTGACAAACATGTAAATAGAACATTTTACACTTTTGAGAAACATATAAATAGAACATATTGCGATTTTCAAAACATGTAAATAGAACAATTTGCACTTTTGCAAAACATGTAAATGGAACAATTTGCACTTTTCAAAAACATGGTAATAGGACATTTTGCACTTTTCAAAAAGTGTTTTTGAAAATGTTCAGGAAATGGAATTTTTATTACGTCTTTTGTGGACGACCCCTAAGTTTACGTTATGAGTACAATACAGTCAATAACATTCCACCCTCGCCCAATGCAAAGGACAACGCGAACACGACCTTGACAGCATGATTTTAGGTGTGCACTGGACTTACGACAGAATGACTCTTCACCGACGATATGTATGAATGACAGGCATACTTTTGAAACAATTATTTATGATGTTTTTGCTTTAAACTCGCAATTACAACTTTTTGCAACTTTTTTTGGTATTTTGAAGTTATTTTGAGATTTTGCCAAAAATGAATAAAAAACACAGGAAGGGACCTGGATTTTTTCATTTTCACATGTTAAATCCCATAAGGATTTGTCCATTTTGAAATTCGACCACTTTTTCAAAATGCGCGCGCCTTTTATGCGCAAACAGCGCAAAATGCACTCAAGTCTATATACTAGTGGAAGTGTCTAGGGCCAGTAGAAGACGTTTTGGTAACAATCGGTTAAATCCTAGAGTTACATGTGAAATACTTCCCAAGTAAGTGAGAAAAAATTCTAATAACATTTCCGTGATGGAAATGAAAGTGCTATCTTGTATAATTATGCCACATATGCATGTATAAATATATCCATAATCCGTAGCAATATCAGCGTCAACATTTTTAGTTAATGGGAAGGTGCAGTGTGTAGTATGTAGCACCTGCAGTAGCGTAGTAAATGCTTTACGGAATTATTATGACTGTTAGTTTTGTAAGCGTAGCCTAAGTAAGCATTAGTCCAGGGGAGCGTATAGTCTAGGGCAAGTTAAATACTTTATATGGGCATAATTTACAAAATTTACTACACTGCGACCCAAACAACTTATGACTATGACTATGGCTATGAGCCAAGCCACATGGTCACACGTCACGTGGTCCTCCTATATATGAAGAGTTTCAACACTAATATCGTCTGTGAAGAACCGAAATGAACCATATCCATTTTTAGCTGAAGACAATATCCACAATCTACAAAAAAATTGAAAAATGTCTTAAATGCATTTAAATAGAACATTTTTCACTTTTCAAAATCATGTAAATAGAACATTTTACGCTTTTCAAAAACATGGAAATAGAACATTTTGCGCTTTTCAAAAACATGTAAATAGGAAATTTAACGCTTTTCAAAAAAATGTAAATAAAACATTTTAGACTTTTCAAAAACATGGAAATAGAACATTTTGCGCTTTTAAAAACATGTAAATAGAACATTTAACACTTTTCAAAAACTACTAATTAACATTTTACGCATGTTTCTTATTTTGTGTTTTTATTACATGGACTATTTTGATTGTAGCTTAAATTAGATATGGGTCATTTTGGTTCTTCACACACGATATGTCAATCCGAATGCCAATGAACGCCACGTAATACTCATATATGTATAACTACAAAAACAAACAGAAATATCAGAAGGTACTATTTTACTACTGAATTTACTTTGTACATACTCAAGTCTCGGGACTCAAAAACTCAACACCCCAAGAAGACTCCAACATGTTTATATAGTTGTTTAGTGGAGGGCCACACATTGAATCGAATTCCATCCCACACACACAGACACACACACACAACAAGTAGGTACCTACCTACAAAACTACAAAAGTTTGTCTTGCTTTGATTTTACTTTGGATTCAGCTTTCCAATGGGCATTGCTATATATATTGGCTTAAGCTTTGCTTTTTGTTTGACAGGGATGGTGATGGTATGGTCGTCGTAATAGAACAGACGTGAAGTAATGTAAAAAGTAGTGTAATGTGTAGCAAGCTATGCCTATAGCCATATGTACCTTTCCTACATGGTCGTTGGACTTCCTACAGGGGGAAGTCTGAGCATAGAATAATGGACGGAGTTTACTTAAAGAATCCAATGTTTTCTTAGTTTGGTATTTCACAGAAGTTGTGAAAGAAGAGGAAGGATAGGACATAGAAGAAGGCGCACTCAAGTAGTTGATGTCGACGTCCAAGTCGCCGTCACCGTCGCCGTCGCCGTTCCTTCCAGTAATCTACAGTTACCATTTCCTCGTTAGGAATGCTCGAGTTGTTTCCTATATATATTGCTACTGGTTCCATGGTTCTTGTAGTACAGTCGGGACCGGGACCGATGCCACTACACAGACAATGCTTCTGTTGACTCTCCTTGACAGATAATAATGAGACTCCTTCAAAGGGAACTCACAGAGTCACACAGTAATACTTCCTACTCCTACCTTCTTACCTTCCTGTCCATATATCGTCTGTGAAGAACCAAAAAGGCCCATATCCAATTTAAGCTACAATCAAAATGAGCTATGTCATGAAAACAAAATGAGAAACATCCCTTAAATGTTAATTACGAGTTTTTAAAAAGCGTAAAATGTTCTATTTTCATGTTTTTGAAAAGTGTAAAATGTTCTATTTTCACGTTTTTGAAAAGGTCCAAAATGTTCTAATTCAATGTTTTTGAAAATTTGCAAAGTGTTCTATTTACATATTTTTGAAAAGTGCAAAATATTCTATTTAAATGCTCTCAAGACATATATTTGAATATTTTTGTAGATAGTTGATATTGTTTTTAGCTAAAAATGGATATGGGTCATTTTGGCTCTTCACATACGATATATATAGGTAGTACACATACAGGGTGAATTATACCGTGTAGCGTTCTGAAACACACAAGAGTATATATAGACTGATAATATTGAGTCAATTCTCCGTTCCCTAGTCAATAACAATAGCAATATTGCTGCGTATAGGAAATTACACAGGACCAAGTATTAAGTGTATGAACTCCTGTCCTGCTATACACACACAGTGAACACACGTCGAGTGAACGTCGAATAATTTATTGCAAATGAAGAACACTGAGGACTGAACTCAGCCGGGTTACATCCTCAGAATTCACTCAAACTGTAGTAAATAAACTACGAGTTGACTGTTGTTGTGCTAAGCTCGGCAATTTCATTACCAGTACCAGAACCAGTACCAATATTCCTGTACCATTACAGGTGACAGTACATTCTTGTATCAGATTAGAATGATCGTTATACATTATTTAAAAGTCTGTTGGGACTCCGACTGCACAACTACTATGAACAAGAAAAAGTTAATAATAATATTATTCTTCCTATTTGAAAGATGGGTACGGTACTTCTACTATGGCTACGGCATACGGTTTATTTATTCTGCTAGTGTACGAAGAGGCGGGCCTTTCAATTTGAGCTGTTTCTTATATATCGTCTGTGAAGAACCAAAATGAAAATGACCCATATCCAATTTAAGCTACAATCAAAATAAGCTAGGTCATAAAAACAAAATGAGAGACATACGTAAAATGTTAATTAGGAGTTTTTGAAAAGTGTAAAATGTTCTATTTCCATGTTTTCGAAAAGCGTAAAATGTTCTATTTACATGTTTTTGAAAAGTGTAAAATATTCTATTTCCTTGTTTTTGAAAAGTGTAAAATGTTCTAATTCCATGTTTTTGAAACGATGCAAAATGTTTTAATTCTATGTTTTTAAAAAGGTGCAAGAATTTTTAATTCCATAATTTTGAAAAGTGCAAATTGTTCTATATTAAATTGTCTCAAAACATATTTGAATATTTTTGTAGATAGTGGATACTGTTTTTAGCTACAAATGGATATGGGTCATTTTAGTTATTTACAGACGATATAGTCTTCATTTCATTCTATGCAATTAATATGCAAAGGAAAGCATTCCCGTCAGAGCAGAGCAGAGCAGGGCAGGGTCACACCATGTGATGAATAAAATCCAAGCAAAATTAATAGCATGTTAATTCCCGATGGTTACTCTCTAAATTTTCTCGGAATCACCCTTTCTTAATCTATTTATAATCCACTCCTTGAATTTTTCAAAAGCTCAATACTATGCCTTTCTGAGTGTGTCCGAGAGTCAATTTAAGAGAGTGAAAAAACAACAGTTTAGGAGCATGTACATGAGGTGAGGACTCTTACTAAATAATTACGGGTTGAAGAGGTGGAAGTGGAAATATGGGATTAATTATTGCCGTCCTAATCGTAATAGTTCCAGGAATGCGAGTAGCGGAAGTCGTGATTCCCATTCTGCCTCACGTCCAAGTCCAACCATACCAAAAATCCAAGGCCATCAGTTCAATGAGACCTTTTGACATTACATGCACTTACCATATGGGCGATATAATTATAATATGCATCTGCATATATATCGTCTGTGAAGAACCAAAATGACCCATATCTATTTGTAGCTAAAAACAATAATTACTATTTACAAAAATATTTAAACATGTCTTGAAAGCATAGAAAAATTTACAATTTTCAAAAATATGTAAAACAAAATTTTACGATTTTCAAAAAACATGGAATTAGAACATTTTGCACTTTTCAAAATCATGTAAATAGAACATTTTGCACCTTTTTAAAAAACATGGAATTAGTACATTTTGTACTTTTCAAAAACAAGTAAATAGAATATTTTGCATTTTTCCGAAAACATGTAAATAGAATATTTTTTAATAAATTTTTAATTTATAAGTTTCAAAATCATATAAGTAGAACATTTTACGCTTTTCAAAAACTCATAACTAACATTTTACGCATGTTTCTCATTTTTTTGTATGACTTAGGGAACCTACCTTACTTGAAACTACAGAATGAAACGAAACTACCCGGAACGTATACTACCCATATGAGTGACCTCTGCTTGTATGGTCGTTCGACTGCAAAATTCGTTGTTCGGCCGCAAATCGCGCGCGCAAATTCAAAAATATCGATTTTTTCGAATTTCACAGCGCTCTAGCTCCCACAATGTTTGTCCAATTTTCATAAAATTTGAAATACAACATCTTTATACGCTTATCTTAAAAGTAATTTCAGGATTTTTGAAAATTCGAAAATTTAAATTTTTTTTTGAAAAAGTTTAAAAAATGTGTATTTCTGAGGCCCAGAGTTGGAACTAATTTTTTAAAAAAAATTAAAATTTTCGAATTTTCAAAAATCCTAAAATTACTTTTTAGACAAGCGTATAAAGATGTTGTATTTCAAATTTTATGAAAATTGGACATAAATTGTAGGAGCTAGAGCGCGGTGAAATTCGAAAAGATCGATATTTTTGAATTTGCGCGCGCGATTGCGGTCGAACAACGAATTTTGCAGTCGAACGACCATACAAGCAGAGGTTACTCATATGGGTAGTATACGTTTCGGGTAGTTTCGTTTCATTCTGTAGTTTCAAGTAAGGTAGGTTTCCTTGTTAGCTAATTTTGATTGTAGCTTAAATTGGATATGGGTCATTTTGGTTCTTCACTCACGATATATTTATAATAGGCACGAACTTGGACGCCGGACGCGTGTCCTTAGGATTATTTTTTAGCTGACTGAAGCTGAACCTGAAGAGAAACCAAAGCTACAGAAAATCCAAAAATTGTGTTCGTAGGTACATAATACTCCTTCACCAATGTAATTTTCATTACATTGGCATTTGATTTTGGCATTGCTGAATGTAAAATAAAAAGGCGCCAGAAAAATAGGTATTTGAACTAGATATTATCGATCTTTTTATGTTCCATGAAACTGTATAGTTTCATGGCTTTATATTTTATACATTTTAGATGGTATGTAAAGATTTCTTAGTTATATCTGTGTAGTAGGATTGAGGACTCAGAATTCCTCATAGCGATATAATATGCTTTTATGTGATCTTAAATACATTTTTCACAGGTATAATATATCTACACAAAGTTAAGCGCTAATATCAACATCAACGTTCAACATCATTTTCCCCTCTGACCCAATTACCACCCACAATAGACACGCACACACTTGATTCGATAACATGGGCGCACACATAAAAAATAAATTAATGTATGAAAATTAGAAGGGAATAAAATGAAAAGAAGAACTAACGAGAAACTAACATCTCCACTATCCAAATCCAAGTGGCAGTGGCAATTGCTCTGTATAGTGACTCACTGGACTATGGCCCTGGCTTTTCTGTATGTATATGGCAATGAGAAATCTATACGCTTTCAAAAGACCAATAAAACTACATAATGTGCAGAATACTTATTACACTCAATGACTCAATGCTTTCACTATTCATTATAAATTAAACTGCCGACTGCATCTCTCTCTCTCCATAAATATGTAGCTACCTGAATTCCAGCTCAGTTTCAGTTTCAGTTCCAGCCTTTAGGCCACCAGGCCCCTAGACTCATAGGCCAATGAGCCAATTCATTTCATTGTATTCACTTCCTAATGTAGGCCACACACAAGAATTATGTTCTCTATTCAAATACAGGCTTGTAAATACCACGGGAGTAGGTACCTCTCTCCGACTGTCTTTGTCCAGGTCCGGAGTCAGAGTCTATTGTAGATAGTGGATGGTCCCTATATAGCAGAATACAGACACACACTGATAGAGATATCGTCGGTGAAGAACCAAAATGACCCATATTCATTTGTAGCTAACAACAATATCCACTATCTACAAAAATATTCAAACATGTCTTGAAAGCATTTAAAAAGAATATTTTGCACTTGTAAAAAATATGTAAATAGAATGTTTTACACTTTTCGAAAACATGTAAAGAGAAAATTTTGCACCTTTTCGAAATCATTTAAATAGAATGTTTTACACTTTTCAAAAACATGCAAATAGAACATTTTACACTTTTCAAAATCATGTTAATAGAACAATTTGCACTTTTCAAAAACTCTTAATTAAAATGTTATGCATGTTTCTCGTTTTGCTTTTATGACATAGCTCATTTTGATTGTAGCTTAAATTGGATAAGGGTCATCTTGGTTCTTCACAGACGATATAGAGGAACAGATACTTTACCTGCCCACGATCTATTCTACGCTCTATGCTTAACCTTTGTTTCCACAGATATTTCTTCCTCTCCCATTAGTTTTGGCATTACTATTAACTAGGCCTATAGTAGGTCTCCCTGCACAATAGTTCTGTTGCTCGGGAATAATGGGGAGTGGAGAGTGTGTAGGGAGGGAAGGGAAGGTAGGGAGCAAACAGACAAATAAACACAGGTGCACAGTAGTTTTGGAATGGGACGTCTCTCAGTCTGGATTTCGACTGGGGATAAATTGGAAAACCCTTTATTCTCTCTAAATTATGTACTGCTGAAAGATTTGGAGCGCGTCCTGGTACCGGTACCGGTCCCGGGCCCGGTCCCGGTCCCACTGAGTACCACTACACTACTGAACTCACACCACCGCCGTCACAGTCCATCCTATCTATATAGCATGAACTACATTAAATAGTTGTAAGCATGCAAATCCGGATCCAGATTTGAATCCGCCAATTCCAACCGGAATCTAAAAGTTAGTAAATTCAAAATCCAAAGTCTAAAAACCTAACAGGAATTCCCATACACTTTTGACTTTTGTAGTAGGGAAAATTTTGCAAAGGAAATTAAATATGTGCCAAGCTAACTATACCAAAATACATGGTAAATATCTGTGTCTAGTATGCAGATCAATATCAGGAGAAGTATCTATAGCTGAGAGTTTTGTAAAAAGAGCTTTTTAGCAATGCTCTAGGCTAGCAACTAACAGGGGGCCAGGCGTTGTTTCGTCGGTATTGGTGTTGGCGTTGGCGTTGGAGTTGGTGTTGGTGTTGGCATTTCCTTTCATTCTTTTTTATCAGGTTACTATCTGGATTCTGGATTTTGAATGTAGTGTAAAGTAAAGTGTAACTTTTAAACCTGTCTCCACGTCTCTACTTTATTAGACGACAAAAGCCATGAATTTTAACTTTCACAGTGAACATATTTCAATTGTAACTCGAGTCTCTGGTCCTAGTCCTATGGTTATGGTGCTGTATGGTCCGGGCCTGGGACTGACTCAGTCAGTATTTCGTGTTGTATTTCATGAGAACCAAAGTGCTAGCTAGTCAAAACTTAAATATTAAAAGACATGGGACACACGGGGTGTGTAGCGTGTGTGTGTGGGTTGGTGATTGTGTTGGACTTGAAATAACGTAACAAAAAGCAGTTATAAAATTTCAATAGACGCATATTATATAGCTTTATGGTGGGAATGTCTTCTGTTAAAATACTGTAGAATGGGGCTGTATATTTATACATACTACGTACATATCGCCTGTGAAGAACAAAAATGACCCATTTCCAATTTAAGCTACAATCAAAATGAGCTATGTCATAAAAACAAAATGAGGAACATGAGTCAAATGTTAATTAGGAGTTTTTGAAAAACGCAAAATGTTATAATTCCATGTTTTTGAAAAGGTGCAAAATGTTCTATTTACACGTTTTTAAAAAACTGCAAAATGTTCTATTTACATGTTTTCGAAAGGGTGCAAATGTTTTAATTTCGTGTTTTTGAAAAGGTGCAAAAATGTTCTAATTCCATATTTTCGAATAGCTGCAAAATGTTCTCAAGACAAATTTGAATATTTGTATAGATAGTTGATATTGTTTTTAGCTAAAAATGGATATGGGTCATTTTGGTTCTTCACAGACGATATGTACGATGAGGTACATTGTAGAGGTGCCGTATTCCGTCTTATGTATATAATTTAGTGGACGCTCGGATGCATGGACCTAGATGCATATGTACATATCTATATGTATGCTTTGTACAGAGTTCTGGTGGTGGTTGCATTACATTATATAGGAAATGAAACAGTAGCAGTTTACAAAAGTTAGCTGAGTAAATTCATGTCTTGGCACGACTACGACTTGCCTTTCGCTTCATCAGATTGAGGGATGATTTATTCCTTTATTCGTACGGGAATCTCTCTCTCCCTCTTCTTTTGAATAAACTCACGAATCAGAACCATGCCATAGCATCCTTGCATGTAACCTTTACATTAGAACTATCTTTTACCCCTTGAGTAGTAGTTGAGTCCGAACACTTTATTCTCACCCAGCCCAACTCCCTTCTACTCAACCCAACTCAACTCAACGAACCAACCCAATAAATAAATAAACTCGACCAACCAAAAAAGCCTAATAAAATACACACAAACCTAACCTAGTACTAACTAGATGAGACACTATAGAATTGGGATTATTTGGATTTGAAAATCCCATTTCGATTGGGATTTGGGAATTCCCAGTATTCTCGGAAAAACGGAAAACTACACAACACACAGTAGTCAGTATTGAGAATTTTCTATTAGCACTCTTCCAATATGTTCAAATTGTATCAATACCAATGTCAATGCAGTAAATCAATTTCGATTTACCGTGTCATATAATATGCGCCTATAGCTACATATCGTCTGTGAAGAACCAAAATGAACCATACCCAATTTAAGCTACAATCAAAATGAGCTATGTCATACAAACAAAATAGGAAAGATGCGTGAAATAGAGTTTTTGAAAAGTGTAAAATGTTCTATTTACAGGTTTTTAAAAAGGTGTAAAATATTTTATTTACATGTTTGGAAAAAGTGTAAAATGTTCTATATACACGTTTTTGAAAAGCGTAAAATGTTCCATTTACATGTTTTTGAAAAGTGTAAAATGTTCAATGTAGATGTTTTTAAAAAGTGCAAAATGTTCTATTTTCATGCTTTTAAAAAATGCAAAATTTTTTATTATAATGATTTCAAGACGTATTTGAATATTTGTGTTGATAGTGTATATTGTTCTTAGCTACAAATAGAAATGGGTCATTTTGATTCTTCACAGACGATATGTACTTTTATCTATATACAGTAGGTAGCATGTGGGACTGTGGAAATATTTAATTTATATGATACAATTTTGTAAGGGCGAGAGAGAGAGAGAGAAAAATACAGATTATAATCCACACCCACTTACCCACCCACGCAACTCCTATATTCAGTTTCTTTTCTGTAATTTTGTGCGAAGCCTTGTTATTTATTTAATAAAATTTCTTAAAAATTACACACATACAATAAATAATACAACACAATATATTATTTTTCTACAATAGAAAAATGGAATGAAATATTAAAAATATAAATTCTTTATAGATTTCTACGCGTTGTTTTTCATAAAGATTCTAAGGTCTAAAACATTTTTTTGTTGCCATTTCCGTCATTTTTTACACAAAGACTTTCAGTATCTAAACGGAAAAAAGAGTAGTTTACATGCCTACGTACATATGTGAAGCATTTTTGACAAAAAATACTTTGACAAAGGAAGAGCAAACAAATCCTGAACACTCCCACTAAATAATTCCAATCGCCATCCTATTCATTCATTCATTCATTCATTCGTTCAAGTAGACTGCTTATGACACAACATGCAACGGTTTAGCACGATGTACTATCAGCAATTCCAACAATTGTTTTATTATTCTACTTTGAATGGTGGAATTTTTGTATCACTGTTCACAACAAGGTTCAACACCAAAATCATACAAAACAAATGGTACACGTATTACGCAGAGAGTGAGACTCGGAGTCTGACTCTGAATGAGTGGGCACGAAAAGGACGAGCACTGAATCGCACAGCAAACAGAACAACCATATTTTGTGAATTTGGTACGTACATAGCATTGGAATGCATGGAAAAATATTTCAAGGTTTGCGTTTAGTTCAATTTTTGAATTTGGAATTTAAATCACGCGATTTTGATTTATAGCTCCAATTCTTATTGAAATCGGATTTCTAGATTTTTCTTTGTGAACTTAAAAATAGAAAATACAAGAACAAAACTGGTAGTTTGTTTAATAGCTTGACAAAGTGAAATAAAAATCAGAATAATCCTTTCTGCTTTTACAGTATTTCCAGTTGAATATTGAAGTAGAAATCGAAACCTCGATTTTTTGAATTCCCACCACACTTGGTATACAGCACTACTGCACGAAAACAAAAAAGTTTGCAACATATTTGTCATTGAATTTAACTGTTTGAATTTTGTTTTTAGTGAATTTTAAATCCCGACAATGCTTTTTTTTTTAAATTTTCCCAGTATTTGTATTTATCCAATTTAGCATGTGTACATTCACATTCTCTGTGAAGAGCCAAAATGACCCATATCCATTTTAAATTTCAAACAAAATGCACTATAAACAGAAAAAATTAAAATAACATGTTCATCAAAGCATGTAAATAGAACCTCGCGCAATTTTCAAAAAGCATATAAATTTAACATTTTGATTTGTTCCAAAACATGGAATTAAAACATTTTGCACCTTTTCAAAAACATGGAATATGAAAATTTTGCACCTTTTCAAAAACATGGAATTAGAACATTTTGGATCTTTTCAAAAACATGTAAATAGGACATATTGCACTATTAAAAACACCTAATTAGAACATTTTGACATTTTTAAAAACATGTAAATAGAACAATTTTCTCATTCTAGAAACTCGTAATTAGCACTGTAACCACGTATCCTATTTACTGTATTTTTTGACATCGATCATTTTAATTGTATCATAATTTGGAAATGGATTATTTTGGTTCTTCATAGACGGCATGTTTCCTCTATATAGGCACTTTTTCTTAAATTGCATAAATATACTTACTAGAATTACGCTGGATTTTAAAACAGGCAGGGCAAACCAGGCCCCACCATTGTCCGCACGTGTGTGTGTGCTCCTTTTCCCGTCCCATTTACTAATGTATTCATTAGCATTGGATGATATAATGTGTGGAAACATACACACGTCTTAATAATTATGCAGTTACAACTTGTATACTATAGGTATCTTTATAAGTAAAAACATACATTTGCAAAAAAAAGCATAATAAATATCAGCATGGATTATAAGTTATAGCAATTATTGCAATAGCCATATAGCCATACTGTTAGAAAAACAAAACCAGACCATAACTACAATGACAAAAACAATTTCCGCCAAGTAAACATCACAGATAAACAACTATGTTAAATGTCTGTAATAATGCCCATTGTCATTTTCCCCATAACATAATTCAAGACATTTGAGAGAAATAAGAGAAAGAGAAACATTTCTCTATGTTTTGTGTATGTGTGTGTTTGCACTAAATAAAAAAGGATTAAGGCCGCCTTGAATCAAATTACGGGCATTTAGGAAATTGAGACAAAACAATTAGCAATTACGAGACTTGTGTAGCCCAAGACTCATTGTCAGTTGAAAGTATAGCTAAACATAACTAATGACAATAGTTAAATATACTAATATGTATACTAATACATTGACGCTCATATCCTCTGTGAAGAACCAAAATGACCCATGACCAATTTAATCTAGAATCAAAATGAGCTATGCCATAAGAACAAAATGAGAAACATGCGTAAAATGTTAATTAGGAGTTTTTAAAACGTGTAAAATGTTCTAATTCCATGTTTTTGAAAAGGTGAAAATGTTCTAATTCCATGTTTTTGTACAGGTCCAAAATGTTCTAATTCCATGTTTTTGAAAGGTGCAAAATGTTCTATTTTCATATTTTTTAAAAGTGTAAAATGCTCTGTTTATGTTTTCTGAAAAGTGTAAAATGTTCTGTTTCTATGTTTTTAAAATGTGTCAAATGTTCTAATTCCATGTTGAAAAGGTGTAAAATGTTCTATTTACATGTTTTTGAAAGGTGCAAAATGTTCTATTGGCATGTTTTTATAAACTGTAAAATGCTCTATTCATATGTTTTCGAAAAGTATAAAATGTTCCATTTACATGTTTTTGAAAAGTGCAAAATGTTTTATTTAAATGCTTTTCAAAAGTTCAAAATGTTCTAATTGCATGTTTTAAAAAAGTGTAAAATATTCTGCTTCCATGTTTTTAAAATGTGCAAAATGTTCTATTTAAATGTTTTTTGAAAAGTGTAAAATGTTCTATTTACATGTTTTGAAAGATGCAAAATTTTTTATTTACACGTTTTTGAAAAGCGTAAAATGTCCGATTAACATGTTTTTGAAAATTACTCTATTTAAATAGTTTCAAGACATGTTTCAATAATTTTGTATACAGTGGATATTGTTTTTAGCTACAAATGGATATGGGTCATTTTTATTCTTTCAGACAATATTTATAGTAGCATTGCATTGGTTTGGTAGCCCAGAATCTAGAAGACTTTCTGGGTAGAGAATTAAAGGATTTAATTACGAAACATTAGTGGAGTTTGATGCGGAAGCCGAGCCCGACGCGGAGATTCCCAACGTTTCCCACCAGTACCAGCCCAACGAGCTCAACCAATGACCAATAGCAACTCGCTCCTCACATAATTCCTACACACACACACAGTAATACAATATTAACACGCAAATTAGAGATATCCCTCAAGGAAGAGGACAAGAGATAGTGTAACAGATATAGCAAAGCTTAAGATTTGGAAGATGATATGCTGTGGCAGTTTAGTATAGTATCGGCTGGGCGAGATATACGCACGATACATTTATAATAATTATATCTCTGTGGCCTCCTGTATCACTTGAGCATATCCGAGAAGGGCAAAACACTGGGTGGTCGTTTTCACTCTCCTTCCTTAGGCTTCAGTTTCGCCTTCGTTGTTTCGGGAAAAATTAGGTCCCGCCCGTGAAAGCATTGCATGTATAGACATACTACCCGACATACGACAGAAACATAGAAGAAGAAAGGCGACTATCAGTCATCCCGGTACAACAACGAGAGCAAAGAAAACAATGAAAAAGACAACGATGGGATAATGATTGGTTTGAGGCTGCCATTACCACTACCATTACGGAAAGTTCCCGGTCCTGGTCCCAGTCCCAGTCACTACTGTACTGTATAGCAATAAGAGTGACAGACAGAGACAGGGCATGGGACGTGTACGAATAGCCACCACTCCAATTATTAGCTTCATTCTTGGGTAAAATACAATGTTTTCCTCCCTTTATTCTCTGTACCTATATTTTCAGCTGGTCTTGCCACTATATTTTCCATATTTATATTATCTACTTCTGCGTTCTACTTGGGATAATATATATATCGTCTGTGAAGAACCAAAATGACCCATATCCATTTTTAGCTAAAACAAATTTCAACTATCTAATAAAATATTCTAACATGTCTTGAAAGCATTTAAATAGAATATTTTGCACTTTTAAAAAATGTGTCAGTACAACATTTTACACATACAAAACACACCTGGAATTAGAACATCTAGCACCTTTTCAAAAACATGCAAATAGAAAATTTTACGCTTTTCAAAAACAAGTAAATAGAACATTTTACACTTTTCAAAAACATGCAAATAGAAAATTTTACGCTTTTCAAAAACAAGTAAATAGAACATTTTACACTTTTCAAAAACATGCAAATAGAACATTTTACCTTTTTTAAAACATGAAATTAGAACATTTTGCACCTTTTAAAAACATGTAAATAGGAAATTGTACGTTTTTCAAAAACTCATATTTAACATTTTACACTTGCTTCTCAATTGTTTTTATGACATAGCTCATTTTGATTTTAGCTTACGTTGGATTTAGGTCATTTTAGTTATTAACAGACAACATATATGAGACATGGAAAAAGGTGTTTTTTTGCCCTGTCATCAATAATAATTATAGATTCTCTACTCCAAATTCTACTTTTAATTCATTTTAATTAATAATCCTTGTCAGACTTGTTACTTGTTTTCAGTAGGATGCACTTATAACAAAACATCAAAATTGTAGTGGTTGCTATATATTGAAGGGTTCGATCATTGTCACTGTGCCCCCCCAATATATTAAATGTATGATATTAAACAGTTGTAATTATTACGGTTATAATTACATATATGTGTCAGTCAGTAGCGAGACAGCTTAAAATCATAGTGTTGTTTGACATTTCTATGCAATAATTGATATCACCTGTTTTGAAACTAGACTGGGACAGGGTAATCTTTTTCATACTCGAAATTTAGAATTTACTGTATTATGGTTATAAACCTTATATTACGGTCACAATTATTATAATTATTACCGATAACGTACATTGGAGTGAATAATTCGGGAGAAACTACGCA
The DNA here is from genome assembly GCA_949802685.1 of Dicyrtomina minuta. Lineage (NCBI taxonomy): Eukaryota > Metazoa > Arthropoda > Collembola > Symphypleona > Dicyrtomidae > Dicyrtomina > Dicyrtomina minuta. The sequence continues at coordinate 62,567,485 of OX461810.1, forward strand.
AACTTGAATTTAAAAATTTGTGTGATGGTGATCTGACTTACTTTTTTTTCCACGAAGGACGCAGAATCGATTTTGGTTTTACATATAGGTATGTACCTACGTGTGGGTGGATTTGGATTTGGAATTTGGATTAGATACATATTTACACTTGAGCTATTTCTACCATTTGCCATTCAAAATACATAATAGATTGTCAGTTGTCCCGTGAGTATTTCTTCATTTTCATAAATTCTTGTAAATTGTTGAAAGAAACTACGAAATCTTGACAGGAATGTGAGTAGGGAAGCATTTTAGAAGCAATCAAACTAAGCTTGTCATAAACCTGTGGGTGTGTGTGCTGGTGTAGAATAGGAAAAAAAAATAGGTTGATCGAAGTGGAACCTGAATCAAACCGAAGCCGAATCCTCCGAATCTAAAGCCGAATCGGAGCCTATGACATCGAACTATTTCTAATAATAAGGAAACCCATGTGAGCTTTCTCCTTGTTTGCTCATGTAGAAGAAATTGACCTATATATGAGAATTGCTTCTGACAATTGTTACCTTTACGATTATGATAAGGATATGATACGGGCTTTGGCTCTATGGAGCTAGACGAGCTGATCTGGTTCTGGTTCTGATACGACGTACGACGGGAACGTTTGTTTAAAAATACGAAATAAATAAAAATATAAATACGAAAGAAAAAAACATTCACAGATAAATATACATCTTTCCTGATCAGACAAAAGACCTTGTAGCTAAAAGGAAAAAAATGAACAACAAAGGAAGAGAAAGCCTCCCGTGTCCGTCTCCTTTCTTCATTCCCCTCTGTATAATAAAAAATATGCACTGTACATATGTAGGAAGCATCACTGCCACTCCCACTATTTTATATTATTATGATTCAAATATAGACTAAAACCTTTGTTTTGTCTCCTGTATAAGTTTTAGCAACAGTTACCAGTTACCACAAAGTATACAATGCACAAGTTATAAAATTTGCAATCATGTGTTGCAAAAAAAGAATTAAATCCCAAACAGAAAAATTTAAAATTTAAGCGGGAATTTATTTAAAATTTCTTGAAACGTTAGCAAATTAAAATTGTATTTTATTTTTAATATTGATAGAAATACGTTGTAATTGTAATTGGACTATTTCAGAATAATAATTTTTACCCGCTTTCCATAGGTGACCTACAATCTACGCAATTCAAAAAGTATTCAGTGAAGTATTTTTTGCATGAATTGGTCGTTTTTGTAGTGGGTGGTCAGGCTCTTGTAGGGAAAGTTGTACAGAACGCTACGCGCTCCATTCAATTTTAACCAGGTCACAGTAAATTATGTGATATAAGAGATACAAATGGATTTCGTCAGTTTAAGAAACTTAACATACAGTATACAGTATACTAGTTTACATATGTACGCTCATGATAATATTGCTATAGCTATGGCTATAGGTTTACTGGCTAAAACAAGTTCTGTAATACGAAGTGGTATTTGAAATTTGAATCCAAGTATTTCAAATCCAATCCATCTGACTTCCTCCCCATCTCCGCAAATGTACGCTTGTTTACTGTTTGAACCACTTTTTACAATTTTTGACAAATTCCCTAAGCAACCATTTATTTGTCTTTCTCTCTAAAACAACACGCAACATCTCTCAACTCTCCAACCTAGACTTTCCTATCCTCCTCCTCCTTTCTTGGGCTTGTTGTTTGAGAGCAGAAATGAAAAAAAAAGATTTCTTGTCTTTTTACTTTCACTCAATCTGATGCACTTTCTCTTACTTTCCCCTTTGGACTGCGCTTTGAAGCCACGGTTGGTTTTTGTTTACAATTTCCCCCTTTTTCCAGTTAATAATTGTAAAGGAAAATATAGTGGATCCCAAAAGCATCTCTTGTGAAGTTACAAAAAGCCTAGCGTAAGTTAACGTGCTACCATTCATACAATTCCCACCTCACCATGTCACTATGTAGTAGACAGGTTAAACTTATATAGCTTAAAGACTATACTACATTGTGCACTTAAATTGTCTCCTGTACTTTACATACGGGTTTAAAAAACCAAATTATGATTAGATTATTGTATGCATTATAAAAACAAAACCAGTCAGTAGAGTGAAAGTAGAACTAAGAATAAGTATTGTACTTTAACATGAAGAAAGCTTTATCCTATTGAGCCGTCGGGGGAAAAATAGTTTAGTTAAGTTAGATTTAGTTTCCAATGTGTTGCATTGTTTAGTGCTCCACGCTTTGTGACGAGCTGGTCACATGATGCAACAAAAATTTAATTTGCATTCATAACTTAATAATTGATGAGGATCCCTTTTAGTATGGTAATTCAGGTCTATAGTATAAAGCAATGCCTTGGTTCCATTATCCTATAGCCCATCCCCAGTCTCCTGCCAGTTTCCATAACTATGACTACAGAATGATAGAAGCATAGCCTTTTTTTATAATTTAATTCTGTATAAACAGTTTCTTCATAATCGTATTTTGCCTTGTTTTTTTTTTCATTCTCGCTTTTCTATTCTAGTGGTTTGTGGATGGTCTAGCATATACAAGTATGTTGTACATATAGTTTATTAGTGCATAGTATGCAATAGAAACAGAAAAAGCCTCAAACTTTGTAAAGAATATAACCCATATCATACTGTTACTGTTACTGTTGAAGAATTCCTTGGAACCTAATGCACGGCAAAGGCAAGAACGTTAACGGTATTGCCGTCGTGGCCGCATGGCGTTGCCAAACTACTATATACTAGGATTGCTAATATTAATACTTTCCCTTCTACTTTTCTCTTGCCACTTTCTCCACTGTATCAATCCCAGTTGAGCAGATCCTCTCCTTATGCCATTTACATATATAGTATTTAATATCGAAACTAATACTATTCTTTACTTGTCAGAATTGGAATTAGTGCGAACATAATGCAGCTTATACTTACTCAGTACTGAGTACATTGCCTCGGTTATTTAATACGCTTGTAGGGCATCTACAAGTTAAGTGAAAGAGCAGAAGGAATGTACAAGTGCATATTTTATTTTAAGAAGAAACAGTATCAAAATGTGTAGAGCCTGCTCAATATATTACTTTATAAAGCCATAGGGTAGACAGAATAGTACAAAGTACAGCCTCCTATGAGTATTTCAAATACCAATAATTTATTATATAGATTGCAGTAAGATGTAAAACAGGGAGAGATAGAAAGAGAAAGCAGGAGAAATCAGGAGAAAGCAATGGGAAAAATGCTTAAGAAAAGTTTTCATAACCGTTTAGAATAGAAAGTCTTTTTCATATTACTACGTTCACTTCCACTTTCACTTCCCTTTTGCATTTCCCTCTGCATTTGCCTTTGGTTTCCCTAGGATTCAAATTGCATCGAGTATTAAATGGAGCAAAAACTTTGAGGAGAAATGATGATGCCCTCACAACTACAAGTACAACAGTTGCTCTTAACTCCTCTCTCTCTCTCTCCCTCTCCATGCACTTTGTCTATACACAAAAGACCTTTCGGCACAATCCAATGCTTTAAACATTCTACATTCTACTGTCTTCAGTCTTCCCCAGTCTACTTCTTCTACAGAAAAATTTGCTCTAAACTTTCAACTCTCGACTTTCACTCCGACTTGAGACTCGACGAGCTGAGACCCAGACCACCACGCTATGAGCCATACCATCATCCAGACAACAAACTTACATGCCAGAGCTGGAACTATAGACTATACCAGATCAGGCAGTAGTTAAGTTACTATGTAGAAAAGATATAATATAATATATAACGTTCTTTCCCTTTCTCTCAGTTCTCTCAGAGCTGTGGGACCTCGACTAAAGTTATCACAAAGAATTAGTTACTTCTGTTCTTCTTCCTTGGACTTGAACTTTCATTAATGGGATTGGGAATGGGACTTCTCATATGTATCTAGGTATACAACTATATATTCTACATAACTAACAGCCCCACATTTGGTCATGTACGTACATCCTACTTTAATATACACTTGAAAGTGCTACGCTCTGAAATTATTGTTGTTTCTATTCCACACTTTGAGACTTTGCGTCTGGGTCTGGAAAAGTAAAAGTAAAAAAAAGTTTTAATTTTGAAAACGTTGAACTCATGCACCACATTTAAAATAACAGCACATCATAGGAAATACAATGGTTACATTATGTATATCATTACATTTAAGGAGACTACACACATATATGCTATATACTTATATATTGTTATGCTAATTCAAAATTGAGTAAATAACTAGAGACAAGGCTACATTTTTGCACATACAACCCCCCTATATCGAATTTACCTACAAACCTGCCCTATTATAAATTCATATAATTATATTATATATATAGATACGCACACTTCACAATTTTCCAGCTCGAAAACTTCTGCATTGGTTGGTGGTTATTTAATAAAGATGAGAAATAATGGAAATGGAAAAAAAAATAGAAAGAGGAAGGAAGGTTTCAAGGGCCATTCTTATTCTTGTCTTCGCTTTCTCCCACTTTCTCCCAGCCCGACGACTTTATACTATTTAATTTAAACTTTCTCCGTAAGGATTAATTTTGTAGACATTTTAAAATCTGAGTCAAATACAACATACAGCCCTGGGGCCGACTGCCATGCCAGAGCCGTCATCGTGAAGCTCAAGTCGTCTGTGCAGATCTAAGAGTGTATACATTTATGGTTCGTTGGAATTACATTAAGGACATGGAATCAAATAAAAGACACTTGAAGAAATGCATTTTTATTTGCGTCTCATAAACTTTCTACTTTGTACACTTTGTACTATATTCGGAGCCTCATACATTTTTTTTAAACTACACATTTAATACATGGCCCACCTACTTTCCCCTTTCCTCTAGACCCAGTTTTCTAGTCATAGCAATAGTTTTACTGGCTCGTTTCCCTTTCACTACCAACCATGGCATAGTCGTACGCTTGAACGCTATAGTTATATAAGTATGTGTATATAGCGTTAGAATTTAGAATCTTAACAAGGATTTAACTCGTCTTCTTGAGTTTATTCTTACATTTATGTTTACGCTTTGGAGCATCTTCAGAGAAGGACAACTGTGTTATATAATTGTGTTAATGTGTATGCATAAAAACGTATGTTGCTTCCTCTCTACTATATGTGGACTGCACTCCTTTAGTTCTAGTTCTAGACACTGTACTGAATCAGAATGTATTTTGGCAGTTGCAAATCACTACTACTATGACTCTAACGATAACTACAGAACGCCACTACATACCCACATGGATATATTATTATTACACTCTGCCCTCCACATGTACATGTACAATGTCAATGTGCAAACTTGTAATAAGTATTAGGAGGGAGAATAACATTATTTTGAAAGTTTTGCTACTTCCAAAGACTTTGCACAAGTCTATGACATTTCCATTTCTGTTTTTATGGGACCAACGAGAGGGCAAAAGGGAAAAAACTTCTGGGTAAATAGGACATTCATTGTAAATTGTGTGGATGTAGAGTTTCAAGTTTACGGCTTACATACATTATTCTCATTCATATATAGAATAAAACCCCCCTGCACCACCATTCTACTTTCTCCCACTGCTGCGTCTACTTCTACTTCTCTAACTCAACTCCACTACTTTCTCCCTACATCTATAGTGCTCTTCAAATGAGCCGGTGTAAGTAGGTACATACATTATCACATTCAGGGCCGGACGAAGGAATTGGTTTTAGGCAGCAATTTGTTTCCATACGAAAACCACTATTTTGATTTTATTGATGGTTTCCTTTGGTAAAGCAAAATGTTGTATTTACATGTTTTATAAAAGTGCGAAATGTTCTTTTTACTTGATTCAAAAAGGTGCAAAATGTTCTATATACATGTTTTAAGAAAAGTAGAAAATTTTTTATTTACATGTTTTTGAAAAGTCAAAATATTCTATTTGTCTGTTTTTGAAGAGTGTAAAATATTTTATTTGCATGTTTTTGAAAAGTCAAAATATTCTATTTACATGTTTTTTGAAAATTCAGGTCGCTAGGGCTGCCTGCGCTGGCCGCATTATCCGGCCCTGGGCACATTTAAAACGAACCTTCTTTTGTACATATTTAAGGATGTACGACAAGATATCAGGAGTTGTAAGAAGGCTTTGAATACTGAGTTTTCTCTATGTAAAATATTGCCTAAACTGTAGCAGTCTTGTACGCTCGTATACACACCGTTATCAATACCACGTACCACCTCTCAATATGCATATTTGTTTGGTTGCTATAGAAAATATAACCTGTCAATATCAGAATCAAGGTGATATGCAGCAGAGAGCAACGTGATCGAGCACAAGTACCTGCCTACTAAAATTTCTTAAGATTGGATAAATAGGATGTTGAGAACGACCGTCCGTGTTATTACAAGAAAGATTATACAGGTGAAATAGCTTAGAGCAAAGATATTGTAAACCTTATTACTATAAAGGTATGTTAAGAGTTACGAGTATATCCATCCCGTACTATGTACTATATACTACGTATACATATGTTAGACTTGCGCTGCATTCGATTATTTACACTTTCTCCGAGTCTAACTCCAAGAGAGAGAGAGAGAGAGACAGGCAGAAAAAAAGTAAAAAAGGCTCACATTCTTCGAAAGTAGGTAAAAGCATTAACACGCTTGTGGAACAGTAGGATCGTAGAACGGCTTACGGCTGCTGGTGTCGGGGCCCTTACCGTTACCGTTACCGGTGCAAGTACAGAGATTCGTACCGGTACTGGTACCGGATCCACCTTCTGCAATACAATAGCTCAGTGTGCTTAGTATTTGCTCTTGGGTTTAGTTTGGTGTCGTTGGCTGGTGAAAGTATTACTTAGCTGAAACCAAAACCAGTGGCATGGCTTACATTTAGGGTTTAGGTTTTAGGTTTTATAGGTATGCAATGACATGTATATATACCTACCTACTATATCACCTACCTCGATCTTATATATTTAAAAAAGTACAGTAGATACAGTCTTCAATTTGCCTGGCCTTGCGGAGAAAGTGAGAGCGAGTGAGACTGAAGATAGAGTTTAAATAATCTACTGAAGGGAAAGAGTCAGAAAAAAAGAGAGGAATGGATGAGTTGAGTTTACACAGAGAAAATGGGGAAATGGGAATCTTTTCGGAGCAAGTGAGGCTTGCAAATTTTTAAAAAGTGAAATGTGCTTTCTCTCTTCACACGAGATTCTCTCCTTCTAGAGCATCTAGCTATATTCATATCTCCACATCCATAATGTATGTAGGTAGCCCTGTAGCAATACTGATTCAGCTTTCAGCACATCCTCACCCATCACGCTGTATTTTTTCCTTCCCTACTTTCTAAACATCTCTTAAACTCGGATGAGATACTATGATCGGGACACTGGAGTCTGTGAGATTCTTGCGTGAACACTCTGAGCGCCTCACTATCTAATAATTGAATACGTATTGACATATCCTTTTCCTACATTTCGTATTATTTTTTCATATTGACGTAACCCATATTATTAGTACTCGAAAACGGATATAGTTATATAGTGTAACAATATGATAACATGAGGTAAAACCCTACACACATTTTCCGTAGTCAATAAATATACACTGTGATTATACCTTCCATAATCGTCTCTCTCGCTCCTATAATCGCATTCGTGTAATGTGAAATTTTTATTGCGAATTGATAAAGTTAAAGTGTGTGAATGAATATTTGCACTCTGTGACTTCCACTCAAGCACATTACGTTCACTATTATTTTTTCAATCTATTTCCAAGCCAAAGAACTAAATGGGTTCTATTCTTAGAGTTTCTACCCAAAAAAATACATTTCTTGAGCATATGATATTAATATTATGGGAGTGTAGTCAGTGTATAAATATTATATGAAAGTACAATAAGTTTCTTTGGTAAGTACAACTTCTATTTGTATTTTATTTTTATTGTAGGGCATATTCAAATGATTATTGAACGAGGAACATACCAATGCTCACTTTCTCTTCTTTTTTTTTTGTTGTACTATTTGTATTATTCATAGCTAAATTCACATTTACGTCGCTTCGAATAGAAATCTATCTATCTACAAGTCAGAAATATCAGAGGACGCCCACCTGAACGAGAACTGGCGAAATGGAGAAAGAATAAAAGGACATTACTTTGTACGAACCTGGACCTTTTATTTAAAAAAGATATTTTCCGAGAAAGCAAAAAAAACCTAAGAATAGAGAGCGAGAGGGAGCTGAGTATCAGTAGGAATTCCCTTAAATTCCATTATAAGAAATTTATACAGCTGAGCTTTCATGCATTTATATTATCTGTCTGCAGTCTGCATAAATATACACCCAGTGAAAGAATGTATCCATTGAATTGAATTCTTTAAACGGGGCAGACAAACTATATGGTTGTGTGCTACAAGAGTTAACTTCATAGCACAAGGAAGAAGCAATATAAGATCTACAATTTTGAATCATTTTAACCATACAGACGCTTTATGCTTCTTCATTTCTCTTTCAAACTTTCAAAACGTTTTGTAAGAATTTATTGCAATCAGGGCCGAATAATGCGGCCAGCGCAGACATCCCCCCTGCATGAATTTTCAAAAAACATGTAAATAAAACATTTTGAAGTTTTAAAAAATATGTAGCCTACAAAGACTTTTCAAAAACATGCCAATAAAAATTTTTGTACATTTTAGAAACATGCAAATAAAACATTTTCCAATTTTCCCAAATCATGTAAATAGAAAATTTTGCACTTTTCTAAATCAAGTAAAACGAAAATTTTGCACTTTTCTGAATCAAGTAAAAAGAACATTTAACACTTTTCTGAATCAAGTAAAAAGAACATTTAACACTTTTCTGAATCAAGTAAAAAGAAAATTTTGCACTTTTCTGAATCAAGTAAAAGGAACATTTTGCACTTTTCTGAATTATGTAAATAGAACATTTTGCCCTTTTCTGAATCAAGTAAAAGGAACATTTTGCCCTTTTCTGAATCAAGTAAAAAGAACATTTTGCACTTTTCTGAATTATATAAATAGAACATTTTGCCCTTTTCTGAATCAAGTAAAAAGAAAATTTTGCACTTTTTCCAAAACACGTAAATTGAACATTTTGCACTTTTCTGAATCAAGTAAAAAGAACAGTTTGCACTTTTCGGAAAACATGCAAATACAACAGAATAATTTATAGTTAAAATTAAATTTATTCCGAACAATTTGATATTTCCGTTGTGACTTAGCAGCGATGAAAATGAAACTTTTAAAGAAATCCGTGCGATTTTTAAAAACATTTAAAATTACCAATTTATGTGCTTTAAAATAGCAATAGGTTACAATAAGTTTTCCTCTCTAGGAAAATAAGTATTTAACAATTTGCATTTTAAAAACAAAAAACAAAGTAAAAGACATAATCATATGTCTACCAATATCTATAATCTTTAGGTAGGTACATTATTTGCCACGTCATAGCTTCATTTCAGAAAAACGAAATGCAAATAAAAAACGTAATTATTATAGATATTTTCAAATGTACTTAGACACACTTCCTTCATCTATCTTTCAACAGGAATATGTATATCCGGTTTCAGTCCCGGTATTACATCTTCAACGACAACGACAGCATGTTCACACAATAAAAGTAGCTTTAATATGTACGTCATTGTCACAGGAGCCTCTGATATTGAATTTGGTGTGAATGCAAAGTGCCACAATGCAATGTCGGCTCGGAACCTTTGGTTGTGGGTACTCCAGAATTTTGCTTTTGCAACAGCCTTTTTACATTCAGAAACCTTCTTGTATGAAAAGAAAGGTTGATTCTGGTTTTGGTTGGAAATGTGAAGAAAAAGTACTCTTTTGGTTCTAGTCTCGTAATAGTATCAAAGTCTTAAGTTGAATTTTGAGAAGAATCTCCTCCTTGAGACTCTCTGCTCCATTCATATGATAGGACATGCCTTACAATGCGGAAATGTGCACCTCTTCTGAATAGATATATATGCAGTTACCTACCTACACACACTAAATTTATCTGTCTCCATTTTCACTTTTATTTTTCCCTCAGAAAACGTCTAGTGGAAGAAGATTTTGCATATCTATCTACCTGCGTTTTTGTATACCGGGACCGGAACTACGACCAAGACCAAGACGAAAACGAAGACGAACACGAAAGCGACAAGGAAAGGGAAAATCCTGTCGTCGTTTTTCTCGTCTATCCTAGTAGAAGAATTGGAGATTGGAAGAGAGAATTGGTTTGGCATGTTATACACTTCAAGTTAGTAGAAAATGCTTGGAAGGATGGGACGAACAAACTGTGAACACGAACCTACGAAAGTAATATCGTCTGTGATGAACCAAAATGACCCATATCCAATTTAATCTAGAATCAAAATGAACGATGTCTTAAAAAAGAAACATGCATAAAATGTTAAATTCGAGTTTTTGAAAAGTGTCAAATTTTCGATTTTCATATTTTTGAAAAGTGTAAAATTTTCGATTTTCATGTTTTTGAAAAAAGTAAAATGTTCTATTCACCTGTTTTTTAAAAGTGTAAAATGTTTTATTTAAATATTTTTTAAAAGTGCAAAATATTCTGTTTAAATGCTTGATGCTTGCAAGACATATTTGAATATTTACGTAGATAGTTGATATTATTTTTAGCTAAAAATGGATATGGGTCATTTTGGTTCTTCCCAGACGATACATAGATAGAGTAAAGATATCCGTAAAAAACTTGTGAAAGCTAAAAATTTAAATGTTGAATGAGTGTGTGTGTGTGTGAGAGAGAAAGCGACATACGTATGTATATTTATTGTTAGTTTAATACAGTGAAATGCCTCAAAACTACTATGCGTTTCTCATAACATTAACAAAAAGAGAGAACTAAAAGGATCCTTTTCTGCTTTCTTTTTTTGCCCTTTTCATTTCCCAAGTCTTTTCTCTTTCACTCCTTCTTTCTCGCTCTCTACTTTCCATCTTGCATGTATGAGTGCTTTCTCTCGCTTTCACTAGCTTTCTCTCTGTGGCTGTCTCCGTCGTTCTTATCACCCCATCTTTTAAACCGGCAGAAATTTTAGACATTTCCGTATATATATATTTTATAGTAAAAATTGCAGTCCAAAAGGCATCATGGCCCTTTACTAAAGGCAAATCTGTATTGTGCTATGCTTGACTTCTTCGGCTAGAAATTGTTTTTTTAGATACAACGTCACTGGAATTGAATTCCATTCACGTTTGCAGATTGCGTATAGTATGCAGTCGTAGTTTACGTTTCAAGTTAAAAGAATAAGCTGTACACCCGCATTTTTCATTGCAGCTAAAGAAAGATTATATCTTATGTATGATTGCAAACGGTGTGATGCAGTAGTATTCAATAGATACTTTTAAAAGTGCAACATTTACACTTTTAATGTAAGGCATAGAATGATTTTTTAAGTTGTTGTAAAAAAGGACTTTTATTCAAACTCGCACCAACTATTTTACTAATAGAATCCTTCCTACTGCAACAAAATATATATAATACGGTGCCTTCGAAAGTAATACTCTGCGTGTCATTTTTTATCATTGGGTTTTTTGTTTTTTTTTAATTTAAAGCACTACTTTTTAAAGGCCAAAAAAAGGTTCAGTAAAATATTTTTCTTGGACAATGCTAAAACTTGTTTAGCCTTTTTAAGCGTTTAAAAATAATAACGTGTTTTTTTAAAGTCACCATATAATTTTGGTTTAAACGCATATCTTGCAAGTGCCGTATAATGCGGCCAGCGCAGGTAGCCTCCGCTGCTTGAATTTTCAAAAAACGTGTAAATAGAACATTTTGCGGTTTTCAAAAATATCTTTAAAAAAATATTTTGACTTTTCAAAAACATGCAAAATAAAAATGTGTATACATTTCAAAAACATGCAAAATAAAACTTTTTCTACTTTTCTCAAAACATGTAAATAGAACATTGAGCACTTTTCTGAATCAATTTAAAAGAACATTTTGCACTTTTCTAAAACATGTAAATACAACATTTTGCTTTACCAAAGAAAACCATCAATAAAATCGAAATGCTTGTTTTTTATTGAAACAAATTGCTGCCTAAAAGCAATTCATTCGTCCGGCCCTAGGCCCTGTGTCTTGATTTGGGACAAGAACATATTTTCAAAAATCCTGGAATGAATATGGAACAGATATGTTCTTCTATATTTTTTAGCTAACACGATTCCTAATATTATTCCAATTTCCATTTCAACACCCACACTCGTGAATTGAAAATGATGTAAGTCGTACATATTTCTCCCGCATACATACATTTGCATTCCCTTGCTCACAAAAAAAATAAAAATAAAACTAGAATAAATCGAAGAGGAATATTCGCTATAAGCTCACATAATTTACGTGAGCTTTATTATAATTTTACTGCATTCCCCATTCAAAGCTCCAGTTCGTTCCAAAGGAGGAGGAAGTAAGTGAGTGAATGGAGAATCCAAATCAAAATCACAGCATCCAACTCTCAACTCAACCAACTCTCTAGTCTCAAATATCAATACATTTTGCATGCAAGTTTATATCATGTGTTTTTTGTCTAATATTTATCATTACTGCTTTCATAACCATTCCTATTCAAATGGACAAACGTACATGTACAGTGCTCATTGAATTGGTAATTGAGAGAATATTTTCCTTTTTTTGCATTTCCATATTTTCCCTATGTACTATATAGACCATATTATTATTATGATAGAGAGAAGAGAGAGACAAAAAAAAAGGAAAAAGATGAGTAAGTTAAGTGCACCATATTCCCCATATTTTGTTTGCTGTAGGTACTTTTTATATATGTGCCTCACAAAAAAATGAAGAAGATCCCAAGTCTCATTTTACCTCTGCCTTCTGCCCACCATGTTTGGGGCATCTTACTGCCACCACCACTATGCCTGAGTGAATGTAATGTAGGGGACAGAGAGGAGATATACAAGTCTCTGTGTCTCACACTGTGTGTGTGTGTCTGTGTATAAATACAGTTGTCTAGGGCAGACAAAAAATTTGAGCTCTTTTTCATCTTTTCTACTTTTATGGGCTCGGTGTGGAGAATTTATTATTCCATTATCTTCTAAGTAAGGAAAGCAGAGTTTGAAAAACGGAGGAATTTTTTTCCTATATTATTGTTTTACTTTAGTGTTTTATGTACCTTTTAGTTGAGGCTTTGAATTTACTTCATTCTTTTTCTTCCTTTCTTCCTATATTATGCTTGGCTCTCTCTCTTGTGTCTGTCTCTGCTTGCTGTGTTATTTCCCTTTCCGTTCGACCCTATGGATCCTCCTTTTAGATGCTGCGGGATGCCGGAATCTTTTGGATCTGGATATGGCTCTGGATTCTTACACACAGTTTGAATTTGTGAAGAAGAAAAAAGAATGTGTGTGTGTGGAGAAAGTTGATGTTGATTGGTTGTATCTCCCACAGATCTCACTATTACAGTTATATGTACACTTATTTAATGTCTGATGTGTAAGTGGTGAGTACTTCCTTATAGTATTCGATGATGGTTGCTCCGGTCCTGGTTCAAGTCCTTTTATGCTTTCACTAGGAAGATTTGTGTGTATATGTCTAAATGTATGTGAGGGGTATATATGTCTCTGTGTATGTCTCTTTATATTATTTTATTTCTGGCCTTCCACTGTGTGGAGACTGTTTGGGGAAATAATTCTGACTAAATGGAACAATTCCTTCTATGTCAGTATCTATAGATTTTTAATGTATTGAGTGATGAGTTATTTTTTCCACATGGAGTACTCAGAAATTTTAGGCTAGTGTTCTAGTAGCACATTAATTTAACACCCAGTCAACAAATGCTCCTCGTGGGAGTGATGACGATTACTTTCCCAACTTCAATTGAAACACTGTGATACCGGAGAGGGCGGATATTTTTCCCCTTGTCTCTTTTTCTGCTTTCTCTCTCTTGATTTCTCCTTTTTTTTTTCTCTACACACAAAACTATGTTATTGGTGACGGTACGCTGTAGAATTGTTATTGTAGTAGTGGATGCTTCGTTTCGTAGTGTAGGAGCGAGCAATTAATAATGAACTCTTGCGTATAACGTGTATAGTTAATTTAGCATTTTAGTTGACAGCTCCAGTCACAGGAATTCTATAGGTACTCTAGATTTATTTCCACGAGACTTCACTGATATGTAACTAAAATTTATGTAGTCCCAGTTCCCGTCTTTTTGGTCTGTTTTCCGTCGGTGATGGTTAGGCACAACACGAGCAATACTGGCTGTGTGTGAGCTACAATATTAAGTGCCAACGCCGAGCTGATGATGCCGATACCGATACCGATTCGTTTTGAACTATACTAGTTACTATTTACTATTAGTATAGTAGAGTATCCGTAGTAGTATTTTTCCTGAAGACTACAAACAGACGTAGACGTAGTAGTAAACTTTGGAGAAGTCCAGGAGAAAGTCTCTGCTTCCGTTTATATATTTAAAAGCTTTAGTCCAGTGATAAATTGTGCTTGTCAAGTATAAAATCCATTTATTTGACACAGAGCGGAGAAGGGAACGTCAATAGTTTGATATTATAATTGTGATATTATAATAACTAAACTTATACAGTTAATTGCTCACTCTCAAATTATACGCCTTATCAACCAAGTTAAATCTACAAGTAATTGTACCTCACAAGAATTATGCACACACTAGCCGATTTTCGTTTACATTTAAGGAGGATTATAGTATGGTGAAAGTCTCACAGTAGTTCAGTTTAGTCACAGTTTATATCCCTTATATATATATGGTTTTCACTTCTTGACTATTTTTTGTCTTCTATTTCCCCGCACAATTGAAAATGTTTTTAAAATTTGATATTGATTCTCGTAATTTGGATATTATAACTTTAATTTTTAATAGTATTTTTTTTAGTAATTTTTTTACCGAACTATTTGTAAAGCAAAAATTAACTTTGTCGTTTTTTTTGTTTTTGACACTAAAAAGAAAATTTCCGAACAGTTTCCACCGTGTTAAAAATCCAAAATAATTTTTTTGTAGCGCAATAAAAAATTTATTTAATTTAGTAATTTATGTAAGAAACTGAATTTTTTTTTCTTGTTAGAATAATTGGTGTTTTTTTATGTGACACGTTAGTGCTAACAATCCAGTATAGACACGTAATGAAAATTAGCTCTTCTGGGTTGATGCAAAATAATTAGTAAACAAGATCGACGTGTACTTTTTTTCGTCGTCTTTCCACATGTAAAAATTATGATGAGATTGAGAATATCCTAAATCCAAAATAGTACAATGAATGAGCACGTTGACTATATGACTTTTGTTTCTGTTTACGTCTGTCCGTATTTTCCGCTCAGGTTCACGTTCCTAATGTAATGTTTGGTGGTCGGATGTTTTGTCGTGTGTCTTTGAATTAGAGCTGACGCTGACGGATTCCCACTCCGTTGTACTCTCGTCGAAGTTTCATATGCAACTAAAATCCAAAACCACCCTTCGCCTTGCTCCACGGTTCGTTTTCTCCGTTTCCTTCTCTCTCTCTGTCTTCCCTGCCTCTAAATGCACAGTAAGCCCTTTATGCGAGGACGGAGAACGGAAAACGGTGAACGGGAGAAGTAGTGATAGAATATACGGCACTGGTTGCCTCTGTGTTCAGTGTAGCAGTTGAGCCAGTGCTGAGCTGTGTGTAACGTTCCCGTGAATCTAATCGTCGACATGCAGAGCTTTTCCAGTCCTTATTCCTTACACATACATGGGCACTCGCCTCCCGCTGTATAGCTCATCCTATGCAACGTAACAATATAATGTAAATGAATGCTGGTCGTGGTACTGGTTCTGGTACTGGTTCTGGTACTGGTGCTGAGCTCTAGTGTTGCAAAGTTCTTTGTTTGAAGAGTTCCAGTTCCGATTAGTTCCACAGTTCTATTCGAAGAAAATATGTCCGTGACTACATTTCTTTGACGGGATGCGATAAATTTCCAGGCATTGTTAGCTTCGTGTTAAATGTCCTTGTAATTCTAAAATGGTGTCTTTTTTTAAATATTGCTTTATTTAAAAAAAAATACTGTATTTCTTATAATAGTGCATCCTAACCGTGTAATAGCAGACCCGTGTACTACTGCAGGCCCGTATATTTCCATATATCGTCTGTTAAGAACCAATCCCAAAATGACCCATATCCAATTTACGCTAGAATCAAAATGAGCTATGTCACATAAACACAATGAGAAACAAGCCTAAAATGTTAATTAGGAGTTTTTGAAAAGTGTAAAATGTTTTTTTGCATGTTTTTGAAAAGTGTAAAATGTTTTGCATGTTTTCAAAAAGTGTAAAAAGTGCTATTTGCATGTTTTCGAAAAGTGTAAGAAGTTCTATTTGCATGTTTTTGAAAAGTGTAAAAAGTTCTATTTGCATGTTTTTGAAAAGTTCAAAATGTTCTACTTATATGTAATAGTGTGTTAAATAAATGAATGGACCAGTGTACTATTTTAATTTCTACCTTTCAGACCCATGTACATTCCCGTACGTGTACGTTTATGGGTCTTTGTACATTTGTAGGAAATACGGGAGTATATTCCAAGTAGTTTGGTGAACTTTTCAAATTAACTTATCAATAAATATCCCACAAATTACGAATTAATAAAATTCATATGGCGACATTTTCATTGCTTTTGAAAAAAATTTAGGAACAGAAGCATAATATAAATAGAGCTAGTTCCAACTTTTGGAATTTATATCTGTTCCAATCAGTTCCAGTTCTTGCCATTTGTCATGTCCTATGCCATTTACATCATCATCACAGTTCTGTGCTTGTAATCATCCAGTCCCAATGGTGCTAGTACTACGAACTTTAAAACACTACTGGGCTCCAGCTAGAGATAGTAGTAGTCCAAAAAGGCATTGGCAGTAGCTATAGTAGCTTCCAGCTCTAGGTCTGAAATATACTCAAATTACCCTGACTAGGTTCGTTATGTTATGTGACGGAGTACGGTTACGGAGTTTCCAGTTCCAGCTATTTTCCAGTGCGAGCCTGTATATCTGTGTACACGGGCAGAGCGAGTGTTGGTTTTGGTCCTATGGTATTTGGTATGGGTAGGAACTAGGCCTAGGGACTATATAGGAAGATTCTGTCTGTATCTGTATATGTGTAGCGGATCGTTCCGCGCAAGCCATTTCAAATTCGAATTCGAATTCTTTTCTAGCTCTCAGCGTGTAGTGCAATGTAGAAAGTAGAGGATGAGGACAAGTAGGCAGGAGCGAGTGAACCACGGTTTACGGCACGGGCACGGGACTGCTACTACGGCGTATATAGTATACTGATACACACACTATACCACTGCATAACTTGATGATGATGAAGTACAAAGCGCTTCTCTTCTCGTCTTCGGCTCAGTCCATACAGTCTCCATACTCCATACATTCCCAGTTAACATTAACAAAATACACTTGATCTCAACAAGGTCTCTCTCTCTCTACGCTCTGTACTCGGTACTCTGTACTGCCACTCGTACTACTTACTTGCGACTACCATGCACTACAGATATTAAATTTAAAGAGGGTCTTTGGGCGAGTCATTATTATGACTGAGCATTATTAAGCTATCCTACTGTAGGTACCTCATCTCTGTACTTGCACAAATTAAATCTTCAAAAATGCTGAATGTAAAAGGTAAAATGTACGGGGATGAAGGCCTATCTCTCTAATAGAGATTGTATATCCCTGGACTAATGTATCCAGGTACCTGTGAAACGAGGGTCAGAACCGGTGTCCTATGACCTTGGTTCAACCCCCGAGTTTGCACTCTCCTACCCCAAAATTTTCTGAATTAAATTTTTATTAAAACTAATAATTATTAAATAAATAAATTATATTTTTATGATTCTTGAGCTTAACCTATGCATTCATACATTATTTACATATTTACACATGATGGAGCAGATGGTAGAGTTAGATTTGGGGGCGACCACCAAGTTACTTTTTGAGGGGTAACTACTCCCGAGGGGATATGGCAGGGATGGAACATGGCTCGGAGAGCCAATGCCTACCTATGTCTATAGTATTCTGATAATTTGCAATGTTTACCTTTTTATGAATTTGAATCTAACCTAAATATTTTGCATGAAATTAATTTGATTCTATCTGTAGTTGTAGTATTAGTATTAAGTCTCATTTTCAGCGGATGAGTGGCTCAGAGGTAAGACCGGTTGAAGTGCAACCACCCCATGGTCCACACCCCATGAGCTCAAGAGGACTGGGCCGAAAGGAGATGTGATAGTTTGCATTGAGAGTTTCCAGTCACAAATGCACTCCATCTCCCTCCCCCTCTTCGGCCCAGCTTGTCCTGTCCATCCTCAATTTTGAATAGAATTATTAATTATGTAAATTTTATTTTATTTAAAGTTCCAATTATATAATAAGTGAAATACTATTTTGGACTGGTAAAGTGTTAAGGAGGGTTGACAGCAATGGGGTCTCAGACGTCCAACTGTATTTCTATTAGACTGAGACTGGGGAGATGGTCACGGTAACCGCTGACGTCAGTTAGCCAATAACGCGGTCAGGGCCCGCTTCCATCCCGACTCCCGATGCTGTCATCTCCTCCTTTTGCCTAATTGAAATTTTGAATTTAACTATTAAGTAAGAACCTGAGCTTGAGTAACGGAATAATTTTGAATTTAATTTGGAAGTAATGAAGTGTGAATGATCAAGCCAATGTTAAATAAGTGGGGCTATGGCTCGGAGAAGAAAGATTCTCTTTACCAAAAGGACGGAATGACCATGACGGTGGTGGAGCAACCAAGGGATTTGAGCAACATAATAAGCAATCCCACCACCATGGTCAGAGAATCGCTTCCCCAAGAGCCCTTATATTTTGGAATTTATTTTGTGGAATTTTATGAATTAATGGGTTAATTATAATATTATGTAAAAGAGATGATGGAGTTATCGAAGAACTCCATTGACTATCATATACACTACTAGACTTAACGAAATATGAACCGGCCTAGTACATATGCCACTCGCTCAATTAGTATGAAAATCGTCCATCATAATATTACATAATAATTATAATTGTTTTGTGATTGTTATGAGAATCGAATAAGTTTGCCCATGGATTAATTTAGACGATATCGGAGATCAGTTAAATATTGATTTTACGGATAAATATTTATTTAAGATTTAAGAAGTGAAAATGATACGGATTGGAAATGGAAAATTGAATTGAAAAGGAAAATGATACTGGAAATGATATGAAAGTTTTCCACTGCCAGAAGGGCAGGGACAACAAGCTTTAACGTTACTATTGAATTATTACTTATTATTTTCTTTTGCTTTTGTTTTCATGTTATGATTTCGTCCACCTAATTTTACAATTGATTATAATTTTACAATGACCTTACGGATACCGTGGATACGGATTACAAGCCAATTTGGATCCGAAGGTAGAATCCAGGTGAGTACAATTTTGATCACAAATATTACAGATATTCTTTTTATAATTTGATTTTGATTTGGTTGAAGACCTCAGATTATTATTATAATTCAATTAAAACAAATATTGTATATGGGAAGCACCACGATGGAGAGAAAGAAGATTATGAAACAAATCGACAAAATAAACTCGAACTTAAAATATTTCTTTCTATTAATTTTAGGTTTCGTGCACCAACACGATTCGCAGAGGATCACTTCACTACCTCGATCCCCCCGCAAATTCCGAATTCTTTTGGGTGTCTCCATCGCAATCTTTCCCAGGAAAATATTATAAGATTTACGGAGAAGAAAATTTATTATATGTTAGCGTGGCGAGTAGGAATTCATGACTGATGAGAGCAGTGCTCCTTCCTCTGCTTGCTGAGAGATGCGTGGCGTGGCTTGGCAATGGAATGTGAGGCGTTACATGTAGAGAATACGTTCTGTTGTTGGTTCCGCACGTTGCTCCCAGTTGAGATAGAAGGATGCGCTGAGTTGAATGACTTGGTACTATCCTGTCTGATCCTGTCTTCTTCTTCTGGCTGCAGATGGCTTTGTCCACTCTCCAGCTATTGGAAGAATTAGGGATGAAGGCGCAGTGGCATTTTCATTCCCCTTTCACAATCCCCCCGCAGCAGGAGTGTCCCCTACGACTGGAAGCTGGAACAAAAGGAGAAGGAAAATGGCACGCACACAATTATATCATACCTGATTTGATTGAAATGAATGATTAATAAATTTTGTCTGATGTGTTTGATTTTCAGATTAATTTCGAAATATTTGTTTTTGAAAATAAAATTATTTTGTATAATAAAAGAAAAATTCTAAACTTTTGAAAACTGAAAACGATTTGATTTTTATATTGATTTATTAAAATATGAAAAATCCATTACTGCATCAAATTCATATTTGCATGGAATTATTAAATTTTAAATTATTCAAAATAAAGAGTGAATAGTAAATTGCATGACGATGTACTGACCCCAGAAGGGTAATAATTCATATTATGTTATAGAGTAAGTACTTATGAATAAAATTTCATAGATATAAAAATATTATCAAAATAGAACGGAGAACAAGAAATGCATATAAATTCTGTTATTATGGAGGCCTATCTACGAGGAGAAATGTCCCACGTGTACCAATTAATTTTTACAGATAGACCCTCCCACCCGATACCATCGAATACAGGGTATTGCGAGTGAGGAAACCAGATTATGTAAATACATCTTAAATATTACATTAGATTATTAAGTATGTAGTTATGTTTTTCGATTTTAAGAGTTTTTAATTTTTATATTTTTATGTTTTTATGAAGATAAAAAGATACTAATAATTTTTAACGTAGATCTTCAAAGATGCATCTTGCAAGTATTCTAATTAAGTATTTAGATTAAGAAAAAGTAAGAGAATTTTAATTATTATAAGTTTTTATTGGGGAAACATTTATTTCGGGGGAGCACTTGGGTTCTTCTTAGATTTTTGAGCTGGATCCTGAGCTGATTTTGAAGATGAAGCTTGAGGAGGATTCGGCGGATCTGAAGACGGTCCAGGACGCGGAGCGTCAGGAATCGGAGCGTCTGGATTAACTCGGGGCAAATTTTCGGGATTGAAGAATTCACGAGGGAAAAGGAATCCCGTGTGGAGTACGATGTAACCATCTTCGCGATGCGTAAGCGTAAAGCTTGTATTTTGGTTCATGTTGTTGACCTCCAGAGTTCGAGGATAGTTACGTGGTGTATTCGGAGGAACTCTGGTTGGCTTAATTTTTGAGAGGGGCGGCGGAGGAGGAGCAGGTAAATCTTCTTGGCCCGGTTGACCCATCCCCCGGACTTCAATAGGCGGCAACGGCAACGGATTTGCCGGTTCTAAGCGTGGCATGAAGACAGCTTCAATGAAGGCAGAACGAGGAGGAGGATTAAAATATTGCAGGAGGGCGGTGTTAACAAGGTTGGCTGTGATTCGAAGATTATTGTAGTATGAGTTGACACCCTCATGCTGAACGAAGTCATTCTTATACCCTGGACAAATTATGAGGATATTAGGAGGATCCTCAGAGAGAACAATCTTCCGAGGAAAATCAACTTTTTCCGATGCCTTCATTATTTCGAAATCATTATTCATAGTTGCGATTTTGAGTGTGGCGGAAACAAGAGCCAATTTTTCTTCTTCAGAAAAATCTTCCGGTTTTGCTGACGGGTTAATTTTGGCAGGAGTTAGACTCGGACTGCGAAGTGAAGCCACATTGTTTCCCCGAGGAGAAGGTTCGGGAAGAACCGGATGAATATCATCGGCAAGAGGAGGTTGAGGAAGAGGTTGAGGAGGAGCTCCCAGAGCTGCTGACGTGACGGTAGCTGGGGCATCACTCCGATGCAACTTAACAATTTCTCCCAATTTGTATTGGCGGAGATCTGAATCGATTGGAGGCTTCCGAACTACTCCAGTAAAGGAGCCGAAGGTCTTTAATTTTGTTTGAGATGCCTTCTTGACGACACGTCCAGAGGAACGAGTGGGCCCCTTCGGAGCAGCAGCGGAAGTTGAGGTGGACTGAAGAGGAGTAGAGCGAGGAGGCGGTGGAGGACGTGGAGGAGAAGATAGAGAAGGACGTCCCTTACGTCGGACATTTCCTCCAGATTTCTTTATGTGATAATTTTGTCTGCGAACAGCATTAAGAAATTCTTTCTTACGTTGAAGCAGATCGGCTTCTTCTTTCTTTTTCTGGGCGGCCGCGGCCCTAGCCTGTTTTTGCTGGAGGGCATCCTGATAAGATTTTCGGGCAATATTCCCATGTGAACGCAATTTTGACATCTTTTTCTTCTTCTTCGCCAACTCCTTTAAAGTCAGAGGATGAAGTTTTGAAGACGGTGAAGCTTTTGGCGGAGAAGAAGTAAGAGTAGAAGCTTTCCGAGGAGAAGATCTTCTCGGAGGAGTACTTTCTGAGCTAGTTTCCGGGGACGGTAACCACGACCCTGGCATCTATAGAAAAAGGTTCACAGATGGGGGCAAGATAATTAGAGTTTTGACCTAAGAATTTTGATCACCCCCACAACTGTACACTAAAGTTTTGGTTATAGTTTTGAAAGGGCGCCGGTACTGTACTGACGCTCTGATTCACTTTGAGTCTTAAACTAAAAATTTACAGTTAAGGAATGTAAAAGAATTCACATTCTTTGCAAAGTTTTAATTAATTGTTTTTAATTTGGTCACATATTAATTTCTAATTAATTTTTAAGAATTTTGGGTGCGGAATTTATTTAATTAAATTTTATTTTTAATGATCTCTGTTAAAAGTTTCCGTAGATTTCCTACATAACTTAAGTCTGTGTGTACCTCCACAGTTACTACATTTCCTCACTCTTTTCTTTTTCTGTTTTGGTTGGAGAAAGGGACAATCGACAAAGATGTGCCGAATGTTTCCCAGCTCCCGACAGGATTTACATACTGGACATTCCCTAATTTTATTATTAAATTGAACCTGGGTCTCAACGACCATATTTTTGTTGGAGTTAGGTCGCCCTAACGCTGAGCATTCGGCGGTGACGGGTGAAGCAGAATTTTGGGTAGAGGTGGAGGCGATCTGTGCGTCCAAGTCTGATGATTTAGAAGGAATAAAAACAGGATCTGGATCCCCATTTGTAGCTTTGGTAGGACTTTGAGGGGTGGACCCACACTCTCCTGTGTCGGGCCCAAGCCAATAGTCTTCCTGGTCAGAGGGGATCTCCATCTCCTCGAGATCAGTTAAATCTATGTCCATTTTGCTGCGACATACATTGGAAATGTTTTAAGTTATACTTACACCCTATCCCTAACTGAATAATTAATTTTTCAATCATGAATTATTTATTAATTTTAATTTTCACACATTTGGTAGGACTCTTGAATCGTGAAGTCCCAGATATGAATTCCGATCGTTGGAGTTCCGATCGATCTTCCTCTCTAAGAATTTCGGTTCAAGGGAACTAATGAAATTTTTCACATATTTAAAATTTTACTTTTCAATTTTTAAAGAACTTTACTTTCTGTATCTAGACAACTGAAAGTAAGTAAAACATTATTAATTTAATCTTTAAGAATATTTAATTTGGGGATCAACGCAGAGATATTCTGGTTCATTGATCCTACACAGTTGATATAATTATCAATGACTTTGATTCCCATGAGTTTTAATTGTTCCTCATGAGTGCTTTGGGAAGAAGTTTCCTCCCTGTCCCTACTTTTTATTTTCTGCGAGCTTTTGGGAGTCCCAGGAGCTTTGGATCGAGGGCTCTGGACCAAGAATTTTCGGGTCGCCCTGCGAGATCTAGTGATGGCTCCTGTTCGTCTTTCGCTGTCAGAGAGGAGGCGGGGAGTAACTTCGCGACGTCTCCTACGAGACTTAGGAAATTTTGAGATGGCGGAAGCTTGGTCCGCGGTGGTATCGTAGTAGTCAGTCTCTTCGGACTGAGAATCGGCGCTTTCACTTTCAGATTTATTTTGAAAACTATCTCCCGAAGGAGATTGAACTTTTTGAGAATCTGAATGTTTACTTTCATTAATTAATTTATTTGAGCTTAATTTTACTTTTTCAGATTTCCTACTAACTAATGTAGGAGTTAAAATTTTACTTCCGCTGGATCGAGAATGGGCGGATCCTTGGGCGGAAGAATTCGGAGACTTATTTTGTTCCCCCGGACTCAGTCCAGATTCCCGGGACTGGTACGGAGAAAGTGAAACAATTTGAGTCGGAATTTCTTTGTCTAAGATTAACTGAGTTTCGACTAAATCTATATCTAACGGATTTGATTTCGAACAGGTTCTGTGGTCACTCAGGGTCGAGCTCGTTCCTGGACGTTCTACACCCCTCGGAGCGGTGATCACATTACCTTGAGTCGAGCTTTCGGAGCAAGCTCCGATCTCTACACTCTGTGTCTGATTGTTTATGTTTGTGTTTATGTTTTTACTTACATCTAAATTATCTTTATTACTAGGATAATATTGAAATTTCTTATGTGGTATGAATTTCGGAGGCTGTAAAAATGGATTTACAGGTGTAAGTGGACCTAGTCCACTTTTCGAACTTAACGTGGAAGAGAAATCTCTTTCCCCAGTCGAACTGGCGCAATTGCCCTCTACACTTGTGGAAGGGAAAGATTTTTCTAGTTGAGTCGAGCTTGTGAACAAAGGTTCACCCTCTACACTCTTTGGTGGGGAAAAATTCTGTCTTTGAGTCGAGCTTTCGGAGCAATTTCCGATCTCTACACTCTCGGAATTTTGGGTGAGTCTGACCGGCCGAGTCGAGCTTTCGGAGAAGATTCCGATCTCTACACTCTGTGGACGCTCAAACTTGGAAGTTCCACTTCCTCCGGAGGAGCTAGAATGTGTTATGCTCCCCGAAGTGGTGGTTGAAGAATTTGTTTTGTCTGTATCTGTGTTTGTGTCTGTAGATGATAAAATGTTTTTAGATTTTGAGGCTCTTTGTGTCCAGGCTTCTGGATTTTGTGAGCGCAAAATCTTACCATCCTGTTTATACCCCCCAGGCGTTCGGCAGAACGCCGACTCATTAATTATGCCTGGATACAAAGGGTTATTAATGTTCGTATTTGAAACTGTAATTTGTGGTTGAAGTACGGGGGCACGAATACCCCATGAAGAATGTGAATGATCTGTACTTCGTGTACTTAGTTGAGGAGCTAAAGAGGATTCACTATCAGAATGACGAGAAAGTGGCCCTCTTGGAGGAATTGGTGTGTAGGAATTTGGTGGTTGGGCTGAGTGGGTAAAATTCCCCCTCGGCTCCACATCTACAATAGGTAAATTATTTATGTAAGGTGGATCGGCTATGGGATCCAAATGTGGTTCAGAGAGGAAGGCGTCATCGGCTGGGACTGGTCTGACTTGGTCAATCCACCCAACGTCGACAGGCGTTTCCTCGTCCGGTAATGGCTGTGGATGAACATACTTTTTAAGATTATGACCATGAGCTAGAAGTAAGTGGCGCTCCGAAAGACACTCATTGATGTCTTCGTTGACGTCACAAAGGAAGTATGAGTGAATGTTTTCGTTAAGACTATAAACTTTGTATGGACCTGTATAATGTATTATGAATTTGGCATGGGTTCCGGCGGGGCGAGTAAAATTGCGCTTCCACACCAGATCACCAATGTCAAATGTAATTGCAGGATAGCGTTTGTCGAAGGCGAGCTTCCGGCGGAGCTGACTTTCACAGGAATTGTGAAAAGCCTGCATCCTTACCCGGAAGAGCTCACCAATCCGAACTTGCTGTTGTTCAAGGTCCCATTCGGGATTGAGATGAGGAGCTAGAAGATTTGCTCCATAATTTGGAAGACTTATGCCATGCATAAGGAAGAAAGGTGTAAATTGAGTAGACGAGTGTTTTGCCTGATTATATTGATCTTGTACCTCGGGGAGGGCTTCATCCCACGCCCGACGGTGATCATATATTAATTTCTTGAGAATGCTCCCAAAAGTGGAATTGACCCGCTCACAAAATGCATTGGAGCTCGGGTGATACGGAGCAGTAGTGACACGTGTAATTTTGTTTTCCTCACAGAATTCGATGTATTCGTTCGCAATGAACGCACCCCCATTGTCCGTGACAATGCATTTGGGATGATATTGTTGTACGAAAGGACGGAGGACTTTGCGGAAGTCCTTCCACCCGGTAGTTTTGACAGGGTACAACCAAAGAAATCTGGTGCACTGATCGATTATTGCTATGATATATTCGTTACTCCTGAATGTTTTCGGAAGGGGTCCCATATGATCAATAGAAATTTTGTGAAAAGGAATTTGGGGAGTAATCATTACATTTAAGGGACCTCTATTTTTCCTATTAATTTTGGCGTACCTTTGGCAAGTCACGCAAGATCGGCATACATTAACTACAATTTGATGCATATTGAAAAACCAATACTGAGTGTGTAATAAAGCAAAAATCTTATTATTACCTAAATGGGATTTCCGGTGGAAGTCTCTAGTCACTTCCTCCGAAAAGGGGTACGGTAAGACAGTGAGCCACATAGGACCCAGTGGATCATAATTTATACGTTCGAGAGTTCCATTCTCGTTTAACTGATAAAGTTTGCGGTATCTATTCTCCCCTACATAACCACCTTCGATGTCTTTTTGTAATGAAATAATAATTTTAAGTAACTTAGGATCATCTGTTTGAATATTGAAAAGTGACATGGGATTTTCGAGAATCCAGTATCTAGCCGGTGAAAAATCCGTAGCACGAAGTGAACAGAGTCTTGCGGTTGATTCAAT
Organism: Dicyrtomina minuta; assembly: GCA_949802685.1. Classification (NCBI taxonomy): domain Eukaryota; kingdom Metazoa; phylum Arthropoda; class Collembola; order Symphypleona; family Dicyrtomidae; genus Dicyrtomina; species Dicyrtomina minuta. The sequence continues at coordinate 62,594,169 of OX461810.1, forward strand.
TTCAGGTTCAGCGTCGGAAGGATCGGGTAAGTCACGCGGAGGACGACTGAGACTATCAGCCATCTCGTTGTTCTTCCCTTTTACATGAAAAATTTTGATTTGATAAGAACTTAATTTAAGGCTCCAGCGAATCAGGCGGGAATTAACTTCAGAGGTCTTAAGGATGGAGGTCAACGCAGAGTGGTCAGTGTAGACATTGATAGGACGACCAATGACTAAGCTATGTTGCTTTTCAAGGCCGTGAACGATAGCATAACACTCCTTTTCCGGAGTAGACCATTTGAGCTGCGGACCGGTGAGAAGATGAGAGTTAAAGGCTAAAGGCCTCCGAACCCCATTGATTTTCTGAATGAGGCACGAGCCTACGCAGTATTCAGATGCATCCGACCATAATTCCATTTCACCTTCTTCGGCTGGATAGGCCAATAACGGAGCATCGATGATCAACTTTTTTAGAGAGTCGATTGCGTTACGACAGGAAGCGTCAAAATTAAACGGAGCATTTTTCATAAGTAATTTGAAGAGTGGTCTGGCCACGTGTGAATACCCATTGATCATGCGACGGAAGAAATTGGAAATTCCAATAAACCGCCTGATCTCCGTGGTGTTCTTCGGATACGGATAATCCACAATGGCTTTGACACGTTCTTTATCGATGCCTATCCCATCGGCGCTAATGCGATGTCCGAGAAAAATAATTGAAGGATAAGCAAAGAAACATTTAGTGGGTTTGAGTTTAATATTAGCTCTGAGACAAATGTGAAGAACTAACTCTAGCCTCACGAGCACCTGAGCGAAATCTTTGCCCCCGAAGCTCGTGTCGTCGACATAAGAGGCTAGAAAGTCACAGAGTAAGACATACCAGATTTTATTCATAATCTGTTGAAATAGAGTACCAGAATTTAGAAAACCATAAGGCATAGTTAGAGGACGAAAGACACCTAAGTGATTAATGTAAGCAAGAAAGTTACGGCAACTTTCGTGAAGACCTATCTGTTGATATGAGTTAGCCATATCGACGTTACAGAAGAGGGTACAACCCTCGAATTTTGCAAATAAGGAATGAGTATTTGGAACGGGAGCTGCAATGGGTTTGACCCTTTTATTGACATCTCGAAAATCGACTACGGGGCGCCAATCTGTAGTGCCCTTACGGACAACTAACATACGGGAGACCCATGAGCTTTGACATGGTTCAATGCTTTTTCTTGCGATCCCTGCCTGAGTTTCGCGGGTAACCACGTCTTGAAATTTCTTGGACATGACTGTGGCTTGGTGGATCATTGGAGAGTCGTCCAACATCTCGATCATAACTTCGAGAGTGGCACCTGTAATTGGATCCCTAACGGTGGCATGGAAATCTTCTGGTTTCCATCCGAAAACGGAGTAGTATTTACTTAGCAATTCACGAAGTTGAAGTTTCTGTGAAGGTTCTAATTTTTCATAAATATTGAATTGTGCGAACTCCTCGTCGGAGAGAGGCTGGCTCCCTTCTACGACTGGAGGAGGAGGTATGATTGTACGTGAAGAAGGATATTGTTGGAATTCGGTACTGAGTCTAATAGATCGGAGATGATTATTGTCCTGAGGAATTATTCGATATGTAGTAAGGGTATCCTGAGCGGGTAAAATGAAATCGTCATTGTCTGAATTTGCTAAGTGACAGACGCCTTGGCCATCCTCGATACTGAGGCATGATTCCATGACGTTGAGTCCAAATTTTTGAAAAAGCGAATTATTCGGTTCTAATATAATGTCCCCAGTAAAAGACCTATCTTCTACGTAAACATTTACTGGGTTGGGACGATCATGTTCAATGAAAGTGGGTACGACGGTACAAAGTCTAAGTTTGAAATGAGGTAATAATTTTTCAGCTCGAGAGGACATAGTAGAAGTTGAAAAGCTTTGAACATCCTCATCGAGAGTGTCATCTGATTCATAACAAGGACGAATAGTCTGGGTGACTGAGGAGTCATCCGACATATCCATGTCCCCTGGAATAATTTCTGATTGAATGTTAAGACCATAAAAAGGGTCATCTAATAATGGATTAAAGGCATAAATTATATCTGAATTAATATTTGACTCAGGATCAATACTATCAGTTCGAGTTAATTCCTCAGAAACTTTCTTTTTCTTATTCTTTTGAGTTATGGGTTGAGAATGTAATCTTTTTAAGTTTTGTTTTGAAGATGAAGTGTCAGCGTCGTGTGGATTAGAGAGGAATTCGACAGTGCCTTCATAGCACATGACCCGGGCTCGATAAGCTTTGAGAAGATCCATCCCAAAGACCAAGTTATCGCGGGCTTTGTCGAGTACGAAGAAACCCCATTTAATCCATTGCTGGAATTCTTCGATGTACAAGATTACGTAGACGTACTTAGTAATGACATGTTTATTGCCATCATTAAGAGATAGCATAGCCTGAATAGGTGAACAAGGTTTAACCTTGTGTTGTAATTCCAAATTAATAATGGTGGCTGGACTAATTGTACTAATTGTAGCTCCTGTATCGGTAAGAACTTTGATATAGATGTCGGATCCATACTAATTTTTAACTCGAAATTCACGGCGAATCTCCATAGTGGGTTGAGATATAGTGCGCGCGAATTGAGTAGATCCCTCAGCGGGGATACTAAATGGATGTTCCAAGAGTTTCATAATTTTATATTTGGGGATGCCATCACAGGCTGCTACCCTAGAATGAAAATCCGAATCCGAATCCGAATCAGACTCGGAGTCTGGTTTTGAGTTCTTACACTTAGGAGAATTTGGCATCGAAGAATACGGAGAAATTTGTATGCTTTGAGCTGTAGCTGGAAATAGAAATGTAGTTTCAGATGTGTCTACGATTGGAATTAATTCTGGCTTATGTCTTATAGAAGTATCAATATCAGACGATTCAACCGTGCACGGATCAATTGTTAGTACTTCAGTTAGGGGCTCAGGTGTATCTACACCCCCCCCCTTGGGGTTTAAAGGATCCTGTGAATGAGAAGTAGGATTCCTGGTAGCTGAGAAAGCAAATGATGTTCCTTGTGGAGGAGGAACTTGCTCAACTGAAGAAATGCTCGGCCCATTCTGAGTGGTTAAGCCTCTTAGAACTTGAGGCGCCGACTGCATTAATTGAGGTGCAGGCTGCTGATAAGGATGTGGAAGAGACGGATGAAATTGCTGTTGAGGCATAAATGGAAGTGATTGAGTAGAATATGGTAGCTGTAATGGAGCATATTGAGGTTGTGGTTGTGTACCTAATTGCGTATGTATATGTTGGATGGTCTGATTGAGATTTTGCAACGCTTGGGCATAGGCTTGCTCTTCGGCCGGCGCTATACTCCGAGCTGCATTATTTTGATTTGCATTATTAGCTTGAGTTTGAGGTCGATTCTTATTATTGTTGGATTGTTGGGAAGATCGCGTGTCCTTCGGCTTAGGCGGAGGGAACGGGATCCCCTGATCTTTCAAAAGAATTTGACACCTACGAGTATTGTGCCATTCACTATTACACTTGAGGCAATTGAAACGACCTTTATCGTTTTTGGTCTGATTTTTCTGAGCTTGAGCAAAAGCAGAAGTGTCAGCACATCTATATTCCAGGCCGTCCCATGCTACATAATAATCCCGGTTAATGAGGTCGCTCGGCTTTTTCTGATAAGGATGAATAGAAGTTGAAACGGTATTCGGAGTTGCTTCGAGACCTTTTAAGTAAACTTTAGGTTGACCGTGCGGAGCTCCACCATGAGGATTATTTGGAGCACGGTGCGACTGGCTGCGCTGAGCTATGTTAATGTGTCGCTGAAGGATGAGTCTGAGAGAATTGATGTCGGTCTCATTCTCAACCTTAGATTTGTAATGATCCGGCAGACCGTCAATGATCTGCAAGATTTTCTTTTCAGGATCCATTCGAGGATCAATGAGATCGAGACAAGCGGAGCGAGCGGCGATGTAGTCACTTGCATTTTGCTTGTTATTGTAAGCAGTGGCATTTAAATTCATTTCGGCCCGTCCGGAGACGTATGACCTATCGAATTTGCGCTTAAGATCTGCAATTAAATCGTTCCAAGCTTGAGCACATGCCCGGTAATCGGTAAAATCCAATCCGGTCATGTACAAGTGTTTATTGTGATTCCACCATTGTAAGGCTTGCCCAGTAAAAATTTTGTCAAGAGTGGTCAGGACTACGGAAGGATGAAGGTCGAGAAGATGAATATAGGAACTGAAATCGGTAGCCCATTCTTCTGCCTCCTTTTCACCTCCGTATTTGGGCATCTTTTCGGCGCATTTGGATTGATGGTAAACGTTATAACCCTGGGAGCTCATGCCTTTTTGTAGTTTCTTCATAATAGGATCTACGATGCCGGCAATCATAGCTACCTCACGGCGAGTAGGAAGAAAAAGTTCTTCGTCGGCACTGAAATCTTCCTCCTCCTCCCTGTCTGGAGGACGGAAGGGATTAGTAGGTTCGGGACGACTCGGAGTCGTCGGTGCCTGAGCATGTTGTGGAGCAGTGCGAGACTGCGAACGATGGCGATGAGCAAAAGCATTGCGAGCTGGAGAATTAGGAGCTCGAGGTGGAGGAGCTTCTATTTGTAATAATCTGGAACTACGTGATGGAGGAGCAACGAAGGCGTGTGCCTGTGGTTGCGGATTTGGATTTGAAGGAGGAAAAGTTGGGTAAGCGGAACTAGGGCCCGGAGGCAATTGAGTTGGAGGAGCCATATGTGGCTGCTGAGCAAAAGCATATTGAGGTTGTTGTGGTTGAGGATAACTGGGATAATAATTTGTTGGAATCGGTTGAGGAATAGGAGGATAAGTTGGATATATGGGTGTGTGAGAAGTTGGATAAAAATTTTGAGGCGGAAATGCATGTGAGGTCGGAGGATACCCGGTATGCGGTGGTGGTGGTACTTGAGGGTACTCCCACGCATGCGGAGGCTGAATTGGAGCCTGTACCGGTTGAGTTGTAGGTGGAGGATTTGGCGGAGCAGTTCGAGATCTATTACTTTGCGTTGAAGGATCGATAGCTGTACATTGTGCAGCTTGATGACGAGTGCCAGGCGCAGTGACTGGTCTCTGTGTACGAGGCTGTTGAGTAAATCTTGGTTGAGAAACCAAAGGAGGATTTTGAACTTCAGCAGTAGAAGGCATTTGCAAACTTCTAAAAGCTGAATTTAGATTAGCCTGATTTGTCTGAGGACGACTAGGCGTCGATGGTTGTGATGCGGCGCGAGGACCAGAAACAGAATGTGATTGACCTGGGTCAGAGTGGTAATGACCAGTCGGTGGAGGCGAAGTCCTAATGAATTCTACAGACGGGTTGGTCCGTCCTACCTCTTCCGGCTGGAATTCTACAGAAGTTGTACCACGACGGAAAGGATTACGTTCAGACCCGTTCTCAACGGAAGTCAAGTAATCATTAACTGTGTTTTCCAGAGTAGACCCAGTGTCAATAGCAATTTGAATGATCTCTAAATAGAATCTCTCATCTAATGCTTCAATGAGAGTTGGAATTTGTTCAGAAGGAACATTTTCGGCAGAAAATCTTTCTTCAAGATAAGTATTTATAACGCGTTTATCAGCGGCGATGTTCGCATAAGTCAAAGATTGCTGGGTATTATTAGAACGATTACCGGAGAGTACAGTAGTCACAGATTGAGGAGTGGTGTGAGCTGTATTCTGAGGCAATGTTTCAGAAGAAGCCATGTAATTACCCGGATTGGGACCAATGGCCTCGAAAGTCCCGGTCACTGAAGATTGACCTTCTTTATATCCAAAGGATTTAGAAGCACAGATGCCATCAGGCCATCTGTCTGGGAAGAAACCAATGGTTTCCCCTGCTTGAACGACTCGGTATGCCGGACGAGAACACGACCGAATTGTGTCTTTTTCCACGACATAACCGATTTTATGAGTGTTTTCTTTGTACACTATTTTGGGTTGTTCCCCGAGGGGAAGAGTACGCTTGCGATAAGCTATGAAACCTGTTGTTGAAGGTTGATCGAATTGAACGAGAAAACTTTTGATTCGGTGACGAGATACACTCGCGTTACCTTCGCTCTCGGATTGTTGAGTGGATTCACTATCGGTAGCCCAGGAGGAAGCTGATTGGTCTCGATTTCCCCGACGGGAAAAATCAATTCCTCTCCTTGATCTCCCTCCCCGTACGGACCTAGTAGTGCTACGAGAACTTGGGCGAGAACGAGATTCCTCTCGATTGAGATCATTTTCTGGAATTTGGGACGAAGTCGAAGCTACGACTTCCTCCAATAAATTCTGATGAGGAGTACCCGGTTCCCCACGATTAGGGTTAGGAAAGACAGTACGATTCAGATCGTGCTGACTCCCTAAGAAACCGGTGGCTTGTGAGTTGTTGAGATCTTGTGAGGAAATCTCCTCCCCTCCGGCTTCTGCCATGGTTGAGGGAAGAGGAAGATTTCGAATAATTTTAATTTTGAGACTTTATTGAGAAGAGCTTGAGAAAATTTTATTCTGACTCTGATTAAGGTTTTGAGATAGTTGTGGAACTTAATAAACCTCAGCGGACGCTCGAGGTGTATTGATATGACCTAGGTATGAATAGAGGATCGTAGCGAACGCTTCAGATCTCTATGAATACTCTGAACTAACTGTGAATTCAATTCCTTAGCAACGCATCAGGAATGAATCCAATTATGAATTTATTTGACCTGCTATTTGATACTTGAGGAAACTATTTGACCTTCCTGAATTTTCTAAATTTATGGAGTGGGTTTGACCTATTTAAATTAGGGAGGAATGACCTAATACTTAATTATGGGGTACGAAGAGAAGGCTCTGTCTGTTGGCGTCGGATTACTGGTAAGGATCCGTTCACCTCAGGCAGTTGACTTCTTGAGTGGTGAAAGTCGGTGAAAGGAAAGTGAAGATTTCCTATGAAAATCCGCTTTTCTTTCTTGAGAACGAGTGATTACTTATTGAAATTTTTGAGAACACTCGAAGGCTCATGTGAGGCACGGCGACGGGTTGAGTAACCGCAACTGTCACCTGTTCTCAAGTTAGGAAAGTGGGATTAGTGGAAGATCTTACTTTGCTTTTATGAAATTTTTGATTTAATAAAATTTGATGAAATTTGCAATATTATGTAATTGGTATGAAATTTCTTTCAAGAAGTGCAAATACCTTGAATCGCGTTGGAGGATTGCTGGGCTTATGAGGTCGGTGCGAAGCTCTTTCCCCTAATACCAGAATCCCAGGTGAGCCAACGATCGATTCAAAGTTTGAAGTTCCACTTCCGGAAAGAATTGGTTGGTGAGATCAAAAACTGAGATGTAGATAATGAGGAGCATGAAGAGATGTTCCTTGTCTACTATTTTATTTCCTCCAGAGATAAACCAGAGAAGAGCGTCCTTAACAAACAAGTGATACTGCTCCCGAGGAATAATTGGAGGCATGTACTTAAAGAAAATTAAAAACTGAACACGGATACCAATTAATTCACCTGTGTATATATGTATGTATGGAATTTGATTTTACTTCCTAACCTAGGCGGGAGCGAGAAACTGTTGGTTTCCCTTGCTCCGAAATTATGAACTTCGAATTAACTGAACTTGACTTTCGGAAAACAAAATTTAATTTTTAATTTGAAAATAATTTAAAATTTGAACCAAACGAAATTTGTTACTTGAAATTGTGGAATTTAGAATTAAAATTTTACACCTTATTTTTAACTTAACTATGTTTTCAGCGATCAACACTCAAGGCAAGCGAGTGTGTTGAAAGCCAATTATTTTCCCCGCAGAGTTCGCTATCCTGAACTGTTAAAACCCAACTACATGTATTTAAGTAATCTACTGATTTTACACTCTATTTACACAGTTACCTCAATTACTCACTAAGTTAATCCCTTTCGGCGACCATCCGCAAGTTAAAATAAGTATTTATGAATTCCTTATGAAAAAGGATGGCAATGACAATAATGAAAACGAAAAATAATATAATGATATCGGTGGTCGAGAAAGAGATGAGGAGTAACATTGGGAACTATGACTAGTGATGTTCGTAAAACCTAAATTAATTGATTTTGACACCCTACCTGTATAAAGGACGACGAGTGTCTATAAGTAAGTAATTAATAAATTAAAATGAAAGCCGAAATCAAAATTTTCCACTTTCACCGATTTTCTGGGAGGGACACTTTTATGGGAAAATTGGGAAAATGTAAAATTGTAAGAAACTTGTGAGTTGTTACCACTTACGATTATTCAATTAATTTTTCAATGAAGGTAGAGGAGGTCAGGTCAATGTGGACAAAATAATAAGATTTCCAAAGTAACGGCTGAAGTTACAAGTAAGTCACAAGTTGGTAAGTGGAGTTCAGCACTAAAGTTCAGCACTGTACACTCACACGGAATAGCAACTGCTAATGTGAAGAAAACTGAGCACACGGCCACGGTATGGCTGAATGTTTAGTGCACTACGCGAAAGTATGTACTTCACTGGATGTAGTTGGAACTGGTACACGAAAATATGTACCTTCAATGTACTTGATCGATGACAAAGGAGGTTTTCCTTTACCTATGTTGGCAGATGGGAGATGAGGGAAAATGAAATTTTCCCGGATCCTGGATGAATTTTTGAGCACGGATTGTTCTTCAAACTATGAAGAATGCGCACAGGTAAGCTTTTATGAGGTTTTCCAGGTCACTTTCCAAAGTTAAACACTTGAAAACCGTATTTGCCACTAACGGCCAACGATGCCCTAGGCCTTAGCAAGGCAAGGGAGAATGGAAAATTTAAACTCGGTTTTCCTTCGGTTGTCGAAGAAATTAGAGAACTGAAACTTACTTATTCGGAAAGGGGATGGTCGATTTGACCGAATTCACACTTTGAATTCTTTCAAAACTCGAAATTTTGAAGAATTTTAGAGAAACACTTTGGAAAACTTGGAGAGCGAAAAATTTGCTTGTTAGCAGGAAGCACGAACACACCAAATGGCGTGTCGTGGCTTCGGAGATGAAAACCAAACGTATTTGTACATTGTGGGGTGCGAAACGCCCACTAAACGGGTTTTTGGTGCTGGGCCGTACAGTGATGCGGAGTCGTCCAACCAAATGCATGCGAGATAGTGCAAACATCGGCGTGACGGGTGTGGCCATCCCAAACGCCACATCTTATCGTTACGGACCTGATTGAGTGATGCTTGTGCATCGGTGCATGTGAGCGTGCTCACGTGTGCGAGAAATTTTTATCGCGCGAACGACGGGCGGGCGGCGGAAGGATTTCGCGCTCCCTCCACCACCACTGAAAATTTGATGAGTACAGGGGTAATCCCTGCTAATTTTATTTTATAATGTATTTAACATGTTGAAGATGTACGGATGTCCATACTAATTGAATGTATGTTCATTCTTACTTAAAATTACAAGAAAATTAATATTTAAGTTTTCCACCACTTTGGATGGACATTCCGGGTTTTTCTGAAAATTCGGGGAGGAGGGGGCAGGGTTTTATCCCTACCCCGCACCTTCACTGTGAAACGAGGGTCAGAACCGGTGTCCTATGACCTTGGTTCAACCCCCGAGTTTGCACTCTCCTACCCCAAAATTTTCTGAATTAAATTTTTATTAAAACTAATAATTATTAAATAAATAAATTATATTTTTATGATTCTTGAGCTTAACCTATGCATTCATACATTATTTACATATTTACACATGATGGAGCAGATGGTAGAGTTAGATTTGGGGGCGACCACCAAGTTACTTTTTGAGGGGTAACTACTCCCGAGGGGATATGGCAGGGATGGAACATGGCTCGGAGAGCCAATGCCTACCTATGTCTATAGTATTCTGATAATTTGCAATGTTTACCTTTTTATGAATTTGAATCTAACCTAAATATTTTGCATGAAATTAATTTGATTCTATCTGTAGTTGTAGTATTAGTATTAAGTCTCATTTTCAGCGGATGAGTGGCTCAGAGGTAAGACCGGTTGAAGTGCAACCACCCCATGGTCCACACCCCATGAGCTCAAGAGGACTGGGCCGAAAGGAGATGTGATAGTTTGCATTGAGAGTTTCCAGTCACAAATGCACTCCATCTCCCTCCCCCTCTTCGGCCCAGCTTGTCCTGTCCATCCTCAATTTTGAATAGAATTATTAATTATGTAAATTTTATTTTATTTAAAGTTCCAATTATATAATAAGTGAAATACTATTTTGGACTGGTAAAGTGTTAAGGAGGGTTGACAGCAATGGGGTCTCAGACGTCCAACTGTATTTCTATTAGACTGAGACTGGGGAGATGGTCACGGTAACCGCTGACGTCAGTTAGCCAATAACGCGGTCAGGGCCCGCTTCCATCCCGACTCCCGATGCTGTCATCTCCTCCTTTTGCCTAATTGAAATTTTGAATTTAACTATTAAGTAAGAACCTGAGCTTGAGTAACGGAATAATTTTGAATTTAATTTGGAAGTAATGAAGTGTGAATGATCAAGCCAATGTTAAATAAGTGGGGCTATGGCTCGGAGAAGAAAGATTCTCTTTACCAAAAGGACGGAATGACCATGACGGTGGTGGAGCAACCAAGGGATTTGAGCAACATAATAAGCAATCCCACCACCATGGTCAGAGAATCGCTTCCCCAAGAGCCCTTATATTTTGGAATTTATTTTGTGGAATTTTATGAATTAATGGGTTAATTATAATATTATGTAAAAGAGATGATGGAGTTATCGAAGAACTCCATTGACTATCATATACACTACTAGACTTAACGAAATATGAACCGGCCTAGTACATATGCCACTCGCTCAATTAGTATGAAAATCGTCCATCATAATATTACATAATAATTATAATTGTTTTGTGATTGTTATGAGAATCGAATAAGTTTGCCCATGGATTAATTTAGACGATATCGGAGATCAGTTAAATATTGATTTTACGGATAAATATTTATTTAAGATTTAAGAAGTGAAAATGATACGGATTGGAAATGGAAAATTGAATTGAAAAGGAAAATGATACTGGAAATGATATGAAAGTTTTCCACTGCCAGAAGGGCAGGGACAACAAGCTTTAACGTTACTATTGAATTATTACTTATTATTTTCTTTTGCTTTTGTTTTCATGTTATGATTTCGTCCACCTAATTTTACAATTGATTATAATTTTACAATGACCTTACGGATACCGTGGATACGGATTACAAGCCAATTTGGATCCGAAGGTAGAATCCAGGTGAGTACAATTTTGATCACAAATATTACAGATATTCTTTTTATAATTTGATTTTGATTTGGTTGAAGACCTCAGATTATTATTATAATTCAATTAAAACAAATATTGTATATGGGAAGCACCACGATGGAGAGAAAGAAGATTATGAAACAAATCGACAAAATAAACTCGAACTTAAAATATTTCTTTCTATTAATTTTAGGTTTCGTGCACCAACACGATTCGCAGAGGATCACTTCACTACCTCGATCCCCCCGCAAATTCCGAATTCTTTTGGGTGTCTCCATCGCAATCTTTCCCAGGAAAATATTATAAGATTTACGGAGAAGAAAATTTATTATATGTTAGCGTGGCGAGTAGGAATTCATGACTGATGAGAGCAGTGCTCCTTCCTCTGCTTGCTGAGAGATGCGTGGCGTGGCTTGGCAATGGAATGTGAGGCGTTACATGTAGAGAATACGTTCTGTTGTTGGTTCCGCACGTTGCTCCCAGTTGAGATAGAAGGATGCGCTGAGTTGAATGACTTGGTACTATCCTGTCTGATCCTGTCTTCTTCTTCTGGCTGCAGATGGCTTTGTCCACTCTCCAGCTATTGGAAGAATTAGGGATGAAGGCGCAGTGGCATTTTCATTCCCCTTTCACCTGCATGTCTCCCTATCTAGATAAACCCTTATTTCACTTATTATCCTATTATTGCTGTATACTGTATAGTATCTGTACGGTTTATAGTGTAGATCTCTAGAGCACAGTACATCTAGTTGTGTGAATACAGATGCAGATGCATATGTAAATATAATTAAAGTTCACGTTCCTTTTGCTATTTAATTTTATTTTATTATTTTCATTTTCTGTGTACTATGACTCTTGTCATTTTTATCTTGGTTATTATAAAAAATGTGTAGTAATTACCTGACTACTTTTCACGCAAGGTCCTGGTCCTCATTATTTGCCGCCCCTTTTTGCTTTTAAGGATGTAGGTACGCACGTTGCAGAGATGTAGGATGCAAAAATAAGCATTATATCGTGTGTGAAGAACCAAATTGACCCATATCCATTTTTAGCTAAAACCAATATCCACTATCTACATTCAAATATGTCTTGAGAGCATTGAAATATAATATTTTGCACCTTTTCAAAAAGATGGAATTAGAACATATTGCACCTTTTCGAAAACATGAAATCAGAGCATTTTGCACCTTTTGGAAAACATGGAATGAGGACATTTTACAATTTTATAAACTATGTAAACAGAACGTTTTGCACTTTTAAAAAACATGTAAATAAAACATTTGACACTTTTCAAAAACTCCTAATTAACGTTTTACACATGTTTTTCATTTTGTTTATGACATAACATATGACTCATTTTGACTCTAGCTTAAATTTGATATGGGTCATTTGGGTTCTTCACAGGCGATATCTCTTTTAACATGAAAATAAAAATGTTTTTATTTTTTCACAAATTATTTTTTTAAGGTGTATTATCCAGCGTCATGTTAGTGCAAATATAGGGGGAAATATTTGGTAATTATGCTATTATATGACCTGGCCTGGCAATGGTTAAGTACTTTGTTGCTTTTATTCTCTGGAAGCGTTTTTTAATAATACTTATGTATTCATTTAGTTTTTGAGCGCTGAAAAATGAGGTCGGACCCGGACCTGGTGCTGGTACTGGTAGACCAGTGCGGGTATGATTATAGGTATGGGAAATGCATACTAATGTTAATGTACAAATGAATTCATAATTGCAGCACATAATACATGCAAATGTTCCTACTTTGCTTTACATTACAAACGGTGCCATTACCATACACCATACCATATCAAAAGACATTATAGATATAGTCAAAATACACACACACACACTATAGAAATCTTCACTGAATTTGAATGTGAGAGTGAAAGTTAATAGTGTAACACTTTTACATTAAATACTTACACGATTACAGTAACAGTTGTCTTTGCAGTTCCCATTCTGCCTCTGGATTTTTTATGTTAGCATTATATATTTCATGTGTGCGTATTATTTCCGCCTTGAATCCAATTACTCCAAAGCTACAGATTACAGATTCAGAAAAAAATGTTATTTTTTTATGTTCTAATTTTTTTTTTACAAACGGAAAAGGAAAATGATTTTACACGTCCTGTGTCATCAGGGCTGGACGAAGGAATTGCTTTTAGGCAGCAATTTGTTTCCATACAAAAACCACCATTTTGATTTCATTCATGGTTTTCTTTGGCAAAGCAAAATGTTGTATTTACATGTTTTAGAAAAGTGATAAATGTTCTTTTTACTTGATTCAGAAAAGTGCTCAATGTTCTATTTACATGTTTTGAGAAAAGTGCAAAATGTTTTATTTCCATGTTTTTGAAATGTACAAAAATATTTATTTGCATGTTTTAAAAAAGTCAAAATATACTTTTAACATGTTTTTTAAAACTTCAAACTGTTTCATTTTCATGTTTTTTGAAAATTCAAGCAAGCAGTCTGCGCTCTCCGCATTATCCGGCCCTGTGGTTCATGTCCTTTGGTTTGGTTTAGGTCTGTGCCCTTGTTGTTGGGTCTACGGCACTACGGTTTACGGTTTCGACCACGGTTGGTTTTGAACTTGAATTTGTATGCATGGACATTAAATATAATTTTTTTAATAGCGTGTATACGTACGAACTTTTGCTTTTTCTTTGTCCTACTGACAGTATTACCCGCAATATCTATGTACAGTAATTGTGCATCAAACGAATCTCTTCCATTTACAAAAAAATTGTGCAGGGTGTGGTAATTATGTAATTACAACGCAACGGTAATCGTAATCGTCGTGTCGTCATTGTAACAGTATGGAGCTCCACACTAAATATGACTCTTCAGCAATTGGGCAATTATGTTCGCACAATATAATACATAATTTATCCAATTCAAAAATTCAGAACTCACATTCAGAGCGAGAGGCAGAGTTGATTTGCCTCGATTCGATTTGGTATTGTTGCTGTAATTGAGGATGGACACATGTGTTGTTGTGTGCGTCGTTGTGATTGTGGAAAAAATGACTATTACTCTAAGGGTTGATTAAACACTCCATGTAATAATTTAGTATACTGGACCATTTTTTCCAATACACTGATCCCTCAGCTCGTTCTCGTTCTCGTTCTCGATCTCGCGCTTGTTCAACTCCCTTCGGATTTTCCGTCCCGCTGTCCAATATGTATCTATCTGTGTGGGCTGAGGAGAAGAGCCCAGACCCAAAAGTTTCATTATTTATGTATGTACCTGTGGGTATTCTCTGTAGCCCTATACTTAGAAGTGTATCGTTAGTCCGACTCGTTCTCGTTATTGTATGGAGGACAAAGCTGGGGGAACTGGCAATGTGGGTACCTACGTAGAAATTACTGTACTCTCCACCCTCATTACTCAACGTTAACTTCCTAATGTGCATCTACATATTTCAAAGGACAAGGACCACACTATGACTCTTCTGCTGACTGTAGCAAATCCCCACCTAAGCCATAACATGAAAGAGACTATGCAGTCCAGCCACTGCAATATCTGTACAATGTAATATCTAGTATGAAGCAACATATAGGATGGGCTCTGTATTGAGCGTTTGGTCTCAAATAAATACATTTGCAGTGATTTTGTAGTACTTACTTGTATGATTAGCTCACGTTTGAGTTTGACTTTGAATTTTGGCTTTAGCTTACAGCTGCTTACTGCTTATACAAGCTCCGGCTTTGTTAATACTTCCTCACGCTCTTGTCACTTTCATTACACTACACGACCGACATGACGATGTCGATTTGGATTTCGATTGTCGATCCAGCGATCCAAGTGACTAAGGCTTCGTCGGCTTTATGGGATGGGTTATTTGCTCTTGAATCTTCAAAATTGCAATGTGTGCGGCAGGCTTCTCATTGTATGTAGGTAGGTACATATCATCTGTGAAGAACCAAAATGACACATATCCATTTTTAGCTAAAGACAATATCCACTGTCTACTATCTACTCAAATATTCAAATATGTCTTGAGAGCATTGAAATAGAACATTTTGAAATTTTCAAAAACCAGTAAATACAACAGTTTGCACCTTTTCAAAAATATGGAGTTAAAAAGTTTTGCACCTTTTTAAAAACATGGAATTAAAACATTTTGCACATTTTCAAAAACATGGAATTAGAACATTTTGCACCATTTCGAAAACATGGAATTAAAACATTTTGCATCTTTTTGAAATCATGGAATTAGAACATTTTGCACTTTTCAAAAACATGGAATTACGAAATTTTGCACCTTTTCGAAAACATGAAAATAGTACATTTTGGGCTTTTCACAAACTCCAAATTAACATTTGACGCATGTTTGTCATTTTGCTTCTATAACATAGCTCATTTTGATTCTAGCTTAAATTAGATATGGGTCATTTTGGTTCTTCACAGGCGATATGTAGTATATGTATGTAGATAGTACTTATACAATTGACAGTGGTATAGAATGGAATGGGTTTATGTGCGAAGGTCTGCTTGGCTTTACCCTATTGCTATAGTTATTTGTAGTGTAGTATGTACATGCCCGTGGCTGTGTAATGATAGTGGGTAGGTAGGTACTTTGGATTTTGGAGGTTTTTCCAGTCAGAGGAATCAACTGCAGGCACTTGATCCTCTGATGCTCCCAAGTCTCAAGTTTAACAACTGAAAGTGTGTGTGTGCAGGAGTTAAAGGCTCCCTGCTGTGCTTTGGCTCCGCTTTTCTTTGCATTGCTCATCGTCATTTTCGTGAGTCGTCGTCGTCGACGTGGTAGTTCCTTTCGTAGTTGTCCTCTCGTCGTTGATTCTGATTTTGATTTTCCAGATACAACTACAAATCAGCACTTCACTTGTCTTGTACCTTCCTACGTATATTGTCTTGTCTTTTGTATGCCTCTTTTCAACTCTCGCTCCTCTGTCTTCCCTTCAATTTTGTACTTGCTTTCTCTCTCGCTCTTGCTTTCCATGCCTCTGTCCTCGTCCTCAAAGTTCTCGTCATGGTTCATCACGATTCAGGAAGAAGAAGGAAAGAGCGACCGACGACACAAGTGTACGACCAAAACCGAAGCATGACTTCAACGCTCATTAATAATAATAATAATAATTTATTCATTAAGTCGATTTGGCGTCAGCCCATACAACATTGTTAAGTTTTTACAAAGTGGTTATTTACAATTTGATCAAAGATCAAATGATCCTTGGTAATTTAAATATATTATAAGTAAAGGTTTCTTGTGTTGGTTTATTAGTTGTGCTGTAAAAATAAATGGTAAAAACTGCGTTTCGTATAGTAATCATGTCATTATAGTTTCAAGTAATATTGAGTTTACAGAGCATATATTTCATTTCTATAAGTAATAAAGCAATAATGCAATAAAATAATAGATAGATAAATAATGTGTTATGTGATAAGTGTTATGGTTGTTGAGTTATGTTCCTTCGATGCAGCTTAGGTAGAATTTTCGGATTCGTAGAGCTTCATCCCAGAAATTAAAGAGTTGCTGAAAGCCCTCTGCGTCAGGGTAGCTTCTGAAGATTGCTGAGATGAGGTTCTCCTTCGTCGGTCTGCTGGTGGATAGCTTCATGAGGAACTTTGTCCGGGGTGGTTTGTAATGCGGACAGTCAAGCATTATATGAAAAGCATCTTCCACATCTTTGCCACATAGATCACAGTCAGTACCATCTCGTTTCCATATCTTGTTCATGCCGTTTAGATTGGTTGCTTTCCCCCTAAGTACTATTCTAGGAAGGCCAGTTCTCAGGTTTAGTACAAACTTTGCCATGTTCCATTTTATGTTCATTTCAAAGTAGTCTGATTTTAGTGCGTGGGTCTTTATAGA
Organism: Dicyrtomina minuta; assembly: GCA_949802685.1. Lineage (NCBI taxonomy): Eukaryota > Metazoa > Arthropoda > Collembola > Symphypleona > Dicyrtomidae > Dicyrtomina > Dicyrtomina minuta. The sequence continues at coordinate 62,611,244 of OX461810.1, forward strand.
GGTATAGAATTTCATTGCATTGCAGTTCTGCATTCTGAGGACGTCATTGTTAATGCAGCTTAGTCGGTATTTCTCGATGATTTCATTTCAACGCTCATTAGCTAATAATAAAATCTTGTCGTTCCGTTCAAACTTGAAAATCTACATTTAAATTCAAAAACACGATTTGACAATTTAGAGAATCCTCATTAAAAACGCGTAGTATTTACTTACTACTGCTACTCATGAGCAGGAGACCAAATGCCAGGGCCGGATAATGCGGCCAGCGCAGGCAGCCCCTGCTGCTTGAATTTTCAAAAAACATGTATGTAAATGGAACATTTTGCAGTTTTCAAAAATGTTTAAACAGAATATTTTGACTTTTCAAAAACATGCAAAATAATTTTTTTTGTACATTTCAAAAACATGAAAATAAAACATTTTCCACTTTTCTCGAAACATGAAAATAGAACATTGAGCACTTTTTTGAATCAAGTTAAAAGAACATTTTACACTTTTCTAAAACACGTAAATACAACATTTTTCTTTACTATAGAAAACCATCAAGAAAATCAAAATGGTGGTTTTAATGGAAACAAATTGTAGCGTTTCGAACACGCTAAACTCTGCGACAGTGACCGCCCCGCAGTCACATGAGTTACAGTTGAGCTAGGATGCTTCTTCTTCCTCGTTCACTTGCAGTGAAGGGCCACAGCCAAACTTTAGTTAGTGTGTAGGCTTTGGATGTGACTGACTACCAGTCCGCATTTTCACAATTTCAATTCCAATTTTCCGATTTCCGAAATCCAATTTTTCAGTAATAAATATATTATTAATTACTAACGAATGTTAGTACACATACCCAGTGTTCACATCCATCCATATTTATTTCATACTCATTCCCAGTCAGATTATTTTCTCTATAATAGATCCGGTAGTACAAGTGTTAACCTGCAATCATCAGTTTCAGCCGCCGTAACCTCGGCCATTTGCCATTGTACGCAGTTAGTACGCACAGTCATCGGCGTTGAGACCAAGGCGACCTACCATCACTACAATGAATTTGGATTAACCATCCTGGCTCAACATTTAGCTCATCAGTCTGAAGTTGCCGTAGATTTGGAGTACTCAAACATGTTTGTTTTTGAAAAGGCGTTTTCTTGCCTTATGACATTATCGACTTCAAAGCAAGATTTCATAGTAGATGTATTTCAAGTCTGGGGTCGTATCAAACCTGTTTTAAACAAATTCTTCGAGGATCCCAAAACACTCAAAATATTTTGCGACTGCTCAAACGATCTCATCAGACTTCGGGAAGATTTTAAAATTTCACCCATAGGAGTGGCTGACTTAGCTAGAGGCTTCCGAGAATGGAAAAATCTCAAATATTTACCCGGACTGGATGAAATCTCAACTTATTTTAGGTTACCAGCTGATCCTAGTACAAGCAAATATTTGAATAAAGCAGACTTCCGGAATCGGCCTTTGGCAGAAAAACTAAAGGAGTATGCAATCAATGACTCTCAGGCAACTCTAAAATCGTGGTTGTTGATGAAACAGGAAATCTTCAATGAAGATCTTCAAAACATTACTGCAAATCCGAGAAAAGAAAACCTATTTACGGTAAAGGCTCTGCTCCAAATGTTTGAATCCCGTGAGTTCAAAGGAAGATTTCTTTTAAGAACTTATACAGCAATACCAAAGAAAATTCATTCTATCTTTTACGCGGATAAAATTATAAAGACAATGACCAGAAATATTTCCGACCTCCAGAGAGCTCAACTGATTAAAGCGTTAGACTGGATTGAAGAGAGGGCTAGAGAAGTAGACGTCAAAGTGAATAGGATTTGTGACCTAGAGAAGTTTGAGTCATATATTCGCTACAATGGCATTTCAGTGAAGTCAATTTCCTCATTTGTTTGTGAAAAGGCTAAGTTTTTAACTCAAAACCATAAAGACAGCTTAAAGTTTTTGTTGACTAATCACGAAACGGAAGTTTTTACACAAAGCGCCACAGATGTACAGCCAGTTAAAAGAAAACTGAAGCCTGCTGAAACGACTCCAACAAAAGAAGCTAAGACGGTAGAAGTGATTTTTGATGATGAAGTTGTAGAAGAAGATGATACGCTTCTGATTATAGCACCTGATGATTCCTTTGAATCACACTCTATTTCATCAGCCAGTACTCCTGGACAGATCATTACGGAGGTAACTGAAGAAACGGACCAGGAGTCAAACCACTCTGTTTCAAACCAAAAGACTAAATCGGTTACGGAAGAGAAAGAGACTCGAACTGAAGACATTTTTGACAACCCTGCTGAAATTTGCCTAGAACAGCCGGACATAGAAATACACGTAGATGTAGAGAAAGATGTGCGAACTGCTAATGTTATCCCTGCTATTGTCACCGCTAGAGAGTCTCCTCCAAGAAATGTTTTTGAAGGGGAATTCCTGGAAGATCCTGTCCTACCAGCAGTTGCAGAAGCGCCTCTGCCGTTAGGTTTTCTAGGACAAATGCGAGCTCAGATGACCCCAGAAGAGAAGAAGGAGTTTAACAAGAAGCGACGAGGGGGACGGCAGCAGCAGCAGCAGTAATAAAATTAAAAATTATTCATTTTTATTATTCATTTATTAAAGCTTATTATGTAAGGATTTTGAAAATTAATGATGTAAATATTAGAACTAGAATGTTTCATTTATGGATTTATGATTGTTATTGATGTAGGTATTATTGTTTTTAATAATCATTTACAGTATAATCTTATAAGTAGTACATTTAACTTTTATGGTAAAAAGTTCTTTAAAGGGGTGGAGAATTTGTAGCGTTTCGAACACGCTAAACTCTGCGACAGTGACCGCCCCGCAGTCACATGAGTTACAGTTGAGCTAGGATGCTTCTTCTTCCTCGTTCACTTGCAGTGACGGGCCACAGCCAAACTTTAGTTAGTGTGTAGGTTTTAGATGTGACTGACTACCAGTCCGCATTTTCACAATTTCAATTCCAATTTTCCAATTTCCGAAATCCAATTTCTCAGTAATAAATATATTATTAATTACTAACGAATGTTAGTACACATACCCAGTGTTCACATCCATCCATATTTATTTCATACTCATTCCCAGTCAGATTATTTTCTCTATAATAGATCCGGTAGTACAAGTGTTAACCTGCAATCATCAGTTTCAGCCACCGTGACCTCGGCCATTTGCCATTGTACGCAGTTAGTACGCACAGTCATCGGCGTTGAGACCAAGGCGACCTACTTTCACTACAAAATTCCTGCCTAAAAGTAATTCCTTTGTCCGGCCCTGGCCCTGCGCAATACAGAGGAAGCTCCATATGCATAGTAATTGTACAATTATTATGTTCGTTTCACAAAATGCGCTTTATGCAATGGATTGAGACACCCTCTAGTAATAATTCAAAATATCTTGAATACTTACGTTTTGGTTTTGTGCATTAGGGCTGCTACTGATTTACATTATTTAAATTGTTGATGCTTCCTGGCTCTCAGTCTGTTACATTAATTACTCTTGGAATAGTTTGAGTTTTACAAAAATTTTCAAATTTATAAAATCAAAGTAGCGATTTGGAAATGTAAAAAAAGTAATCAGTAGAAGCTGCGTGGCCGCCAGCGTTATGCAATTTATTTTAGTTTGAAAAAAATACATTCGTTTGTTTACCAATCCCCAATGTTAATGAAAGAAAAATCCGCAATATGTATAGAAATAATAAAATCGTAGAAAACGTATTTTCTATTTTCCCATCAATCTAAAATTACAATGCAGACATAATATTTAATGAACCAATCGTAAAAATGTATTGCAATAAAAAAAATGCAAACTAAAAACAAGCCTTAATTCTACCGCGCGCAAGCTGTGCTTTTCATTAATACAATATTATAAATTATGACACCTAATAATAATAATAATAATTTATTCACACCAGTCTCAGTCACCAGAGACGAGACCAGACCGCAGTAGATCACATTACATCAGAATACAAATAGACTAACGTCGTCGTCGCTCCATGTTAAGAGTGTAATAGCTCTGCAGAGTGTAAGCTCCGTCCGTCCAGAAGCCAGAAGGCAACACATAGTACATAGGCAAAAAGGAACCCAGAGAGATATTGAGACAGTGAGAAATATGAGACGCCTGGAGTGACAATATAATTAATAACATTACTTCATTAAATTGACTCGAAATCATTAATTTGATGGTGTGTGACACGTGGTAAATGACAGGATTTTATTTAGTTACATCCGAATTTACTCTCCATCCGGAGAATTTATTCATTATATAATAAATATATCCTTACATCACTAGCCTATCTATGGTACTGGCACTGGCAACTGGCCTGAATTATAATTGGCTACATTACAATTTATACACAAAATCAACACTTTACATAAGACATTAATATGTAGGTAGGTTACATACAGATGAACGCAAAGTCCAAATATTAATTTCCTCTTTTCAGTCGGTCCCTGTCTCGCTGTCTCTTCAGATTCAGATGAACTCGTGCCGTCTACATATCGTATGTGAAGAACCAAAATGACCCATATCCAATTTAAGCTAGAATCAAAATGAGCTATCTCATAAAAACAAAATTGAAAACATGCGTGAAATGTTAATTACGAGTTTTTGAAAAGTGCAAAATATTCTATTTAAATGTTTTTAAAAAGTGCAAAATGTTCTTATTCCATGTTTTTGAAAAGGTTCAAAATGTTCTAATTCCATGTTTTTGAAAAGGTGCAAAATGTTCTAATTCCATGTTTTTAAAAGTGATCTATGTTCTATTAAAATTCTTTCAAGACACGTTTGAATATTTCTGTAGATCGTGGATATTGCTTTTAGTTAAAAATGAATATGGATCATTTTGGTTCTTCACAGACGATATATATAAGTACGGCGACGGTTACGTACTACATTTTGACAAGAAACCTTCACTTGGACTGGGAGACTGGGACTGGAAATGAAAATGTGAGAAGACGAGTGAATATTATTGCTCAGCCAAACCTAAAGCAGAACAGAACAAGAAGATACACCATAGGACCAGGAGACCAGGACGGAACCGCATGTGGGCTACAAGGTTTTGAAATGCAAACTCTCCATTGCAAAAAAAACAGTGTTAATTTTAGATATTGCCAAATGCCGAGCTTGTACCATGCTTTGCCACAGAACCAAAACCGAATGTGACATTATGTGTGCAGTCTCTCAATATGTGTATAGTTTTATAGTGTGTTGAAACAAATGTATAAATTGTATAGGTAGAGCATATATAATTTATTGCATATGTACATATAGCAATAGACATTAAATAAGTCGTAAGTAGGTCCGGCCCGGCTTGGATTCCTGTATTACACGCTACGGCTTACTGAAATCGTTATGGCAAGGTTAGGTTAGGCACAATTGACAATCGCATCGACCGGCACCGGCAGCATGGCAATATTATGTAATATATAGCAATATGGCAATACCCATCCATAACATAGGATTACCTAATAGCTATATGTCCATATCGTCTGTGAAGAACCAAAATGACCCATATCCATTTTTAGCTAAAAACAATTATCAACTATCTACAAAAATATAGTCAAACATGTTTTGAAAGCATTTAAATGGAACATTTTACACTTTTCAAAAACATGTAAATAAATTTTTTTACACTTTTCAAACATATGGAATTAAAACATTTTGCAATTTTCAAACATAAGGAATTAGAAAATTTTGCACCTTTTCAAAAGCATGGAATTAGAACATTTTGCACCTTTTTGAAAACATGAAATTAAAACATTTTACGCTTTTCAAAAACACCTAATTAACATTTGACGAATGTTTCTCATGTTGTTTTTATGACATAGCTCATATTAATTGTAGCTCAAATTGGATACGGGTAATTTTGGTTCTTCACAAACTATATAGTACATGACCAATGGCTCATTTGTTTGATATTGGTTTCATTTATTTTGATAGGAGTAACACATTTTACCGCTGTATAGCAAAAGATATAAACATGCCCAACTAGAGAATTATCAGAAGAGAATCTCAGAATATCCTTGTGCCTTGTATATACTAGTAGAAGCAGAAACAGAGCATTGACTTTATAGCTTGGGCTTTCCGTTTGTTTTGCATGGCATAGTAGGAGCAACCGGGTATAACGTAGGACAGGAAAAAGCAAGCCACAGTCCGACGTGTTGGATTTACTTATGTGAATGAGAGAAGAAATAGAAAACCTTTGGGAAATTATAAATTTTCAAAATGTAGGTTACCCAGTGGCTTTCTACTTTCTACTTTCTACACCAGCCAGACCAGCACCAGACCAGACCAGACCATGACCGAATAAGTCAGATCCGGATTCAGCACTCCTACTCCCACTCTTACCATAGCCAAACAAATTCAATCCAAATCTAAATCCATAGAAAATACTTTCAGCGTCATAGACACAGTAGAAAGCTAGCTTTTCCTGGTGTTTTAGAATTTCAAAGTATTTCCACTATTTCACTAGATTTCAATGTCTCTATTATTATATCAGCTGGCTACTTGTATTTTTTCAGAGTATATTTCGTGGCTTTGGCTTCCACGACAACTTGGTCTTCTACTCACCTATAACACATGGCCTTGTCTGCATGGTATGCATTATTATTACTAGGAAGTACACAGTATATTAAATATCATCTGTGAAGAACCAAAATGGCCCGTATCCATTTTTAGCTAAAACTAACATTCACTATCTAAAAAAATATACAAATATGTCTTGAGAGCATTTAAATAGAACATTTTGCTCTTTTTAAAAGCATGTAAATAGAACAGTTTGAACTTTTCAAAAACATGTAAATCGAAAATTTCGCACTTTTCAAAAGCATGCAAATCGAATATTTCACACTTTTCAAAAACTTGCAAATCGAACATTTCGTACTTTTAAAAAACATGCAAATCGAACATTTCGCTCTTTTCAAAAACTCTTAATTAACCTTATACGCATGTTTCTCATTTCGTTTTTATGACAAAGCTCGATTTGACTGTAGCTTAAATTGGATATGGGTCATTTTGGTTCTTCACAGCTAGACGACATATATTTTCATTTGGAATCCGAATCCAATGCCAAATTTTCCATTATACCAGAAACCATTCTACGCTGCAGTATGTAATATGCCATGAAAAGGTAAAAAGCAGTGTACTGATATATTAGGAACTAATAGAAAATAGACAGTAGGTTCTACGGATAAAAAATAGAGTAATACTATAGAACTACGCAATACCTCAGTGAAACATATAGTAGGTAGTTGTGTAGAAAGTAGAAAATGGAAAAATAGTCCTGCTTGTGTGTCTGTATATATGGGCAGGGCAGAAAATGGAAGTAGTGAGGAAAAGTGTCTGTCGGGATTAGGAGACAATAGAGGCTGGTCGCCTGGCTGGAATAGAAACAATAGTATTTATTTGCGACGAGCCCATAAAGATGGAAATTAAGATTTATTTCGACACCGGTGACACTTTAGTATCATGTTGAGTTAGAATAGCTTCTCTCCCAACTGTCTTAGCCCATCCAACACGTCTAATGTCTTTATGAAATAAAATGAATGCGATCGACCCAACAAATCGAATTTATATTTCCATGAACAATATTTCAATTTCAATAAAAAAAAAAACACACACACACAGAGGCCGAGGACCGAACCGAAACCGAAACCGAAACCGAACCGAGAGTATGGCAGTTGGTTGTTGGTAGTGTCGTGTAGTACAGTCGTCCTGGTTCCTGGTTGTGAGTATTGGGTTCATAGTACAAACCATGCAGAAATTGCCAATACCCCAACATATATTGCATCACTATTTATTTTCATATTGTGCTTGATGTAATAAAGTTTTTTTTCTCTCGGTTCTAGGAATTTTAAGTGTATATCACTTTATTGTAGGCTTGTAGGTATATTTGTTGGTGAATCGGCAAAGGCTCTATACGTTGGTAAATACGTTGGTAGATTAGTATAGCACTTGAGTCTTTTCTGTTTCTATTTCCGTTCCTCTTATGGAATTTTTACAAAGGATTTTCAAATTAGGAGATTCTTTTCCTTTTATATATATATCATCTTTGAAGATGCAATACCGTACGATAGTGAATATTGAGCAATATAATCTAGTAGCATTCGTGAAAAACCTATAATCATGAATAGATGCAAAATATTTTAGAAATTTCCAAATATACTTAAACTACATGAATGTTTCCAAGCATATAAATAATAGCGTCGTTGAAGAACCAAACTGATCCATTTCTAATTTATGCTAGAATTAAAATAAGCTAAGTAAAAACAATATAGTAAATAAGATACATGATTACAATGCTAATCATGAGTTTCTAAAATGAGCAAATTTTTGTATTCACATGTTTTTCAAAAGGTCAAAATGTTCTAGTTAAGTGTTTTATAAAAGTGAAAAATATTCTATTTACATGTTTTTTGAAAATTGCAAAATGTTCTATTTAATAATTATTTAAAATTATAAAATGTCTTATTTACATCTTTTTCAAAAGTGTAAAATATTCTATTTAAGCGTTTTTGAAAATTGTAAAATGTTCGATTTACACGTTTTTGAAAAGTGCAAAAAATTCTATCTACACGTTTTTGAAAAGTGCAAAATATTCTATTTACATGTTTTTGAAAAGTGTAAAATATTCTGTTTACTTGTTTTTTGAAAAATGCCCAAGTTTTTGTTTACATGCTTTCGTGAACATGGTGTTTCGTAACTAAATATTGTCTTTACCATGTATTGCATCTTCATCTCCTATATGCAGTCTAAATTCCATTAACTACTCACTCCGTAGAGCATCTCACATTTATAATATCCTGTGCACATTTCCTTCGCCCACGCCTGCATCGCTCATCGCATCGCTCCAAATATACTAAGAAAACAAAGTAAACGCCATATCAGAAAAGTCAAAGAAAAACCAAAGCATTAATTTTAATAAAGGAGTAAGTCCGGTCCAGTCACAGTCCCATCGTCAGTCTCCAATGCAATCTGTCCTAACATTTTTATTTTTAGCTCCTTATTATTACCATCTAAAAAGAAAAAATTAAAGGAAGCTCACAATTGCACATAGAAGAACACTTTAAAGTCTATAGTTCGACTTTGACTTTGAAGTTGCATGTTATCTTTCACCATCACCGTATTAGGCGTCTTGCGTATCCTAGGTATGGACTAAATTAAGTGTTTATCCCACCCTATATAGTATTTTGTCCCATTCAAATCTAGGATGTGTTGCGTTGATCCTGCAATCTCGAAAAGGACAGCGGCACCCGGCTGCAAAGGAAGCAGGAGGAACAGGGAGCAGGGGTGCGGTATATAATCAGACCAGACTTGGTTCAATCCATTTATACATATATGTAATTCCCATTCAAAATTCAAATGTTAAACGTTAAATGTGGCTCTGTACTGTGTGACACGGAAATCTGTGGGCATTAATATTAAATACATCTATCTGTAGTACTTAGGTTCCGAAACAACACTTTTGTCTCCCATACGTGAGATATTCAAATTCGAATTCACATTAAAGGCTGGGACTGGGACTGGGACTGGCAGGGTCGGATAATGTGGCCAGTGCAGGCAGCCCCCGCTGACTGAATTTTCAAAACATGTAAATGGGACATTTTGAACTTTTCAAAAATATGTAAGTAGAATATTTTTGACTTTTTAAAAACATGCAAAATAATTTTTTTTACACATTTCAAAAACATGGAAATAAAAAATTTTTCATTTTTCAAAAAAATGTAAATAGGACATTTTGAACTTTTCTGAATCGAGTATAAAGAACATTTTTCACCTCTCTCAATTTCCAGTTTTCAAAAATATGTAAAAAGAATATTTTTGACTTTTTAAAAACACAAAATAATTTTTTTACACATTTCAAAAACATGGAAATAAAACATTTTCCACTTTTCTCAAAACATCTAAATAGAATATTGAGCACTTTTCTGATTCAAGTAAATTGAACATTTTGCCCTTTTCTAAAACATGTAAATACAACATTTTGCTTTACCAAAGAAAACCATCAATAAAATCAAAATGGTGGTTTTTGTATGGAAAAAAATTGCTACCTAAAAGCAATTTCTTCGTCCGGCCCTGGTAACTCGAACTGCATTGATACTACCGATACTACTGCACTGTACCCTTAGAAGCAGACCAGACCAATAATAAACCAGAACCAGAACCAGAAGAAGACCGGCGATGTCGACGCCAACGTCGAATTCGAATTCGAATTCGACCCCATAGCTTTGTTTCAAAAGTGAACAATAGGGAAATCATTTAAGATTTAAATCGAAATCGTAAAGATAGTTTTATGGACATTACAAGGGTGCTTCGAGAATACCCCTTCTCATTAGACAAGGGTGATTTAGGGTAGCATGGGCTGAGAATGACATGACTTTCCCTCACATCACATCACACTACACATCCATACTACCACTACGGACTACAGTGCACATAGATTTTCTATTCCACATGTATCTATATGTGGTACTTTCAGTTTCAGCACACACACACACACGCTATTCTCCAGAACTACAGACTTCAGACTCCAGTTCCAGCCCTACTAATATCACAATGAATGCTCCTCGCCATAGATTACATTACAGTACAGATATACATATGTGTCGCATTTCATTTGATTTGATTTCAACTTTCAAGGGCAATTAATGGAGAGGAAATCCCTCAACTCTGAGATTACGTCTCTCCATCTTTCTCCTCCTGTCAGTGGAAAACATTGCACATATAGTGCACGCACTAACTTATTTTTACTATACTATATAGATGCCATTGCTTATAGCATTGTCATAGGACACGCACTCGCACTCATTGTACAGTACAATGAGGGATCGTAAAGGGATCGTAACTTCAACGTGACTTTCGACTTTGACTTTGACTTCAAGTCTTAGCGCATTTCATTCCCAAACAAACATTCTTGATTCTATGTTAAATAACGCTAGACCCAATGTATAATTCAAGCTCCAACCCCAGACCCTGCCCCATAGCAGACCAGCACCAGGACCAGACACACTCACAATCACAATCAAAATCGAATGCTTTATTATGCTTCTCTGTCTTCGCTTCTGTATTCTTGTCCTATTTGACAATGTTAAACAATACTTTACGAAATACTATTACGATTTCAAATGCAAAATACATACCGATATTACTTAGCCGATTCAAAATCCAAAACTAAGGAACTCTATCGTCTGTGAAGAACCAAAATGACCCATATCCAGTTTAAGCTACAATCAAAATGAGCTATGTCATAAAAACAAAATGAGAAACATGTGTCAAATGTTAATTAGAAGCTTTTGAAAAGTGTAAAATGTTCTATTTACATGTTTTTTGAAAAGTGTAAAATGTTCTATTTACATGTTTTTTGAAAAGTGTAAAATGTTATATTTACTTTGTTTTTGAAAAGCTTAAAATGTTCTATTTACATGTTTTTGAAAAGCGTAAAAAGCTGTATTTACACGTGTTTTGAAAAGTGTAAAATTTTCTACTTGCCATGTTATATAAAAAGCGTAAACTGTTCAATTTACATGTTTTTGAAAATTACAAAATGTTCTATTTACACGTTTTTGAAAAAAGTCAAAATGTTGTATTTACATTTTTTAAAAGTGCAAAATATTCTATTTAATTGCTCCCAAGACATATTTGAATGTTTTTGTAGGTAGCGGATATTGTTTTTAGCTACAATTGGATATAGGTCATTTTGGTTCTTCACATACGATATAATGGATATTAAGGGGCTTGAGTTTCATGTAACTCAAAACTTTGAGTCGTTAATAGTTTTATGCAGTTTGAGGCCATTGCATTGTGGAGTTGCCTCATGTGCAGATAAATGCATACAATATTACGTGATGTTCTTGTCATCTCATATATGTAGATACATGCAGAAAAGCTTACACGACTTTCCTACATATTTAGGACCGAGTTACTTTCGACTTTCGATTTGGATTTAGATTTTCCAGGTCCGTGATATGAAGTTGGTACTATAAATAAGTCGAATGCTATATGCACGATGCTATATTGCTATGCAGAGCAGAAGGGAGCAGGGCTGCATGGATGCGAAGGGTTTATTTATTATATTTATAGTGATACGGTGGAGTAGGAATATCATTAGGTTATAGGGTAGATATCGGATCAGATCTTGACTTGATGGGGAAAGTGCAGTGCAGTGCAGTTTAGTTTGTGCTCGTATTTCGTCAGAGAGAATAAAATACGAGACTATAATATATACATAATATAGATAAAATACACATTGAAAATCGAAATCGAACGTTCGAGTTCGGATTTAGATGTATAGAAAATAGACCCGAGTAAACTATCATGGATCTGCCTGCGTATGGATACTTGGCTGCATCCGAACTTCTCATTTACTTAATCATCCCAACTTCCAGTTCCCAGCTCCCAATTTCACAGCACAATGCAATCAAATGGCCCCCTTCTTTCCCTTCCGTGTGCATTCAAGGCATCGCATCCTCGTCGTGATCGTCGTCCACATCGCAAAATTTGAAAGCCTCTGATTCTGGTTGGGAGTTAAGAAGGAAAGAAAGAAAGAAAGGGATCCTTCCTTAGTAGTTACATATCTATAAGTAATTATATTTAGTTTGCGTGAGCATAAGTATTTCCTATATCCATAAATACTTATTTAATTAGTGGAATAGCAATATATCTTTATTACCATCTGTATAGTCATAGGAAATAGGATAGGTAATTTACACACTGTAATGCTCAGTCGTGCACACTCACCACCACTAATCAATCTTAGTTTTGACACTATTCAATGTGACAGTGTTTAAGACTATATACAGAGGTAGGTAGATAAATATGTATTAAGTATGTGCAATAATATCTAAAAGGCAAAAGTCGCATGCTTGGCGATGCACATTAAACTGCTTAATTGTCACGTTATAGTATTTTCTGAAACCCCCGAAAAAAAGACAGAATTTAAAAACATTTCAATTTTGGCGAAAGAATTTCGTATTTAATATTTTCTAACAGTTATTGTAAGAATGTTGTATAATATCGTGTGTGACGAGTCAAAATGACCCATATCCAATTGTAGCTAAAACCAAAATCCACTATCCACAACAAATATTGAAACATGTCTTGAAAATATAAAAATAGAACAGTTTGCATTTTTCAAAAACAAGTAAATAGAAGATTTTACACTTTTCAAAAACATGTAAATAGAAAATTTTACACTTTTCAAAAACATGTAAATAGAACATTTTGCATCTTTTCAAAAACATGTAAATACAACATTTTACACTTTTTAAAAACATGTAAATAGAACATTTTGCATCTTTTCAAAACCATGGAATTAGAACATTTTACATTTTTCAAAAACATGTAAGTAGAACATTTTACACTTCTCAAAAACTCTTAATTACGATTTCACGCATATTTCTTATTTTTTTTTTACGACATAGCTCATTTTGATCCCAGCTTAAATTGGATATGGGTCAGTTTGGCACTTACAGACGATATGTTTGATTTCATTAGGAATTTAAAATCTTGGGTAAATTAACTAGTAGGGTAAGATTGTTAGTACTGACATTAATAGCGAACAATTTATGGTGAGTTGAAATTTATATTGGACTTTGAAGCGACAATAAAAGCGCCTTGACTTTAAAAAAGCTACTGTATACACATACACTATAATTTACTTTAATACTTTATACATATAGACCGTTCAACGCTGAAATATGAAGCCCATGTTGCAGATTTATTATCACAAGTCATATTTAAAGGGTTCATTTTCGTTTGGATTTGGATTAATTTAATCCTCACTACAGGTCCTCTGGCGCTTCTGCTGAAGGTACTTGCAGCGCTGTATGTAGCAGCTCTGTAGGCTGTAAGTAACTTCAGTAATTACTTTATTGCTGGGCTTGCATTATACTTGGAGTGATAAGGAAGTCACTATGCCTGTGTACGCTTTACGGTGCAGATTTGCGATGAGTTCAGTCAGTCTGTATAATAGACGATATAGTCACCATATAGGCACCATATAATTACACGAAGCAAGGCAATGCAATCCAGTGGCCCTGCCTCCTTACGTGGCATTAGTGATTATAATTGTACATCAATAACAGAGGAAGGTACATAGAGAGGGCAGACTACAGTATAACAATAGATCTCATTATGCGGTATTGATTTGAGATTGCAATTGGGACTTTCCTTCCCCGAACATTATTAAAAGGGAAGTCTATCCATTCTTACCCGGATTCGGATTCGGATTCTGACTGAGGCTGACTCAAGCTGAAATTTCCACTCACTCACTCAGTCGTAGTGGAAAACGACAATGTCTCGTCTCATTGTATAACCCTATGCTATGACTATGACACATGGTACGAGACTTATGCACCTATATGCGTTGCTACCATTAAATTTAGATTTGGATTTCTACGCACATACCTAATCATAATAAAAATAAACTGGGCCCCAATGCCAATAGGAGCGATGTAATGTTTGTATAAAAATATGTGTGAGTAATAAATAGGTAAGAGAGGTACTTGAAGCATATCGTCTGTGAAGAACCAAAATGACCCATAACCAGTTTTAGCTAAAAACAATATCAACTATCTACAAAAAATAATTAAACATGTCTTGAGAGCATTTAATTAGAACATTTTACACCTTTTCAAAAGCATGGAATTAGAACATTTTGCATTTTGAAAAAACACGGAATTAGAACATTTTTCACCTTTTCGAAAACATGGAAATAGAACATTTTACACCTTTTCAAAAACATTAAATTAGAACATTTTGCACCTTTTCGAAAACATGTAATTAGAAAATTTTGCACTTTTTCAAAAACATGGAATTAGAACATTTTTCACCTTTTCGAAAACATGGAATTAGAACATTTTGCTTCTTTTCAAAAACATGGAATTAGAACATTTTGCACTTTTTCAAAAACATGGAATTAGAACATTTTGCTTCTTTTCAAAAACATGGAATTAGAACATTTTGCCCCTTTTTGAAAAGATGGAATTAGAACATTTCGCACCTTTTCAAAAAGATGGAAATAGTAGATTTTGCACCTTTTCAAAACCATGGAATTAGAACATTTTACACCTTTCAAAAACTCCTAATTAACATTTTACGCATGTGTTTTATTTTGTCTTTATGACATAGCTCATTTTGATTGTAGCTTAAATTGGACATGGGTAATTTTGGTTCTTCCCAAACGATATTTAGGTTAATCCTAGTCATATTCCCAGTCCAAGTCATAGCCATACTTTGCTAGTATAAGCCTACATCTACAAATCGTATTTGTAATCGTAATCGTAATTCCTGGATGCGGATCATGAGTAATTTTTGGAGCAGTGGCAGTAACTCACAATCAGAATGATGGCGGAAAGAGACAGACGAATCCGGACGAGCCCGTTCCAGATTCCGAGCACGCATAACATGCCTCTCGTCCTCGTCTCTACTACCCCATCTCAGTGACTCAGATGAGATCAGATCAGCACATATCAGCGGATACTGGATACTGGATTATACTTATTATAGTAAATGAAATTGAAACCCACAAAATTTCAATCTTTTTTTGGGGGGAAAAAATAAATAGGAAAAAAAGGGTTCATCTCTCTAGTTTCATTTTCATTTTCATGACGATGATTAGTAAGCGCATTAATTCCGTCAATATCAATTTTGATGACAGTCTATTACATTGGAGATAATGAGATCCATGTGTAGAAGGATGAGCTCACCGCAGGAAGACCAAGTTCAGTAGAGCACCTTCATCTTTCGTATTAAGTCATTAGATGTGTTCATACTTAATACTCGAGAGACTGTACATATATACTGATATAGATATTGAATCTAGACCACGGGTGGCAGTGACAGTGGCAGTGGCAGGATCAATAGAATTTTGGAGTCTAGGCGATCGATAATTTTTATACAGAGATTAACATTTAAATTGAAGTGTATATGTTAAGCTTAAGCATATAAGTATAATGATTCACAAATTTAGTATATCGTCTATGAAGAACCAAAATAACCCATTTCCAGTTTATGCTAGGATTAAAATGAGCTATGTAAAAAAACCAGTAAATACAATACATGCTTACAATGCTAATCACATGTTTCTAAAATGAGTAAATTGTTCTATTTACAGGTTTTTTGAAAGGTCAAAATGTTCTATTTAAGAATTTGTAAAAATTGTAAAATGTCTTATGTACATAATTTTCAAAAGTGCAAAATATTCTATTTACACGTTTTTTGAAAAATGCAAAAGGTTCTATGTACATGCTTTCATGAACATGTTATTTTAATTTTGTCTGTAGATAGTGCATTTTGTTTGAAATTTGAAATTAAAACTTGATATGTGAAATTTTGGTTCTTCAAAGACGATATTCATAATGACGGTATATCGCCACTGAAGAGGCAAAGTTGAAGCTCTCCATTTTTTGAATTTAATACACTGTGTATAATTTGGTTCTTCAACGCAATAAGCAATAAGAGTTACCTATTTCCTTATTTTGCCAAAAGAAATTTTACACATTTGAACACATTAAAAATTAGAGTGGCAATTTTGCATTTAGTTTGAATCGGAAAAAGGCAATTTTGCTTCTTCAGCTGTGATCTTTTCTGGTTTAGGATAAATTTTTCAGATTAGTGTTCTCTCATCTTACGAGTACCTGCGACTACACACAATCTACGACGATGTTAGAGTATTATATGCCAATTTTCTTTCAAATAAAATCATGCTAAATAGATTATTAATGTCATTATTGACTTTTGATTTTAAATTCAGATTTCCCTGCGCAAAGTGGTTTAAAGGGGTAGACCCTAAATGACGTCATCAAAAATTCTTATCTTTAGTTGGAACTCTCCTACAACCATTTATCTGTAGAGCAACCGATATGGCATGCTTTAAGCTACTTGTATGGAAAGCATTCTAAACATAGACCCACCAATAGCACCCATATTGCTGATGACGTCATTTTTGGACGATCTCTTATTAAGCGAAGGTGACAGTGACACCTTCATTATACTTTCAAAGTATTCAAAAATTGATGTAAATTTTAATCTGTGTAATTTATTAATTTTGTGAAAACGTCAAGATATTCTTGTCTCGAAACAAGATCCTTTATTTCAAAAAGGAATGGTATTTCAAAAACAAGTATGGAACTACCTGCCCTTACAATACTAACATAATAATTGCCCATCAATATTTTGAAATGTTTTCAAAATTTCGAAAAAGCTACAGGTAATCATTGTGTACAGAAAACAAACATCTTAGGACTTGGACAGACCCGCCATTTTCTGACATGTAGAATGGTAACATATGACATCAGTTGTGGCACTCGAAAGCTAAAAATATTGAATGAAATTGAGAGGGCATTTATAATTCAAGAGACACACATTACACGCCAAAACCCATTGGTGTCAAAGTCAAAGTCAACCATCTATGTGCAGAGACTAGATACTATAATAATATGTATGAGATCCCTTTGACTTTTAGGCTTAAATAGCGTAGGACATTTTCAAGTGACGGGGTATCAATACAGTAGCAGTACAATTGACAGTTGCAGTTGCAGGTTGCAGTATATAATATCTATAACAATTTTAGAATATTGCATCACGTGCGTATGCTAACAATAGTAGTACTGTGACTGTCGGTTGTAACTACCCACAAAAGAGACTGCATATACTGCACTACGAAAATCACACGAATGCATATTTTAGATTTGTATTTGTTGCACTTTTTGTATTTGTATTTACATTACTGGTAACGGTAACTACATACTATGTATATTTTTCCCAACAACAACAAAAAAATAAAGAAAAGATGATCCAAAAATCCAAAACGATTCCATTCGATATACGATCCATCATGTAAAGTCAATTCAAGTCAAGTCAATGCTTCCCCCAGCGGAATTATTTATTTCATTCTCAAATTCACAACGCATCAAAAAATATATATGCAACAAAAATACAAAAAAAAATAACAAAATATATCCAGAGTATTCGCAGATTGTGTTCAGTCTTCAGTGTTGAGTGTTCAGTGCTCAGTGAGCCGTCACGGATGCGATATGAAAATCTAAATCTACTTTGACACCACTCACCTCTCCGTAGTTTCCAGTCTATATCCATAGATCTATAGCTCTCCAGCTATTTTGATAAACCTTCCTTCCTTCCTTCCTTTCTGTCTGTCGCGGCGCTACTCATAGTTTCGTATAGTGGTTTAGATTCAATGGGAGAAAGTGCATGTGCATCCATGTTTCGGCATCAAAATCGACATCGCATCAAAATCAGCTGTTTATGCAGAATATATATATCTACCCATGTGTACAGAGTGCGTTCTTATAAGACAGTATATCTACCGTCGCCGTCTAAACTGTAAATTGAATTGGATTGGATTGGATGGAAAAGTTGAGGGGGAAAGAAGCGAAAAAAAGCTGTCAATATTATATTTCGTTCTGCTACTACGCACTATGTACTGCTACATTAAGTTTTGTTGGTATCGGTATCAGTATTGGTTTTAGATGCTGAGCTTAAGCATATAATAAAATGGTCATGTCCGTCTGTCTGTCCGTCTGTCTGTCTGTCTGTTGGTCCGTCGCTACAGGTCAAACTGTTCACTCGATTTTCTTGAAACTTTTTTTAAACAACCTTAAAAGCGAGCAGGCAGGTCTGTATTGTTTTTTTTACTTTACTTGAACTGACCTTTTCTTCACAATTAACGGTTGAATGAACCCATGTCACAAAACCAATTTGGCAAATGGAAAGACAAACCGGTGAAGGGCCGTTCACAAATGGCGCCAACGAAATTTAACAAATTTTTTTGCCCACCTACCTAACTTGTCAACCGTTTCAGAGTTGCGTGCATGGCTATATCGTTAGCATGGCGTGTCACTTTTTTCAAAGTCACCAGTCAAAGTTATTTTCATTTTTTGAAAAAAATCCAAGAAATGAGTATATTTGAGGCCTCATTTTATACACCGTTTTTTCAAAAAAACAAAAGTTTTCGAATTTTTCAAAATCCTGAAACTGCTTTTCAGTAAACAGCCTAAGGATCACGAAAAACGAAATTTTATCAAAATCGGACAAGAACTGTAGAAGTACAAGGGTGGCAAAATACTAAAATTTGAATTTTTTAAAACTTTGCCAGGCCACTGTGACCAAACAACGCAAAATGCAGTCGAGTTACTTTGGTACTGTAATATTCAAAAGTAGCATGATTTTATAAAATGAGTGATTTTAAAATCTGGGTGTACCACTTGGCGTGGTTCCCTTGTTAGTACTATATGACTCATCGAGATAAAATTTTTAAAATGTTTTTTAATTTGAAATTATGCATTTCTAAAGAGTAGATCTTTCACAATTGGGGTAAATAAGGAGCTCTCCACAGTCCAATTCAACGCCTAAAACATCTAACTTATAGACTGAAATATCGAAAAACTCTTAGTTGCTAGATAACTGTTCAAACTATTTATAAAATCAAACATTTTGAACGCAATTGATACCAAATGTTCTGGAAATTTGCCCGACATTTTATGTCCTATGTTTTTCATGAGGCAGTTATAAAAACTGCGTGCGCTGTAAAGAAATTGAACCAATGTAAAGGAACACCTAATGATAGAAATATGTATAGAAGAAGCTAAGGGCACCCAAGACCTATAATATTAAAGTCTTTGCCATCGAAATAAATCCATTATAAAATTATTATAAAAAGTTTTTCTATGGCACGCAAAGATTTAATAAATAGAAAAATTAAAGAAAAATTATTCCAGAACAATATAATGAGAAAAAGTATTTACGTCGCTGCCAGGCACATAGATAAGGGTTTTTATTGAAGTTTTATGTCAGAGATATTGCTGCATATGGATGTTTAATTAGAGGAATGGAGAAGACAGGGGTTTCGGTGGCCAAACGGAAGAAACAGCCAGCTAAGGCAATAATTACGGCTTGCTGCAACGCCTCGGCTTTGGACCTGGAAAACTTCGGCGTTTCCTGGCCAGGGCCTGACGACAGTTGACGACTTGTGGGTCAGAGATCACGGTTCTGGAAAGTAACAAAAGCATAGCATCGTCCTCCTCATGGCAAATTTTCCAATCGAATATGCTTTTTTAATGGTGCAGGAGCTTCACCAAGAATGGCAGCACTGGCTTCCTCGCCTTCAAAATCACAGTCAGGCAGAGGTCGTGTGGGTTTGCGAGTAACATTAATTCAAAAATATGCCAATTCTATTTTCCTAGTGGAGGATAGGACTCTCACTGATGGCTGATATATCAGAGAATAAGCATCTACAATCTCCCCAGTACCCTGCCTGACGTATCCAGAAGTACGGTCTTGAAGGTGTAGAATTCAGGAGGTGATGTATAGTCCCTGGAACCCTCATCCTCCGAGGAGGATTCTGTTACCTCATTCACTTTGATGGCCTCCATGTCCAGAAATGACTGACCCCCGATGACCTCACCATCAAAGTCAGTGCGATTTTCCGTTTTCGTGTCTTCTAATGAAAAAGTTGATCTAGACTGGCTGTTAGAGGGTCCTCATATAAAACTCAGAAATAATTATCAATTCAAATAAATAAATTTTAACCTAATCATAGTCCTTTTTATAATGACTAACATTGAGCTATTTTATCAAATTCTGAAGATAATGTTGGACCTAAATGTCTTCTTTTTATCTTTTAAAAATTTAAAACGTATTTATAATTTAAAGAAGCTGAATTTGACGGAAAATATTTAATTTTAGAGTTCAGTGTGTAGTAAAATCCTTTTTAATAAACTAAAGCATTTTTGTAGTGCCATCTAGATTAAATGTTATACACTACGAATCCAGGATTTAACGTTTTTTTCAAGCAGAAACATTTCTGCAGAACAGTTACTTCAGAAAAATCTGGGGTAGGCCTTGACCTAACTAAATATTTGAGTAGGCCTAGGCCTTAAATTAATTTGCTTACCGAATTTTATAAGCTATTTAAATCAGCTTCTGCTTTAGTCGTTGCTTGCTGAGCACGTTTGTTCAAACAAGACATTTTTATTTAGCAATGAAAAATGAGGAGCACAAAAACATTACGTTAAGTTTTAGTCAATAGAAATTACAAACTGACTGGATTGTGATTTTTATATGAAAGACAATGCATCAAGCAGAAATAAAATAAACTGTAAGTACTAAGAATACCGAACCCAATGCAGCAGCCAAATTAAACTTTAAATAGAAACCAACGTCATCACCATTGGCCTCTATGCTTTGGGATATTTTTAACACTTTTTCAGTGGCGGATCCAGAGGAAGGGAGGGGTCTAGGGGGCTCTAGAATCCCCCCCCCCCAGAAGGAAATGTTTTAACATTGTAGAGATAGGAGCGGCCATTTTCCAATATGGCGGCCTTACATTGTTAGCCCCCCTCCCAGAAAAAATTTCTGTAACCGCCACTGACTGTTTTCTCATATATATTTGCTATGAGCTTGCAGAGTGAATCAAGTGATGAAATCACAGGACTGGGATTACAAGTCTAACTTGCATCTATTAATATAAAAAACCCAGGTCATCAATATTTTTCTTTACTCTATGTTTGGATTATCTAGGAATCCAAACAGGATTTCCAGGAACGCCTGCCTCTTGATTTTATATGCAACACAGTTTACGATCTACCAGCCCCATTAACCTTTGATATAGGTCGGAGAAACGCCCAGGGGCACTTTTATTACTATTAGAGAATTTAACACAGTGGCCGCGGAACCAGGAGGAAACGAAGGCATTGTCATCATCTGAAAAATGACATATATGACATATATTGACATATATCTTGAACATAGGAATTTTACTAGTATGCTTGCTGGGATCGTCCCTAAATGACGTCATGCAAATTTTATTGTTTTAGTGACCCCCACTGTCATAAGTTCAAAACTGAGAATGACATATATTCTTACCATAGAATTTTACTAGTATGCTTGCAGGGATCGTCCATAAATGGCGTCATTCAAGTTTTAAAATTTTCGGGACTCCCACTGTCATTAGTTCAGAAATTAGGTTGACGCATATTCTTAACATAGGATTTTTCTAGTATGCCTGCAGGGATCGTCCATAAATTATGTCATGCAAATTTTACTATTATAGGGACCATCTCTTTCATCATTTCAGAAAATAGGTTGACATGTCCTTAACTCAGGGTTTTACTAGTATTCATATGAAGATCGGTCACAGATGAGGTTGTTTAAATATTACTATTTCGAGTATTCCGCCCATGCCTTTTAACAGGTACCGACCTGAACAACAGAAAGTTTCGCGAGAGCCATTTCAGTCGGTAGCCGATTGAAAGCGTCGGTTTTCCGTCGGTTATTTTAGGAGATTATTGATTTTTGCAAATAACAGCATGTTTTGAGTTTCTGTATTCAAGGGATTGTCCATAAATGGCGTTAAGGAACGTTAGGATCGTCCGTAATTGAAGTCACAAAAAAATAACTTGTTTATTGGAATCGTCCGTAAATGACGTTACAAAAACTCTCACTAGTCTATTGGGATCATCCGTAAATGACGACACAAAAATATCACTCGTTTATAGCAATCGTCCGAAAATGACGTCAAAAAAACATTACTCGTTTATTGGGATCGTCTGTAAATTAAGACATGACAAAATTTTTACAAACCTAGCTGTACGACTCGTACTTAGTCTACTGAATGCATCATATCTCGTTCGTTACCCACTCGTATTGGTGCTATTCTTACCAATCCAAGGCTACTACTACTAGTCGCACCAAGCTAACTCAAATCTGCACCAACCTTTTTCGCACTGGCGCAATTCTCAACGAAAACTTTTAAGTCACTTGTACCCAGCCAAATGGTCTCAGCAAAGTGCGTATCTAGCACACTCGTACTAGCGTACCAACTCAAACCTGTGCTGTTTAAAAACTTACTTGTACCAGCACCACTCAAATCGCGTCGATTTTCACTAGCAAAAGTTGTGAATCAGCCCGCTTGTATGGACACTAACTGCAAGGATTTTATGTTCTCCAGTGTTATGTTTTATGTTTTGTTAGTTTTCCAGTGGTTAAAACAATCAGTCTGTAAGCTCAGCATCTACTTCGGGCCCACGGTGGACAAATCTGGCGCGAAGCGCCGGATTTTTGTATTGAGTATCGGTGTGGCTGTGCGTATCCGAGACACGTACATATATGTAATGGTAATGTGCGGGGACGGGGACGATTGAGGATTCACTCCCAGTATATAATATCTTTCTCCATAAAATATTATGTTTTGGACAGGATTTCAAATTCCTTTGAAAAATTCACAAAGCCAAAGAGCTGTAACAATCATACATCATTTTATATCTTTTTTCTTCTCGTTTTTTTCTGGAGACTACTGCAGTTTGTGTGTGTGTGTGTGTGTGTGTGTGTGTGTGTGTGTGTGTGTGTGTGTGTGGTGTTGGTGGTTAACTTAAACTACTTATCTGTTCCCGTTTTACACGCACATAAGGAGGGAAGCAAACAAAGGATTGGATGGAAATCCCTATAAAACTCCCATCCAAATTTCTTGACAGAAAATGAAAATTACTCTACTACTACTTATGGTATTTTTGTATAAAGTAGTAGTAGGTAGGTACGTTTGTTTGTACCGCTGAAAGTTTGTTGTAAAACGATGCGATATATGCAACGTATGGAAGGATAGAAATCTTAAATTTAGGTTGAAGAGACTATACCATCCATTCTGAAACTGACAAAAATAAATACCAATAATATTTTTAATTTTGGACTTGAAAATTGACTTTTCAAATATTGTAAAGAACACAAAATTTCAAAATTTTTTAACTACCAAAGCACTTTTGAAAATATCAAAATTATCCAGCTATGCACATATCACTCTGTGAAAAAGAAAACTGAGCTCATTGCTTTAATTTTAAAAACTGTAGAATGTTCCAATTACACGTTGTTAAAAGGTACAAAATGTTTTAATTACGGATTTTAAAAAGTGCAAAGTTGTTTAACTATATCATTGTAAAAGATGCAATATATTCAAATTTTGTTCTTTTAAAAGGTGCAAACTTTTCCAATTACAAGGTTTTAAAAGGTGCAAAATGTTTTTATAACGGATTTTAAAAGGTGCAAACTGTTATAGTTTTACACGATTTTAAAAGGTGTTAAATGTTTTAATTACATGTATGAAAAAAAAGCAAACTTTTCCAAGTACACGCTTGTAAATTTTGCAAAATTTTCTAATTTTACAAGATTTTAAAACGTGTAAAATGTTCTAATTACATGCATGAAAAAAGTACAAAATGTTCTGATTAAATAATTTTTAAATCTCAAAATGTTTTAATTCTTATTTTTGAAAATAGCACATTATGTATAGTAATTTGTGGTAAATGCCCTAACCCGGCCTCTTAGCCACGTTTAAAATGTTTAAAATGATAATTCTTTAAATTTTACATTTTTTAAACTACGCCATAAAGCGAAAAGTATCCTCATTATACTTTTGTAAAAAATTCAAAAGGCTCTCGACGCTTCCAATGGTCCAACTACCAACATACTTTTTAATGTACCTAATAATATACCAATTAAAGAATTAAACACTACCTCATGTTCAATAGCTCTTGTAAAAATTGTAAATGTCCCGTGCAGCGCCTTCACACTTTAATAATGAAAAGCTTTTCTGCCTTTTCTACAACTCTACACTGCACTGTATAAACATAAACCGATGCTGGCCGAACTGTCTCTTTTGCCTTTATTAAACCAAAGCCAAAATCCCTATCCCTACTTATCGTAATGCCTTTTTCCGTTGCCGTATCGTATCATAGCTGAAGCCTTCGTAGAAAATCGAAACTAAAATGCATTGATTACACATACCACATTGTTGAATTAGTTCCATACATACTTATTCTAGCACCACGTACAAGTACAGCAAAGAGTATCCAACTACCAATATAAAGCGGGAGGCAGTGGCAGGAGGGTCGATCCAACCAGAATCCCAATCCAGGTCTATAGAAAGGGAACAATGTCTATGGGGCGAGAGCCTATTCAAGTATCGAAGGATTGAGCGGAGGGACACGCCAACCCTAAAGTACCTTATGTAACTACCGGCAGGGATTGCTAGGAGAATAGGAATTGTTGTAAAAAATGAAAGTGCGTAACTGCTGTGCTTTACTGTACCGTGTTGTGGCATGGCATGCCTGACTTTCATTCCGACTTTATTAGTGGAGACACCGTAGCGTGTGTAGTGAGCAGTAGTGCACCATACCATGCAGGGGAATAACAATAAAGACGCAAGGACACCGAGACCGAAACCGAGACCGAGATGAGAGGCAGTGCAGTGGATGTGCAGCTGGAGTGCATTTGAATCTGTAGGAAGGTACTTGTAGTTGCAGCTAAGAAGATAAGTACTGTCACCGTCAGCGTACTACTGTGGCTGTGACTATGGACTATGGGGACTGTATCTGTTTCTTATCTCTACTCACTCCACACTATCCCTATGTACAATGTCCCAGGCGTTGACAAGGGCAAGGACATCTATCTACATTCTATCATGCCGTGACGTGACTCATTCTTTTCGTCGTCGTGTCTCCAGTCAGTCTGTCTGTCTCCGTCTCTCTCTCTCTCTCGCTGCATTTCAGCCTCGACTACAGGGCCGGATAATGCGGCGAGCCCAGGCAGCCCCCGCTGCCTGAATTTTCAAAAAATGTGTAAATGGAACTTTTAGCACTTTTCAAAAATAAGTAAATAGAACATCTTTAGTTTTCAAAATCATGCAAAATAATTTATTTTTGTACATTTCAAAAACATGGAAATAGAACATTTTCCAATTTTTTCAAATCACGTAAATAGAACATTTTCCACTTTTCTCTAAACATGTAAACGGAACATAAAGCACTTTTCTGAATCAATTAAAAATACATTTTGCAATTTTCAAAAAGATGTAAATACAACATTTTGCAATTTTCAAAAATATGTAAATACAAAATTTTGCTTTACCAAATAAAACCATCAATAAAATCAAAATTGTAGTTTTTGTATGGAAACAAATTGCTGCCTAAAACCAATTCCTTCGTCCGGCCCTGCTCGACTATATTAGCAAAAGCAACAGCCCCCTTTTGGTTTTGGTCATGGTTTTGGGTTCGGACTTTTTTTAAACAAAAACTGCCGTGCTGTAGCCATTGTCATCATCTCATCACAATGCAATGCAATGTTCAATCCAGAGTCTCTCAGAGTATCTTTCCTGATGCTCACTCACTTTCAGAGAGTCAGAGATAACTCCACCGAATCCGAATGAAAATCCACTCCCTCATTCAGAATTCTTCTTACGCGTGTGTCTTTGTCATTCGCATATTATTACGACAATGACATTCACAACGGAACGAAAACGGCAACGACAACGACAAGGAGAAGAAGGGCTCCTCCGTCTCATCCTATAAGCAACGGGTGACGGGGCGAGGAGAGGGAGGGAAGTCGAAGTCGAACGGACCGTTTTGTATTCCTATTTTGTACCATTCCACATTTTGTCGCTCATTTAGCTCATGTAGAAGATTAGGAAGACTCTCTCTCTCTCTCAAAAGTCTGAAGGCGAATCGGAATCGAAATGACGAATCTCATTTAACGGGTAAAGGGACACAAATGAAAAAGTTCCCCGAATTTTTCTTATATTGTGGAACAACAACTGGCATCAGAGTATAGTATATGTATAGCTCATCAGTCATTAGCTGATCAGACATGTACATAATTAAGTAGGTAGCTATGTGCATAAGACCCTTTTGCATTTGTAAATGCTGAACTTATTCTATTACAGTGCGGCATTATTTTCGGTGCAGTGAAGAAATGTAATTGAAATATTTTGCAGTTTTATTCAAAATCATTTTCTCAAGTGTTTTAGAGTGCATATGTAATGTGAGTGCTTACTTAGTCCACAGTACACTTTGAGCTATAACCATTATATTTGCCATTACAATTTATACTGCAGTATTTGCACTGTATTGTGTAGTATGCAATTTGATCTGACGGTGATAGCAGTGGACCTATTCATTACATGCTATAGTGTTAGAAGTATTACTATTAGTGGATTATTAATCCATTTGAATTGCATAAGGTACATATACATATTTTAGCTCACTGGGAACAACGACAACGACCTTAGAGTTTTATTACTACGACCGCGGCATCACGGATAACGACGATATCATCATTACGATGACGACATTATGTAGTACACTGTACATTCGACAATAAGAGCGGACATGTTATGTGCAAGACAGGGCCAGTATACGCATAAGTAAAGTCATATCGTCTGTGAAGAACCAAAATGACCCATACCCATTTTCAGTTAAAAATAATATCCAATTTCTACAAAAATATAGTCAAATATGTCTTGCAAGTATTTAAATGAAACATTTTGCCCTTTTCAAAAACATGTAAATAAAATATTTTACACTTTTCAAAAAGATGGAATTAAAATATTTTGTACCTTTTCAAAAACATGGAATTAAAACAATTTGCACCTTTTCAAAAACATGGAATTAGAAAATTTTGCACCTTTTCAAAAACATGGAAGTAGAACATTTTGTACCTTTTCAAAAACATGGAATCAGAACAATTTGCATCTTTTCAAAAAGGTTGAATTTGAGCATTTTGCACCTTTTCAAAAACATGGAATTAGAACATTTTGCGTTTTTAAAAAATTCGTAAATAACTTTTTACGCATGTTTCTCAATTTGTTTTTATGATATAGCTCATTTTGATTCTAGTTTAAATTCGATATGGGTCATTTTGGTTCTTTAGAGACAATATACTATGTGATATACACTATACACTACCCAGCTGACTGGAATTAATATACAGGAATTTACATCACAATTTAATTTTCTCTCCGTTTAGAGTGAATAAAAGTGTCTTATGGGAATGTTTAGAGCTCTGGTTCTATGCTTAGACACGAAGTTTCAATTCAACTATAGAAAACCACTAAATCCAATAATATCCGTTACGCTAATACCTACTACCAAAATGGTAGAACCAGAGGCCGGGTCCGGCTCCGGGTATGGCCTATAGCTTCTTTTACTTATGCTATAAGTATACTTTATATCGTGGTTAGGGTGCGTTTAAGTTTTTAGACTTTTAGTTTGGTTGGTTGAAATTTGGAATTTAAATCTAAAGCTGCGTGGATCATTATGACTATGATTATGATTGTGCATTGAATTTGCATATGTAGATTGAAGATAGCGAATATAGATACATATTTTTCTTTTTAATTTATTTTGGCTTAGCTGTGTGGCTAGGGCTTTTGTATTGGTATTGGTATTGGCCTTAGCCATGTTGTATGTAGTAAGTCTAGACACAGACTTTATGTGACTCTAAAGAATTTCTAATAATAATTATTCAAATTTAAACGTTAACAGAATTCAATGCGTTGTGGAGATGCAATGGTGATTTTGTTTTTGGAAGCATTTCTTTTTATATTACTATTTTTCATTACTATCTACATATTGAAAAATAAAAGTGTGTGTGTGTGTGTGTAGTTCCATGTTATTTCATTGAAATTGTAAAGTGAAAGTATTAGGAATTATTAAATGCACCATCACACACACAACCATACAAAAAGCTATTCACCATTCTTCTCGATTTAATTCCGAATTTCCAAAGTGAATAAAGGAGATAATAGAGTAAAGTCAGAAATGCGTATTATGGAATTATTAGCGGGTTTAGGAAATAGACAATGCGTTGGCCTTGGGGCTCTTTGGGCCTTGGAATATCATAAACAGGAGATAATAATTTTATCTTTATGATTTCATTTCAAGTTTCATCGAATTTAAATAACGGGGCAGAATATATGCGTAATTTTTAACACCCTAATTGCTTGCATGAGGTTGAGCACTCCGGGTGCGGTATGTGCTTCCAAATCCAACCAAATGATGTTTGGTATTTGGTAGGCAAAAAGTCATAAAGAGTACAGGGTAGTAGTGTAGCAATGGGAGATACTCAAAATCCGTTAATGTTTCCCCCTCGAATATGTAAATATCTGGAATACATACTATGGTAGGTAAACGTTAGGTTCATATCGACTTTGAATTGAAGTGACAATATCAGTAAAAGGGCGCGGGTTTTAAAATTAGCAAAACAAAGAAAATTTACTTTTGGCAAATATATTATTTATTAGCGAATTTTCTCATAAATGTGACTTTAAATTTAGTTTTGTACGTAGTCAATTTTGAATAAACAAATTGGCCGCTAAAAAATTTAAAGTATAAGTTTTAAGCATTGAAGATTGTGTAATTAAGTAGTTCGAATCGTCTGTGAAGAACCAAAATGACCCATATCCATTTTTAGTTAAAAACAAAATGCAAACGATCTACAGAAAAAATTAAAATAACATGTTCATAAAAGCATGTAAATAGATCCTTGCAATTTTTTCAAAAAACAAGTAAATAGAATATTTTTTACTTGTCAAAAGCACTTAATTAGAACATTTTGACCTTTTTAAAAACATGTAAATAGAACAATTTGCTCCTTTTAGAAACTCGTGATTAGCATTGTAAGCATGTACATATCTTATTTACTGTCATTTTTTGACATACCTCATTTTAATTCTAGTTTAAACTGGAAATGGGTCATTTTGGTTCTTCATAGACGAAATGTCATTTTTAGATGTTATTTATTAAATTACTAATTACACGTATTGGTTTCATATAAAGTTATCTAATTAAAATCAATATTGGGTACGCTTATAGAATCTAACTTTAAATTTTAAATTTTCAAATTTCCAAAAGGTGCAATTTGTACAATTTGTATTTTTCAAATACAATGATTACGGTTACAATAATTTAATAATTTCCCTATAATTTTTAAAAAACATTATATAAGAGCATTTACATTTCTTAAAAAGTTCAAAAAAGATGTTGCAATGATGTTGTCCTCAGTGGCGGATCCAGAGGGGGGGGGGGCTAGGGGGCTTTAGCCCCCCCCCAGAAGGAAATTTTTTAACATTGTAGAGATAGGAGCGGCCATTTTCCAATATGGCGGCTTAACATTGTTAGCCCCTACCCCAGACAAAATTTCTATATCCGCCGCTGGTTGTCCTGATAGTTAAAATCTCTTCCTACATCAAAACTCATACACTACTAAAGTTTTAAACTTAAACAACGAAAAATGGTTTGTTTTGTCTCTTCAACGGAGATATGTAACCACAGCACAGAGCACGGAACCAATCATCCAGACTATTTGACTCTAAACCTATAAATTCAGCTTCTGTAAAACACCATTGCCTCTCCTCCCATTTCCCATTGTGAACATTATTACCATAAAAAAAAATGGGAAAATGAACAGGAAGGAAGATTAATAAAAAAATGAAAGAAAAGAACCGCACATTGTATTTTAAGTTGCCGCAAAGGAAAATGTATCAGGATTGGGGGAGAAGACCAAAGTCAAAGACGTGAAGGGGGGAGGAGATGATGAATTCGATGAATTCAATCGCGGCTCATAATGGAGTGTACATATATAATTTTGTGAGGGTGAACTTGGAAGTATAAAATACTACAATTCAAAATGCACTGACTGACGATGACGATGGCGATGACTTTGAAATGAGGTGACTGGAACTGGAAACGAAGCATTAATAACGTGGAGCGTATAGATGGCTGTCTATCGTTCGAACATTAACTTACTAGTTAGATACTTAGGCATAGGCATAAGTATAGCGATAATTTGAGGATACATATACACATGACAGTACATACATAGCATATGCTTGTCTGGTTCTGGTGTCTGTCTGGTTCTGGTCTTGTTGGCTTGGTCCGCTCTTTTCTGTTTCTGATGTTCCACTCCTCAATTTTCTTTCTTGTTTGACGATTAGATGAACAGTGATGAAGCTGGTGAGCTGGAATTGGAACTGCAATCGGAAATATGCAAATTTCAAATGACTATAATATTGAACACTGTAAAAGGCGTGTATGATTTATTCACTTTTTTGTCTCGATGTGGGGACACAATTTTAAATTCAAATTTGTGATTATAAACACGCCCAATTTCTATGCACTGTAAATTTAAAATACTATAAAGACGGATATACTGTTCACTATACTGATATTGTATAAAATTCAACATATTCCATCTAAATTTCAATATTCAATACACGTCAAAAATCAGAATTAAATTTTTAAAAAAGAATTAAAAACCAGAAAGTGCTGCTACCATTGCATTGTATCACAAAAATATTAAAAAGAATGAAATAACTCAATAATTTGACATAATGATAAGAACACATGTAGTAATAATTTATTCTTTAGTCATCATTAGTTTCGTCGATTTCGCCTCAGCCCATACAACATTTAGTTTATCATTACATAACGTGTTAAGGCATTTTTAACTTCAACAAATGATACAGCATACCCAGGGCCACACGAAGGAATTGATTTTACGCAGCAATTTGTTTCCATACAAAAACCACCATTTTGGTTTTATTGATGGTTTTCTTTGGTAAAGCAAAATGCTGGATTTACATGTTTTAGAAAAGTTTAAAATGTTGTATTTACTTGATTCAGAAAAGTGCAGAATGTTCTATTTACATTTTTTCTAAAAGGTGTTAAATATTTTATTTCCATGTTTTTGAAATGTACAAAAAAATTTATTTTGTGTTTTTGAAAAGTCAAAATATTCTTTTTACATATTTTGGAAAAGTGCTCAATGTTCCATATACATATTTTTCGAAAATTCAAGCAGCGAGGGCTTCCTGCGCTGGCCACATTATGCGCTGCCCTAAGCATACCTGAGGCTGACGATGATAGTATGTGCTGTTTGAGTTATTCGAGTTTTATGACAACACAAACAAAGCTTAACTTAACTCTCATTCTCTCATTGTCACATACATATGGAATTATATGTACGATTATTCATGTTATATGCCTGTTATTGCTATCACTCACTCTAAAATTTACACTGTGATTGTGATTTCCAATACCAATAAAAGTCTCGTGCTGATGTTTGTACAATAAGTGAAAACAGCAGCGCCCGGCAACCTCTCCCCAACACACGACCTGCATCCAGTCTTCCTTCATCAGCCAAAAACAGCAACAGCTACCTATAGCATATAAATTGGAGTAGCTACCACAACACCATAGTGCTCAATGCACTTTATTTCGCTTTGAGACGTGAGTCAACGACTGATTTAATCACATTTCAAGGCTTCAAACACACATTTCCATGCACTACACTACAATAGCTTGCGTTACAGTGCATTAGAAAGAAGCCATAATCCAAATTCAATGCAGCTCTCAGTCTTTTAGTAAATAGGATTTTGCTTTAATTCAAAAACTACAACTATACAATCTACTCCATTTGATGGCTCCATAATTATTAAGCTACGTAAAGGGTTACTTACGAAATTTGCCACCCGCGCTACAGTCAAAACGGCGTTGATAAGCACCTGCTTTAACTACACAAATCTAAAATCTTATGCATTTTGGTGGTAGGTGGGGTAGCAAAGGCCATGAGTGACCCTGTACATTGAGGCTTCATAATAATACACTTTGCTTCCCTTCCCTTTGATTACATTTCATTGGAGAAAGTGTCTGTGTCTCTGGGAGTGAGCGAGTTTGTACTTGCACTTTTGTAATTCAGAGTGATTCAGAATTCTAAATCCTCTCCTCGAAAATGCCACAGAGTTTATCTAGTGCAGCCCATTGTTATCTTAGGCTTTCCTTTTGTTTCTCATTTCCCTCGTATTTCTTCTCGCCACGGTCTCCATCTTCTATGTGTATATATACTACTTATCGTTAATAAGCTTAGGTCAACGTCAACTTCTGATTAGCTTTATTTTTGTTTTAGTGACTTGAGGCTATAGTTAAGCTAGGAACGATTAACACTTTAGACAGCACCACGCCCCACACCACCACCACTTGCTATCCAAATCCAACTACAACAGAACAGCAATGCATAATATGTTACCCACGTATTGAATATCTGAGCCCGTCCAGTATCCACATCCAATCGTCTCCGCTGGTTTACACCACCACCACCACCAAACTGAACCATTTCACTTGGTATTGGTATTTGTTGGTGTTATGGTATTAGCATGAGCATTAGCTTATCGTTTTTATTTTCCTTTTTAGTTTTGGCTTTCATTAACGTTTACCAAGCATTGCATGTTGCACGTTGCATGGTTTGCAAAGAAGATATCTGTAATTTTATGTAAGTAGCAGATGTACAGTGAACTATAAATAGGTACCTACTTAAATATAGCAATGTGTACTTAAAGTGTATCTACATAAGTTTTATGTTGTTCTGGTTCTGTGTACTTTGTATTGCTTTCCGTATACTTCAAATATCGTGTGTGAAGAATCAAAATGACCCATATCCAATTTAAGTTGGAATCAGTATAAGCTATGTCATAAAAACATAATGAGAAACATGTGCGTTAAATGTTAATAAAGAGTTTTTGAAAAGTGTAAAATGTTCTATTTTCATTTATATGAAAAGTGTAAAGTATTAAATGTACATGTTTTTGAAAGGTGCAAAATATTCTAATTCCATGTTTTCAAAAATGTGCAAAATGTTCTAATTCCGTGTTTTTGAAATGACCAAAATGTGCTATTTACATATTTTTGAAAAGTGTCAAATGTTCTATTTACATGTTTTTGAAAAGTGTCAAATGTTCTAATTCCATGTTTTTGTAAAGGTGCAAAATGTTCTAATTCCTTGTTTTTGAAAAGTGCAAAATGTTCTATTTACATGGTTTTAAAAAGTGTAAAATATTCTTTTTGTTTTTAAAAAGTGCAAAATATTCTATTTAAAATGTTTCAAGGCATGCTTCAATATTTTTGTAGATAGTGAATATTGTTTTCAGCTACAAATGGATATGGGTCATTTTGGTTCTTCACCGACGATATAGCACTCCATGTCTCAAACGAACAGAGAATAGAATTGGAATCTAGGAGCTTAATAATAATTGTGAATGAAAGTCTCGTTTTCTATTCCATTCCCATCTAAATCCAGCCTAAGCCAAGATTGTACGTTGAAGGAATAAGAAGTGAAAATAGAAGTTAAAGACAAGGACTTACTTTCCCAATGGAGAGTCCAATATTGGATTAGACAGACTATACGTCTACTACATGGGCTACGTTTCTTCCGCAACGTATAAACAAGCAGGTACTTCAGTGTACAAAACAAAAGCACGCTGGCAGACGATGACGATAGAGTTGTACTGATGTGGAGTTTCTAGTTATCTGCGGTTGTTGTTGTTGTTGCTGTCGTTTTTGTTTCTGGAGCGAGAAGGGTGTACAAATCTAGTATGTATCTACATCATGAAAGAAAGTGCCTATACCTTAAGTCGATCCAGCCAGATTAGATCCAAATTCCAAAACGTTCCATTGGAGCACAAATAAAATGCCTACCGAGCTATAAGCATGTTCATCAATGCTGAGTGAGTGACGGTCCGGTCCTTCCACGTATTTTAATTACCCGTTTGCGCAAACATACATCGTGCAAACAACAACAACAACAACAACTTGAACTCAATTATTACTAATTAAATACTCACGTAAGACAAAAGACGTAATGAAAATTCACAGGCACTGTAATAATTGGCCACGGCTACGGAGGTGTGTGGTGTGAGTAATTGGGTGGTTTTTATTTTACAGCCTACTATATAGGCCAACGAAGTCGAACTAAAATCACTTGTAGAATTTTAGTTTGAATTTAAATTCCAACATTCTATACCGGTTTCGATCCCAAATCCAATTTTCAATTTGCAAGATGTGCAACAGTATATTGTATGTATAGATATAGATATTTAATCAGAGGTGCGACTGTAGGAGTTGTATCTGTAATATCATTATGAAGTTCGGCTAATACTATAATGGATAAAGTTAGTCTAATTTGCATATTAATTAAAGATGATGTAATTTTGTATTGCTGGGAATTTTGTCATTGGTTTATTGTTGATATACCGGGTCCGGGTAGTACATACCTTGTGTTCTTATTGACATAAAATTTAATTTTCAAAGCAGTGTGAGATATTACTTTTATTTTAAAATATCGTTACTGAAGAAGCAAAATGGTCAAACTGCAATCTTAATAGATAGGAAAATGGTCATCTCGCTTCTTGTGCAGCAAGAAAATATTTCTGTAGACGTAAGTTTTACGAATATGTAAATAAAATAACACACTTTGTGGGATTTAGTGTTTTTCAAAAATTGGGGCTTGTGTGATTGTGTATATGAAATTTTTGTATAAATTTTTTAGAATTACTCTTAAATTTTTAGTTTTTTGAAAAGAAACTTCTAGAGAAAAATTATATTTTTCAAAAATGTTTGTCAACATGGTTGTGCACGTTTGAAGTTGAAAATTGAATAAATCCGTATTTTGTTCAGTGTGATGTGGTCCTGTTTAGAGAATAGAGAGTTTACTTCATTGGTATGTAGGTAGATAGACATATTGTAGTTTATGGTTTTGGATTTGGACCCGCATAAAATAAAGTAATCCATCAATGTGATGTGTGATACGATAATGAAGATTTCCCTTTTGATTAAAATCTACGAGGTCAAAGTCAATGTTTTCAGGGCGAATTTATTTTTCCGATTTCATTTTTACCTTCTTGTACATATATAGGTACGTAAATATGCATTATAATTGACTTTGATCTGGTAAACTCTAGAAACTAGAAACACATCTGCTGGCCTTAAGCTTTATTAACTTTTACTTTAGTACTATAATATAGTCTGTAGTACTAGTAATCATCCAATTGTAAGCTCTTGAAAACGTGAGATTCTTTTGCCAAACATTTGAGTTCACTTTAACGTTACTCATGATGATAATGATAGCAGACTTTTAATACAAAACATTAATGCCGTCTGTGAAGAACCAAAATGACCCATATACAATTTAAACTAGAATCCAAACGAGCTATGTCATAAAAACAGAACGAGAAACATGCGTAAAATGTTAATTAGGAGTTTTTGAAAAACGTAAAATGTTCTAATTCCATGATTTTTAAAAGGTGCAAAAAAGGTTCTATCTACGTGTCTTTGAAAAGTGTAAATTGGTCTATTTACATATTTTTTAAAAGTGTAAAATATTCTAATTTCATGTTTTTGAAAAAGTGCAAAAATGACTAATTCCATATTTTTGAAAGGTGCTAAATGTTCTATTTACATGTTTTTAAAAAGTTCTAAAAGTTCTATTTAAATGATTTTTAAAAGTGCAAAATATTCTATTTAAATGGTTTCAAGATATGTTTCAATATTTTTGTAGATACTGGATATTGCTTGTAGCTACAAATGTATATGGGTCATTTTGGTTCTTCACCGACTATATATTTTATCGTCCTATCGACAAAATGAAATAAATTACTTACCAATAATATTATTATTGAATTATTTACCACAACAATTTGGCGCATAAAGTGAAAATGTAGTTTGCTGTTTTTAACTGGCGTACATGTCTTCTTTTTAGAAATACAAATAACGCGTAAAAAAAAAATCCTGAATTGGTAAGTAGCCTGAGTGTAAAACAGAAAAAAATTGCATGTTTTAAAATTTGAAGTAGAATTCAATGCTGCCCTGCCCCTCCCCTCCCCTACTCCCTACCCTGTCCTGTGCTCTACCGTGTTCCCCGACTCTGACAATCCCAATCCCCTCCGTAAGCTTTTGCTTATAAGTAATGGGGAAATCCAAATCCAATGAGTCCACATTTGAAATGCATAGCTTTTTTTAATCCCATCATGTTCGATTCGTTGTAGTTATGTAGACGACAGTACAACGGGGCTCACTCTCTGATTGTAATCTTGAGTATTTTCAGCCATGCTAATAAATCTTTATATTCCTCTGTGACCAAACCAAGAGTGCAGTGGGTAAACAAAATCCAAAATCCGAATCCAACCCGAATTCGTATTCCAATTCAAATCTCAAAATAGTGCTTTATAGTTAATACATGGCGATAGCACCATCACATCACCATCATTCGCACCAATACCAGTGCCATATAGTAAGAGTCCAAGCACCTCACAGTTACGGTTGAGTAGAGATTTCATACTGGTTAAAACTGCGTACTATACTGCAGTATATATGGGTATACTTACGATTAGATATATCGTCTACAAAGAACTAAAATGACTCATATCCATTTTTAGCTAAAAACAAAATCCACTATCAACAAAAATATTCCAATGTGTCCTGAGAGCATTTATAAATAGAACATTTTGCACTTTTTAAATATATGGAATTAGAACATTTTGCACCTTTTCAAAAACATGGAATAAGAACATTTTGCACCTTTTCAAAAACATGAAGTTAAAACATTTTGCACATTTTCGAAAACACGGAATTAGAACATTTTGCACATTTTCGAAAACACGGAATTAGAACATTTTCCACATTTTCGAAAACATGGAATTAGAACATTTTGCACATTTTCAAAAACACGGAATTAGAACATTTTCCACATTTTCGAAAACATGGAATTAGAACATTTTGCACCTTTCAAAAACATGGAATTAGAACATTTTGCACCTTTTCGAAAACATGGAATTAGAAAATTTTGCACCTTTTCGAAAACATGGAAGTAGAACATTTTGCACCTTTTCAAAAACATGTGAATAGGACATTTTACCTTTTTCAAAAACTCCTAATTAATATTTTACGCATGTTTCCTATTTGTTTGTATGACATAGCTCATTTTGATTGTAGCTTAAATTGGATGTGTTATTTTGGTTCTTCAAAGACGATATGCAAGAAACTGTATGTAGTGCATTTGTGTTAGGTAATGTGCTGTACCTATACATTACTGATATTACACACACCACACCAAATTATGTTATTAAATAGGATACGTCTTCTTTCATTACACCACGCATGGTTTCACTTTCAATTTTACGCGAGTATATTTGTCAAAGTAATAAAAAATAGAAACCGTGTCCAGCTATGCACTTACATAAGGAAAAATTGTGCGTAAGGGAGCGTCCATAAATGATGTTATATTCGTGTGGCCAATGGGTCTATGGGTCTAGTCAGGGTTTGATGACATGCCATGTTAAAGATAGACGTTTATGTAGTTTTAAAGTGATGATGACATGGGAGTGTGTGGGTCCTAATAGAGGGGTGAAAGTTGGGTGACATCTATGGACCACCCCCAATACTAATATTCACTGTGAGTCTACTAGTGTAAGTCTTACGTCATATGCTAGTATTTTATCACAGTCACATCCAGGGTAGTTGTATCCATAGGTCCGAACCGCGAACCGTACTGCCTGCCTACTTTTACGTTATACTCTGCCAACCCTGCCCCCCTATACCCATGTTTTTTGTACGGTACGTATAATAACGCGAATGGATTTAGTTTCTAGGTTTCTAGGGATATTTATATTCCCATATATATCCCTATAGGTTCAATCATAGTCATGTGCTAGTGATAATAGTAATAGTAATCACAATTGTAATGATTATTCAAAATCCACAAAATACATTGAAGGATATAGGACAATAAATTAATTCGTATATTCCAATGATTTAATGCATTATTATTCACCACTTCTCTGACAATTCTGATCACATGTGGTATCATGCTGTGTAATCCCCACCGGCTTTACCCTTATGAATAGATTGACTGACCAGATAATATATTATGCGAATTACGAATACAAATAAGTTGTACGGCTATTATTTGGACTGAGTCTTATACCCTCTGTACATATGTATAGGTACACTATACCTTAATTGTACACCACCACACAACTTCCCTGCTTTCCTATTTCCTAGTACTCAGTACATACTACTTCCATCGACGTTTCATTCGGATATTTATAACACCACTAAACAAAGAAGACAGTGAGCTACAATATATTATATAGGCAGTAGTTATATCTTATATTCAGTAAATTATTAAGTATAATTACATATATCGTCTTTGAAGAACCAAAATGACCCATATACAATTTAAGCTAGAATCAAGCCGAGCTATATGTCATAAAAACAAAATGAGAAACATGCGTCAAATGTTAATTAGGAGTTTTTGAAAAGCGTCAAATGTTCTATTTTTATGTTTTCGAAAAGTGTAAAATGTTCTATTTACATGTTTTTGAAAAGTGTCAAATTTTCTATTTACATACTTGTTTTAAAAACTTGTGAAATATTCTATTTACATATTTTTTAAAAGTGAAAATATTCCAGTTAAATGCTTTCAAGACATATTTGAATATTTTTGTAGATAGTGGGTATTGTTTTTAGCTACAATTGGGTATGGGTCATTTTGGCTCTTCACAGACGATATGTATATCTCTGTATGTATCAGTATCCGTATATTAGTAGTACAAATTCTAAAAATTAATATTTCAATAGTAATATGCCATTATTCATTATGGTATGAACTTGTGTACCAATATTATTTCTGTGTGATTATAAAACTAGATCGGTACACTTACCGAATAACAAAATTGGTATGCAAAGTGCGGGATCCAGAAAAATATGATCATCTACAGTGTGTCTCAAAAGTTTAGACGCACGTTTGAGACATACTGTATACTTGGCGGCCAATTTGTATTAAATTCTACACTACATTTTCCATGTAAGATATTTGCCTATAGCAGACGCTATAGGTTCTTTGTCCTCTCCACTTACTTGGCTCCGTCGTTGGGTTTAAAATTAGTTAATGTAAATAGTCCAAAGTTCCAAAATTTGATTTATTTAATTTGAGGTTCAAATTTTGAACCCAAATATTTAACTAAATTGTAAATTGTGCTAGACGGAGACCGATCTCGAGTCTGGATTGCAATTCCAATGTCGATATTAGGTGATGACCACGGTAATAAAACTCCACATACTGTGCTGGATTTACACTAAAGTTGACGTTGGAAGGCCTCTGGATTACAAGACACTATGGAAAAATCGAAATTTAAGTCCAAATGAAAATAATCCTGCAGAGTAGCATATTGACATAAATACAAATATATTATATGGCTTTTAGCAATCATATTTCTTGGACTGTTCCTCTCTTTCATTGTCACTTTTGTCATTGAATTCATTCGACGCAAGTCCCACTAGGCGGTCAGCACTCTATACAAAAAATAATAATAATACTTCCGTCACAGTCCACACGGTAGTACATGGTACACTCACTCACTCACTAATCCACGTGCTCATACATTCAATAAATAATCCTACTCATATTTATTTATCGTACTGTGCAAGGAAGTATCAAGCAGCAGAGCATTATCATTGTGAGCATAGGACTGTATGCTGGCACTGGCACGGGTAAGCAGGAAAATCAAGCTTAACTATTGAAGCATATGGGATTAGCTATGTGATTTACTGATATATGGGTAGCTCCATCACAAGAACATAATATCGTCTGGGAAGAACCAAAATGACCCATATTCATTTGTAGCTAAAAGCAATATCCACTATCTACACAAATATTGTAACATGTCTTAAAATCATGTAAATAGAACATTTTGTACGTTTCAAAAACATGCAAGTAGAACATTTTGCACTTTTCAAAAATATGTAAATAGAACATTTTGAACGTTTCAAAAACATGTAAATAGAACATTTTGCACTTTTCAAAAACATTTAAATAAAACATTTTCCATTTTTTTAAAACTCGTAATTAACATGTTACGCATTTTTCTCATTTTGTTTTTATGACATAGCTCATTTTGATTGTAGCTTAAATTGGATATAGGTCATTTTGGTTCTTCACAGACGATATCTAGTATTTTATTGATATTACACAAACGTAATGTAAATAAGTGCCTAGGTATTGGTATATAGGTATAGGTATACAGATATTTACAATGTTATTACATAATGTATTGAGCTGTCGGCAGGTTTGTAATTTTGCTTATTTATGTTTGCATTCAATGTTAGTATATCCCTTTTACAAATACTAATAGCGGACAATACACTGCACACTCCTAATGCTCGGGACGACGACAATGTCAACTCATGGGTACACCAAAAACCATAATAATATTTTGAGAGACCTTTTCCTTCTTTTTTATAGTGAGTACATAAAGCTCATAGGGTCGTAAACCAAGAATTTGAATTTGCATAATGTTGATGGAGTATTGCATTCGTTGTTTAGATTCTATGGCTATACATGTGTTTCAAAAAGGGTTAGCTACTTTATTTGTATTTGTTTAAATGCAAGCATTTACATGTACCGTACAAATTTGAACATCTCAGACCCGCGTACTATTACAGACCCGCGCATTATTTGAAGATATACGGTACTTTATTTTATCATCAGTTTTCATGAGTTTACGATGAATGTTAGAAACAAGATTGGTAATTTTGCAAACGAACAGACAACAATAGGTAAGTTTTAAGTGTTTTTAAAACTTGAAATGATTTGAAAATTCGTTTAAGTCGCAAGCGCTAAGTCAAATTTATATTTTCCTGTGTTTTAAAGTTGTGTAGTATGGAATATTTACACTTTTTGAAAGCTAATTTTTAACTTTATTAATTTAAAAAACTTAATTAGTAACTTTTAATCTTTTCAAAAAAGTATAAATCAAACATTTTGCAATTTTTCAAATCTTAATTACGAATTGTTAAGCTTTTTAAAAAAGTATAAATCAAACATTTTGCAATTTTCAAAAACTTAATTAGGAATTTTTAAGCTTTTTAAAAAGGTACAAATCAAACATTTTTTAATTCTTCAAAACTTAATTAGGAATTTTTAAGCTTATCAAAAAAGTATAAATCAAACATTTTGCAATTTTCAAAAACTTAATTAGGAATTTTTAAGCTTTTAAAAAAGGTACAAATCAAACATTTTTTAATTCTTCAAAACTTAATTAGGAATTTTTAAGCTTTTCAAAAAAGTACAAATCAAACATTTTGCAATTTTCAAAAGCTACTAACACATTCGTTCATCTAAAATCCCCATCCCCATGTTTTATAACGCATGTGAAATTTCCATGCTTAGTATAAAGGAAATAAGTGAACGTGTCAGTAACTGTAACACATTTAAAAAATTTTTAAATACCCCATTTTGCATCCAGGCTCAGAGTCCCCCGTGAATATATGGAATAATTAGTAATGAGGAGATTACCGAAAATGTCACCATATTTATTTTGAGCATTTGCATTCATGACCGTGAAAATGACAAAAGGCATATGTAGTATGGAGTACGCATTAGAATTTAGTACTTTTAAATGGGCACTTACCATTAGCACTAAAGAGTTTCTATGTACCTATATAGTACACTTAGATATGCACCTATAATCTCCTCATAGAAGAACCTCACACTTACAGTGCATATGTATCTGAGTTGAGGAAAGCTGTTTAAACAAACACTTTATGGGACTTTTGGATGCAGCTGAATCGAATTCTAAAGTCTAAAATACAGTCGAGCGAGACGTACTGAGAGTACTCTGTGCTTACAGAGAGCGTCATTCCTATTCTGATTCCGATTCCGTTTCAACAGCTGTCTATTTTGTATTGTATGTATTTAAATGTCTCGTTTGCAAGTCCACTCACCATGTTTACTGGGCAATTTGACTCTGAAATCTGTTCACAGTAGTGTTGTGTAGTGGAGTATATATGTGTGTAATATATATTCTTTCTTCAACATCAACATCTGGGTATGGAGACTGGAGACTGGAACTACGCGCGGGTTCTGTAAACATAATTTTTTTATGCATCCATCATGGCTTTTCGCACTGCGCTGATCATTTTGACGCTTTTAAAGTGTAACACAAGTGTGTGACATTTAATCTCTTGCTCCCACACACTCACTCTACTCTCTGCTGGACTATAATTGGCTCCTCGCTACTGCTGCACAGACTGTGCCAGACAGACACTTATAATCAGGGAACTCTATCCATTCACGTTTTATGGAAAAAACTTAATCGTTATTGATGGTAGGCATCACCTACTTTAAATTTTAAATGGGAGCATGCAAAGTGTGCTATCTAAACCCCTTACGTCATACACTGGGCATGTACCCTCAAGTTTTTAAAGTTCATATAAAATTATTTCTAAAAACTTGAAAGTTGAATTAAATGAAATATTCACATAATTTAAAAAGACAGATACTTAGTTAATTAAAACCTTTACGTTTTCTTACAATACACAAAACAAACATAGAATACTTTTGAAAAATACTGAGTGAATTAAAAATTTGATATTTTGACATTGAAAATTAACAATAAAAATGACACTCCTAAGCTTTTCAATAATTCGTTTTCAATCTTTAACTAAATGGAACTACAGCGACATTACGCTCATCCTTTAAAAAATGCCTATTTAAAAAATAAACACAA
This sequence comes from Dicyrtomina minuta, assembly GCA_949802685.1. Lineage (NCBI taxonomy): Eukaryota > Metazoa > Arthropoda > Collembola > Symphypleona > Dicyrtomidae > Dicyrtomina > Dicyrtomina minuta. The sequence goes on from OX461810.1 coordinate 62,654,433, forward strand.
ACGCACAGTGTTCAAATCTACTACACAGTAGATAAGAGCAAAATATGAAAAACCACATTTTGTACATTTGTCACTATTTGTACAGTACTAAACGGAATGGCTAACACCGGAAAAAGGAATAGAAAACAATATTTTGGTTTCTATGATCAACAAAGCCTTGCAGCCCCACCAAAAGTCAAAGTCAATTTAAGTTCCCTGTCGTTTTCGGCTTCGCTCTTGGCTCCTCGAACGCTCTCAGTTTACCGAAATTGGGCGTTTAAACATTTAAGCATTTTACAGAGACGCGCTTCCTTAGGTCCTAAGCATCCCTTTAGCCCCTTTTACTCAAATCTGGAATTCCTTGAGTAAATAGTAAATAAATAGGGACGTTTGTATTCCCATTTTTTATGTATCAGGAGAGAATCCATCCGGTACGGCGGGTACCCGGCCCCGGCCCCGGCTGTATATGTAGCTCTACACAGAAGAGGTGTTTGTCGTGAATAACTGATGATGTTGAAGAGACGAGTGTGAGGTAGGGACCGGGACCGGGATCCTCATTTATATACATACATCTGTCAGTCCACGGCCACTGCCACTGCCACATATAACGCTGTACTAAACGAAGAATGCCATTCTAGATTCTGGGCTTTTGGGAAGTGGGAAGTTTGAGAGTGGAGAGAGAGAGAGAGAGGATGAGGTATCATCTGTTTCCGTTCTCAAAAATCGTTTGGTTCTCCTCGTTGAGAGTTGGGAGAGGAAAAGCTTCAGGCTTGAGAGCATCCACAACATCTCACATTTCAAACAGACAGCTAGAACCTATATACAGAGCAGCATTTGATTTAACCCTGTCGGAGACATCCGTACCCGTCCCATCCCTTCCCTTGGGTCTGTACACACTCACATACATAATTACGTGTGTTCATATGCATCGGCCGCATACACTCGCAATCAACCATGGTATGATTTTGCCATTTTAACCTGCGTACTAATCTACCAATGTGTATTCACTTGTTTTAGTTTCATATATGTAGGTAGGTAACTATTATTGGTATAGCTGTGTACACTGCACTGTAAGCATATAGGTATATACTTTGATTTAAATAGACACTGTGAATTTGAGGCTAAACTGAAATTCCAAAATATTAAATTTGGTGTAAACCTCTAAAATATGAAGAACCAAAATGACCCATTTCCAATTTATGCTAGATTACAATGAGCTATTTTAAGAAAAATACAGTAAATAAAATACATGCTTACAATGCTAATCACGAGTTTCTAGAATGAGCAAATTTTTCTATTTACGTGTTTTTCAAAAGGTATCAATATCCGTTTTACTTATTTTTAAAAAGGTCAAAATATTCTGTTTACATGCTTTTTGAAAAGTGCAAAACATTCTATTTCCATGTTCTTTGAAAAGTACACTAAGTTCTATTTAATTGTTTTTAAAACTGTAAAATGTCTTATTTACATGCTTTTTAAAAAGTGCACAAATTTCTATTTACATGCTTTCATGAACATGTTATTTTATTTTTTTCTGTAAATACTGCATTTTGTTTGAAACTAAAAATGGATATATGGCTCATTTTGGTTCTTTGCTTACGATATGTAGAATAGAATGGTCCATGGTTTCAACTAAAGCACGTAGTTTCTGAGTACATAATAATTCGCGGGTACATTAAAGCATAAGTATAAACTATAAATGAAGGGTATTTCTTATTTTTAAACTCATATTTCTAAGGGGACTCCTCGTCTCAAAAGCCCCCTTAAAAATCGGATTATTTGCTATTCCCAGCTTCAGTTAAAATTGTTAAAAATAAAAAACATACATAAGTATTTACATTGTGAATCCATACATAATAAATTATCCATTGTTTACAAATAAAAGCATTTCCATTGATATCAAAAAAAGGAAATTCAAAAAATACTAAAAATGAAAATAATACTTGAGAGAAAACAAAACAAAATAGGAATATAAAAATAGAAATAAATTTCTTTATTTCTACGTAAAGCATCCTTCCTAATGTCTAGTATTCTCTTTCACTTTCTTTCATCGTTCAATCATGATAATTTCCTAGAATATTTTTGCACATCATTTATTTCCTCAAGTACAACGCCACTTGGCTGACTGTACTAGAAACCCGTCAAAGGGAAAGGTAGGAAAAGGTAGTCGTGGTAAATGTGTATAGCTATACATATAGTATCAAGAGCCTTGATTATAGAATATACATGTATATATATATATATGTGAAACATAAGAACCAAAACCAGAAACAGAAACCATACAGAGTCACAGTGAAAAAAAAACGGAGGGAAAAAAATGTAACGAAAATTAAATAAGAGATAGACGAAAAAAAACCAAGGAAAGAAAAATAAACAATCTATCATGAAATGGGAAACGGGGAAGGAGCAAAAGAAAAAAAAAGAGTGAAGTAAAAACTTTTTCTTTTAGTAATATATAATGTTCATTTTGAAAGCTAGTCACGTAACAAGGAGAAAATATTAGACTAACAAAGCTCTATTGTACAAAGAAATTTGTTAGGAACCTTACCTCCACAATTCCACATTCACTCAAGTCTAAAACCAAAACGTAAAACCGCTTTAGTGTATGGAACTTAGGTAGGTATCGTACAACTACGGCAGACAGATATACTACATACATATTACAAGCTATATTACACGGAGACCATGACTACATAGCGCCCTGCTTAGCTACACAATGTATCATAATCGTAATAGTTGCATATAGTACATACATACACAAGATTTACAAAAAAAGGATAACCGCAGTCACATTATTATCTTTTATTTTCAGTCATTCCCCTCTAAAAGGGGAGTAGAAAATTTGACCAGGCCAGTGCTGACAATAGTTCCACTGCATTTGCCGCTTACTTTCCTGTGAACAAAATTTCTAATTTTAAATCTAAAAATAAATAAAATTTTATTTAAAAAAAATTGTTTCACTTTATCTCCATTTTAATTTGACAAGATGTTTGAATTAATTCAATGGAGCGAGCACCTTTAACAATTAGTTTGTCAATTTTGGGGCCTGTAATAGTGCTTTGGTCAGAGGGGTCAGAATTTGAATAGTACAAGGGAGTGTACTATTACAGGAAATACAGTATATCGTCTGTGAAGAACCAAAATTGAACATATTCATTTGTAGCTAAATGCATCAACCACTATCTACAAAAATATTAAAATATGTCTTAAAAGAATTTAAATAGATACTTTTGCACTTTTCAAAAACATGGAGTTAGACATTTTTGCACCTTTTCAAATAACATTGAATTAGAACATTTTGCACCTTTTCAAATAACATTGAATTAGAACAATTTGCACCTTTTCAAAAACATAGGATTAGAAAATTTTGCACCTTTTCAAAAACTCTTAAATAACATTTTACGCATGTTTCTCATTTTGTTTTTACGACAGCACATTTTGATTGTAGCTTAAATTGGATATGGGTTATTTTGGTTCTTCACAGACGATATTATATTTTAATGATGTATTAAATAACTAAAATCAATTTATTATTGAAACGTAGTTTTGTAAATATTAATTTAACCAAGTATCTATAAAAATGAAAATACGTTTAATATAATACTTTTACCGCCGTATGCTAATAAAATCCCATAGATACGCCACTGATTAAATTATAAGTAAATACCTATAATATATGTGCAGTATACTTTTATTCTTAAAATTTACAACTGGTGTAACGGTGGTTGAACACGACATCCCCAAAGGAAAGAATGCTTGCAAAAAATACCCTGTACTGGGCACTAGAAACAGTGTCGGTCATGGTACCCGTGCCGGCACAGACCCAGGTGCGGGTTTGTCATAATACAATATATTTACCTTTATAGTGTGAGCCACCATAAGTGACAAGAGAAGTACATTGGTTTTTCACTCGTTTTTCCTTTCTCTATTTTTTTTATTCTTTCCTTTTCTTTCTACACTCTGCATGCATAAAAGTGATAACTGCTCAACTTTGAAGAAATATTATTTCCTCTATCTTCATGACAGCCAAAAAAACCAAGAACGCACGACGCATCCTCGAGTCAAGTCCAGAGGAAAAGAAGCTCCAAAATGTTGAGCCCCTACCTAGACGACATGTATCTACATTATACCCTCTCAAGGAAAAATAAAGCGAAAGTTGAAAGCGAAAGTCAACCTGAATACTCCACAGTGGAGTCGCAAAACGCAATTTAATATGCGCGACAAGTTCCTGTAAAAAATATCTTGTCTCATTCAGTTCCATATATAAAGGATCTATGCACCGGGTTGGAGGCAGAAAGATGCACATACAGAGACAGTGTAGTGTTAGTGGTAGTTGTGGCTTGTAGCTGCATATTTACATGGTATATGTTACTGCAACAGAAGAAAAGATGTCCTGACCGAGGTGTATAATATCAATAGTATACATATGTAGCAAGTAAGTAGTGTCTTCTACAAAAGGCCTCAGAGTTTAGTCAGTTTAGTTTGGAACTTTGATGATGAGAATTCCGAGGGATAAAAGTTATACGTAGAAAGATTGTGCACACACTAAGGAATGTTCTACACCCTTTAGATTTGACTCTATAGATATATATAGATATACAGTATATAGATAAATAAATACACATATAAGGAAGATTCGTGAAAGTGTTAAAAAAGGAGAAAGTAGAAAGCGCAGATACTTTCACATAGGTATGCACATATTATGGCCTTTGCCTAAGGTACATAGAAAATATATGTACACACTCTCGTACGTACCATTTTCTTCCTCTTGACTTTTCTTCCCTCAACTTTCTTTGATAATTTTCTCCGCTTTTCATGTCGATTCATGTGACTTCCGGCAAAAGTTTACCTGCAAGCCCATACCTCTTACGTCTACATGTACAGTCTGCACAGAAAAAGATAGGCTAGCCAGAGCCCAGAGCCGAGGCCGGGACAGGAGGAGGGGAGTGCACGGAGTTAAAAGTACAAATATTACACTTTCTCTTTCTTTGTTGAATGTTTCTTTCCTTTCTCCCATGCATCTCACACAGCGTTTTGGAATTCAGTGAAATGTGAAAGGCCTATGCCTGTCGTCCATCCGTCTTGAGAGTTACGAGCACTTACAAAAAATTATTCGGACAAACTCCTCCCTTTACACTCACCTACAACAAGGCGAAAGCACAAGCACCAGCTTCCATTAAGCAGTAGAAAAACTACTACTACTACTACTACTATTACTACTACTACTACGACTACGACTACGACTACGAGCTCCACTCTGAATACATCTACACATATAGATGCACATACACACTCTAATCGCCCCCCACCACAATAAAGAAAGAAGGAGTGAAAAAACCTCTTGCATCTAATTCAAAAATTGTTCACAGTTGGAGTGCGTAGAGAAATGTGTACTCTGACTTTGACTGTGTTGAAGCAAACTAAACAGAGTGAAGAAACGCTTGAACGCTTTCCCCTCTATTCCATTGAGTATGCTTTCACTTTTTTTAGACTCACAGGAGTGAAAGCAGGAACAAAAACAAGCTGCTAGATCTGCATGGGATGGCATTATGGCATGCAAACAAGGAAGATGATGCAGGCAAAGACGAAGTTTAGAGTGAAAGTCCGTGTGAATACTTAAATAGATGTACCTTAGTCAAGTTACGAGAGAGTATCTTATGTAAGCTTTTCTACAAAAGATGCTCAAATATGACTTGCATTCTTAAATACTGTATGATTTTGGAGGGATGGTCGTCCTCGCCTGTCGGCTGCTGGCTGCGTTCAATGGCAATGGCAATGACTTTCCTCAACGGCGAGAAATAAAAGTTGTAGATTTCTTTGTACAATGTTAAACTAAGGCTTTCTCAAGTGATGTCCTTCCTTTATTTGTGGATGCGTATTTTTTTGTAGCCTTTCATACTAATGCAAAGCGTGCTATCTATATTTTTAATAACTTATTTACCCTGAAGCTGCTGGATTTACAGTAGCAAGAATTAACAATAATAGCTACGCACATATTGTTTAAATTGTACACATTTATTGATTCAATGAAAGTTATAAGTTGCTCTCGTCGAAATTACATGGATCCGCATTTTGATTACAAAATAGGGGAATTCCTTTGAATAGTTGTGCAATGATTAATTCTAGTTAAAGATAGATTACTGTAAATATGCCAGTTTCAAAAAGGTTAGTGTTGAAAAGTGATCGAATTACAAAAATGTTATTACATTTAGTGAACTATTCTAGATGCAAAACGAAATACGTACTGCACATCAAAGAACCGCAAGTTTAAATAAATTTAATTAACTGCTAGTGTATGCAAAATGTGTAATACATATTTATATATTTTATAGCTTACCAGTATTTCTTATTAGCTGCAGGCAAACCTGTTCATTATCCTTGAAAAAAGCCACAGAAAGAATTCTACCTTGGTTCAACTGTTCCGATACAACCTATGACTTACAACTTGGCACATACAATTTATTTATACAAATATTGGTTTTTATTTAAAATTTTCAGTTAGAATGGAAGCTTGCGACTGTCAGTACTATTTTTATTTTGTAACTTCTTTTTTTACTTAATAATTTTACCTTGCTTTTATATACGAAAGTGAGGGCAGTATAAAATGCATAATATGCTATATGTCAGGTAACTGTGCTATAGTATATACAAAATGTTTTATTTGTACTTTGTATTGCTTGCCAGAATGCATCTGAGTACAAATTTGAAGGTTTTCGTTATTGGATTCTTTTGAGTTGTCATAAATTGTATCGCGAGTGAATACCTTAGTTTACAAAGACGTGCATTCCACCGCGGCGTTTTATTAATTTAATTTTCCGTTCTTACCAATGTAAATGTTACAAAAAGGAGGTTAAAGAGGTCCAAATTTAAATCGGAATAAATTGATTTGGAATAAAATCAGAAAAAGGTGAATCAAAATAAGTTTATTTGGAATAAGTTGAATCACATACAGGCGAATCGGAACAAGCTGAATCACAAAAACGTGAATCGGAATAATAAGTTGATTTAGAATAAGTTGAATCAGAAAAAGGTGAATCAAAATAATAAATTGATTTGGAATAAGTTGAATCAGAAAAAGGTGAATCAAAATAATAAATTGATTTGGAATAAGTTGAATCAGAAAAAGGTGAATCAAAATAATAAATTGATTTGGAATAAGTTGAATCAGAAAAAGGTGAATCAAAATAATAAATTGATTTGGAATAAGTTGAATCAGAAAAAGGTGAATCGGAAAAATAAGTTGAATTGGAATAAGTTGAATCGGAATAAATTGATTTGGAATAAGTTGAATCGGAAAAAAGGTGAATCGGAATAAATTGATTTAGAATAAGTTGAATCGGAATAGGTTGATTTGGAATAAGTAGAATCGGTCATAGGTTGTATCAGTCATAATAAAGCTGTATCGATATAAGTTAAATAGGAATAAGGTGAATAGGCCATACTTGTTTGTACCAGGTTGTTAGCGATAAGTTGTATCGGAAAAGTTGTATGCAGACTATACCCGCACAGAAAATACCTCAAAAGAATGACAATATATACAAAGTAAAGACTGGATTGAATTTCCCACCGTAGCCATAGCAGGCAGAGAGAGACGAAAAACCAGTCAGAAACTCCGGGATACAGGATCAATAACAAACCTTGGAATAGTTCAATCAACGTTAAAAAGAAGGAAGAAACAATACAAAAAGCGAAAGACGACACAAAAATAAACTTCATTGCCATTGTTCAATTCCCTAGTTTTAGGTTTCTTGTTTTCCTAAATTCATTCTTTTAAAAGCAAAGTAGCCAAATCCGTCGTCCTAGATCAAAGCCATCTTTTCATGGCATTGTCATTGTCACTCCCCAAATTCTCTTAAGTCATATACATTACCAATCTATGCGGTTCATGCAGACGTAGATAGACGAATGCTATTACCAGCATTACCCGTATACCATTGTTTACTGAGCTGAATAGCCTAACCAGAAAGTTGAAAAATTGTTTTAAAATTGTAACTTTTAGCACTTTTAAAAGCATTTCATTACAAAGACACAAAACACAATAGGAATTAATTAAAAATAGATCACTTTAAATCATTTGTGTTTGAAAAACATACAGTTATCCCTTTACTGTGTGTAATTAAAACATTTTTAACTTTTAAAAAACATGTAGTTGAAAGCATTTGATCAGTTCTATATCACACATGTGACAACAACAGTAATTACAGCAATTTAAAAAAAAATTTCCATTGCTTTTTTTAAAATAACATTTGTATCAATATGAAACTTACTTGAATGAAAGGCTTAATTTATAGAAAACAGTACGTGCCTATTTGCTCGCTCTTCTTTACACAACTACAACATTTAGTTTATATACATATTTGCGTGTAATACATCATGAACGTAACTACGGAACAGAAGAAACAAGGTCCTAGCCAAAAACTTTCCTAGCCAATACGTACTTACTTCGTTAGTCTGTCTGTCTCCAGGAGAAAGTAAGTGAAAGTAAAATTACAAGATAGCTGAAGGAAAGAAGACTCAGGTGATATTCTTCTCTTGTCTATTTAGTCACACCGCACTACATAACATTCCCCCAGTCTGACTTTCTCTTTATCTCATATCTATGTATTCTTTCCAATCTTTCCTGATTCTCAAACTTGATAGAGTCAGTCGACAAGTTACAACTAGATATTCGTGTCATGGGTCTTGTGCCAGACCAGTGAATTTTACCGTAATATTGAAGGAGCAAAGGTTGAGATTCACACCCCAGGAGCCGAGAAATATCCAAACCAAAGCCAAAACCAAAGTAAAGTAGCTGGCTAGGTTTGGGCTATGGTCTGGGTTTGTGTCTGGGTCTACGACTGTATGTACCAAAATAACTAAAGAACCAAAATCAGAGTGTCGTGACACAAGTTGGTCCGTCGTCTGAATTGGATGGTTCCTTCAGACGCAACAAGAATTCCAGATTGACTTTCACACATGTATATTTATTCGCCCTTGACTCTGTCTAGATTTATTTCTTCACATCTACACTCTCCATCTATGTACACACACACACACACCCACACACACATACACAACACAAATCGACGGGAACATCAGGATTCAGAGATCCCGAGATTCAGCTTTCAGATTGCAATAAGTCATGGTGTAAACTGTAAGTACATAGTGGGCACTGAGGAGGAAAAGTACTCAGAGAGATACATAATAAAATGGGAGAAAGCTAGAAAGGGAAATATCAAAAGTAAAAGTTGTTCTTGTATGGTATGGCAGGGTATCGGTATGTCAAAGCGTGGTGCTGGAACATGTCTAGTCTGGAGGCAATGTGACATCAGTTCGCTTTTAGACACCGCTCAGCATGTGCATTCCGTCATCTTCATCTGCTACGTGCTCCAGCATTTCCTTCGCGTGAATGTCAACCTTATTGTTAACCTTCCAAATGAGTACAAGGGTCGAGCTCTTGTTTTGAGTCAGGCGTCAGGGGAATAGATTTATATGTGGTAATTGGAAGGGCTGGGCTGGGCCTGGGCAGGGTGAGCATGATTGTAATTCTATAGATTTTAGTCACATACATAAATGTATATAGATACTGTGATTTTGTCATCCCTTACATGTTATTACGTTGCTATACCAAGTATTAACTGTGGCTATGTACGCTAAGGTGGAATATAAAATTAGTATCATAGCTCACGAGGTTTTTTTTCAAACCTTGCCAAATCACGCATTTAAAAGTTGAATTGACATATCTGCAAGAAAAAAATATGTTTATTTAGAAATATTTGCATTAATTTTTACTATAGAAAAAATCCAAGCAAGAATAAACGTAATTCAGAATTTTTGTACTGCGACCAAATTGACTTAATAATAAATTATTATTATTTGAAATAACAGGACTTTTTATGGTCTAACATGTTCCAGCATCATATCGTCTGTGAAGAACTAAAATGATCCATATCCAATTTAATCTAGAATCAAAATGAGCTATGTCATAAAAACAAAATAAATAACATCTGTAAAATATTAATTAAGGGTTTTTGAAAAGCTTAAAATGTTCCATTTACATAGTTTTGAAATGTGTAAAATTTTCTATTCACATGTTTTAAAAAGTTTAAAATGCTCTATTTACATCTTTTGAAAAGGGTAAAATGCTGTATTTACATGTATTTGAAAATTGCAAATTTTTCTATTTAAATGCTTTCAAGACATATTTAAATATTTTTGTAGATAGTGGATATTGCTTTCAGCTAAAAATGGATACGAGTCTTTTTTGTTCTTTACAGGCGATATCGCTTAGTTTAACCGGTAGCTGTAAAGGTGCTAGTGAACGGGTGCTGTATTTTAAAAAAATATTTAAAAATGAAATAAATAGGTTTCTATTTAATAGGGCTTGGAAATATTAACAAAAGCTCATTCTTAGTATGAATTCCAGATAAAAACTGCATAATGAACTTCAATTCAAAGTCTAAACAAATAAATGCATGACGAAGTAAATGCGAAAAATTCAGAATATTTTGTTTTCGCATTTTGTACATTATTTATGTTATTCGAGAGAAAGTCCTTGTAAGTGAATGGGCTGTACAAAAACTCGAATGCAAATATAGTCAGCAGCATGGGCCATTGGCTGTTCGGCCAGTGGTACTTGTGCGCTCCGTCTCTCTTTCTCTTTCTCTCTCTCTCTTGATTCTGATTTTGATAGTCGACTGTCGAATCAATGAGTTGTTGATATTGAATAATGCATTCACGTTGATCCATATCCAGAATCCAAAATCCACCCCCTTACCCATCCCGCAGTACGACGTACAAGTACAAGTAGAAATGTACGTAGTCCAGGCAGAAATTGGAAAAAACCCGGAACCCGGAAAAGCAACTTGCTAGTTGAGATACCTTTTCATCCTTAAACGTGACTTGGCATCCGAATGAGCTCATGTATACCAATTTATTAGGATAAAAGATATCTTTGCTTCCATTCAGATTCTACCTAGGTACTCGCTCTCGTCCTCATCACATATGGACATGGTGAGAGGTGTGTTGAAAGTTTCTCTTTTGAACATCTCGCTCCTTGAGTGTATAGGTTATAGAAATGTTAGAAATGAACAGACGAATCTCATCGTGAAGTTTTTTTACAGAAAATACTGATAGAAGAAAAGTATTTCTCGTCCTCTCATTACAAACAGCAGTTGAAAGTTAGAATTTGAATATCCTTTGACTAAAGGTCTGGCTCTGGTGTACTCCTCTATTTCTATCTTGATCAACCATACAGCTATCCAATATTTTTTTCTTTTCGAACTTCAAGTTCACGATTAATTCTTGAAATTCAAGTTAATAAAAGAACCTTTATGTTCATATTCCATTTTAGTAAAAACCCTCATTTTAATATGTATATGAAATGTATTAATAGAGAAAGTCAACTGAAGCCTTTTGCAGTTTTTTGATGCATTTTATACAAAAATGCATCAATTGAGTTTAAAATTTTGTAGTTTTTGAGTGTTTAGTAATTTAAAGTATTTGGAGTATTTGTAAACATTTTTTGTGTATTTCTGTGAATGATTTATCAATATAGTTAAAATGAAACATGGAATTTCAAATCGTTGCTGAAGAAGCAAAATGTTCAAAATGCAATTTTAATAAATAGCAAAAATTGGTCATTTTGCTTCCTCACGTACGGCCTATGCATTGAGATTACTTCTAATTACAGAAATGAGTTTGCTAGATGGTTATTCTGCTTTAAAAAGATGTACACTGTTTTGATAAACACACTTCCATGGAGAAAGCAACTGTAATATTTTGAATGGAAAACAGATTAAATAAACTTCACACACTTGCATAAAGCGATACTGATACTGATATCTCGCTTATGCTTTTTACCACGACAACATGACTTTCTATTTTTTGAGTAATTTTTTGATTTACTCAGACTTGAATTCGTTTCATACTTTCTTAGAAAGTTAGGATATTATACATATATACAATACTATTTTACCTTAGCAACTTAGTGCACCACACCTTTCTAAGTATCTAGGTACTTACTTGGTTAGCATAAAAGAACGTCCGCCTACTCTTACTCCTACTCGTACAACCTGTAATTCAGAATTTGAGAATGGAAAATGAAAGTTTTTTCAAACTTTTTATCTTTCCAGAGACGAGTAATTTGAAAGATGGGATACGGGACTATGAAGGGAAATAAAAAATGATAATGCTTCCTGTTCGTCTTCATAACTAAAGTAACTTTAACTTCAACTTTATGAAGAAAAAGTGTGTCTAAAAAATTGTATAGCTGTGTAAAGCGCTTGATAATTTCTACTCAGGACTTTCACTGCACAGCATAGGTGTAGAATGCAGTAAGCAGCAGCAGTGTATAATCTACCTTGCATTTCAGAATTACTCACGCTTGTCGATTTTGAATTCAACTTTCTCTCACATTAAATCTTTCTCAAGTTGTAATATTATTGCTTGAATAAAAATGAGTTTCCCCCATAATATTTTCACATTTTGTTTTTTTTTCATTCAAAAAATTGTAAAAGAGAAAGTCTGTGATTCTGTTTTATGTTGCATCTTTTAATTAAGACGACATGGCAGAGAGAAAGGCGGTAGTTTCTTAAGAACATACTTGATTCAGTTTGAGTGTGTTTGCTTCCCGCGGCTTAAATTTGTATTTGTACTTCATACATGGGCGTTCAAATTTCTCTCTCGTTTGCATTCATCTGTTGGATGGGGATGGATGGACGGAGGCGAATAAATACTGTAGAATGGGATAGGCTATAACTTTCACATCGTTTGAGATTAGTGTATTTCACGTGTAACGTATTCTCTTCTGTTTGTAGTTTCAGCTAAAACAAATTCTTTCTTCAACGGTTACTGTTACGACTGTGTGGACGGCGACGAAGACGGTAAAGATACGATACTATATGGTTAAGGTAACGCTAAGGGTGGTGAAACTGGTACTCACTATGCACTTCGAAATTGCTATGTAGTATGAGCCGCCACGCTGTGCTGTGCTGTACATTCTCCAGTACTTTTTGACTTAAAATTGAAGCCGGACTTTGGAAGAGAAAGTTCCCCTCATTTCTACTGACTACAGATTGTCTACCTCAGTATTTACACGCTAGAAGAGCGGGAAGGCGAAACCTTATATTTATTCTTCTCGTTTTCGTTTTCAAAAATTTTCTTTTCTTCTTTGCCTTCCAGCTCCTTTTTTCTCCCCTACTTTCTCCCGTACTGATTTCTCTTTGGTAGAATCTAACTTGGGCGTTTCTCTCTCATCTCAACTTTTTTTGGACTCAATGCCTATCTAAATGTATTCCTTTTCAAGGCATACATTCACGAGTACGAGTGAAGATGTAACCGTTTTACATAGTCACCTGATATATTACTTGTAAATATACATATATGAATTGTACACCTACGTCAGATCCAGAGTTGGGCTATATAACCCATAAAGGGAGTACCTTTTTAATCCCATCGGCTCATGCAAATTCCAAGCCCTCATCCGAGATTATTCTGGGCACACTACTACACTACTACTGTAGTGTACAATACTTTCTCTACTTTCGTCCACTGTTTTTCTCATTCTGTACCACTGAGAGAAAGGGAAACTTACTGACTGGGTCTAATAGTAAGTGAAGTGAAGTTTCGTCTGGAAACTATGAAAGTGCATGTACATATAAATGAAAGCACATACTTTCTACATTACTACTCACTCACTACTCACTACCATTTTTTTACGTTTACATAATGTATACCAATTTAAGCGAAATGTAGACCAGAGCATTGACGAGGAAGACTCGCAACATGGTCATATGAACATCTCTAGTTCTAATACGCAACACTGTACTGATGCTGTTACAGAATCATATACAGACATAGGTGTACATGTCATGTTCGTCTATTTACAACGATTATGGACTCACTCAAAAAAACGTTGACTTCAAAATTCAACGACTTTTATATGCTTTTGAAGCACACTTATATATCCCCGTTTCCTTTTGTTCACATTACAGTAGTATATGTATATATATGGAAACAGAGAGAAAGCACTTTTATTCCTTTTTTTCATGAAGGTGCAGGTAACGGGCTTTCTGTCTGAATTAATGGACGGAATGCCCTCAAGCCAAAGCTATCTTCTTTCTTTTCTTTTTCCCTCTTTCTTCTTCTTGCCAAACCAAACCTAAACGAATCCGAAACCGAAACCATAGGGAAGATTTCAGCTCAATCAGAACCACTTTTCGTGAATTAAAAGATGAGGAAAAGGATTTTAATGCTATTTACATAGGAAAGTAGACGGGGTTGGAGGAGTTGAAAAAGTCAATGGACAGCTACTTAGCTAGTTTTCTTTTAGCTTTATAGCCTAGTATAATCCATTAATTCTTTTAATTCTACTAATAATATTTAAACGCTCCTCATCCCACTGCACTTCACTGCATTGAAATTCATTCTCATTTCTTTTTTTAGTGCATATTTTTGTGTGCATAAGGAACCTATGTTTAATGGTATCAAATCATGGTGGACAATTTGATGGAATGAGTATGTTGGCCAAAGATGGATATTTTAATAGAATCTATGCATACTACTAGCATTTTTTGCCAAATTAATTATTATTAAATTACTTTTTATTATGGATTTTTAATATTTTATGATTAGGGCTTAAAAATTAAGGAAGACACACTGTTTGGAACTCGCAAGTTTATAAAATTGAACATTTTAACTACGTATTACTACTAACTAATGTTGTAACAATTGTAACCATCAGAAAATTAATAATGGCTGCCATACTAATGATAATATCATACTAAAATTACGATAATTAAATTGGTGTAAAATAATTATTATGTAACTCGTAATTTTTGGTAATGCTGTATGGACTTTTATTCTATTCTTAAAAAGTGAGTAATGTCTACAATTCAATTTACTCTCCAATTCATCACCCCGTATATAACCAAAAAACAAAAATCGTATTCAACGGAATCGATGTTTTGCGTGCTTTTAAACATATATAATTTCCGCATTACAGCAAATATTTAAGTATCAAACATTGGAATTATTGGAAACCGACACGGAAATTCCGTTATACAGCGCTCGGAAACAAAAATAGCTTCTAGGATGTTTATTGCTTTTCTTTGAGAGTATATTATCTGATTGCCGAATGGCAGATATATGAATCAATACGGAAAACACGTTGAACCATATAATCGCAGAAGATTACAGTCAACAGCCTAAGGATAAGACCTTTCACAGTCCAAAGATTAATGATTTATATTAAGCAATATGTTAACATTGTTAACTTAAGTTTTGAAAATCTAAAAACCTTGTTCGCTTCGATAGGCAATAATTTTTTTCAATCAAGTTGGCCAACTTGTACCGTCACCGATCCGCTGATCCGCCCTAATAATAACTGAACAATTCCAATACACTTATATTTTCAAAATTTGAATACCAGATGTAACAAGAATAACTCGTCAATAAATGCAATACTTGTAGTATACACACATGGTGCAACTAACAATTCACAAAAATCACAGTGATACATTCAGTAGATAACATATTATGCTTCACTTCCTTGCACAGGAAGTCTACCGCAAGTTGAGCCTTCTACACACTACAATTATTGTTACACTTAAGTATAGTGCACTCTGCTCATTGAATATAATAGTATACATGAGATGACCATTAAACTGTACCTGTGTAGCTGTAGTTAGCAGTGAACTTAAATTTAATGCAGGCATCTAACACATTGAATACAAAAAAATGGACAAGGATCTTCACAAGTAAATTATATAGTAAGACTAAAATTTAGTTTAACGGGTTACCCAACGACCACTACCACTACCAGAGATTCCTTAAGTATTTTCAAGCCCTGGCGTGTTCTCCACTTTCTCCGGTTTCAACTTCAACAGGCACTATGGCAGTAGAAAAATAACTGAGCAGCAGCACCAGCAGCACGTGTCAGCAACAGTATCAAATTTTCATATGTACATCACCAAACTCACAAAAGTTGTTCCAGTGAACAGTAAAAACAAAGGTAAGTTTTTCATGAGTGTCTGTATATCTATATGAAGTCCATATTATAATTATACGAGTGTTCGGACTAATCGTTAGACTAGCACGAGACACTAGAATGGGAAAGGGAATGGCTACTGTTACACATGTAAGTTAATACATTTTGTCTTAAGTTACAAGAAAAGAAAATTGGTTCCCCAGTCCGGGCCTACGTCCACCAATAAGATGACATGAATGACTCGATTGAGGATACAGAAAGTATCTATTAACGCCCAAGAAAAAAACAATCAAAGCTTTACTTCCCTTTTACTGGAAATCTAAAGCAGTCAACAACCTGAAAGAAAAATACATGTTCCACGGTGAAAGTAAAAACTTTTACTCAACCAAATCTGTAAAAGTAAAAACCTGCAGAGTAATTTTAGGTCCGTACATAAATACTACTAGTGGCTTATGGACTTGGATTTGAAGTGAAAGCTCAACAAAGTCTAAAAATGAAAATTCTATCTATATTTTTTGTTCTATCAGTATCCTTCCCTTGTAATGTTTTCCCTAAATACTAAAGGGAAATCCTCAATGAAAAACAAGTGACCGAAAGTACATATTTAGGGTTTGACCAAAGATTGTATAGACTATGTCTCTATGATCTGTAAATACAATTTCAAGCGATATGTAGCAATTTTCATAAATGGTTTCTGTACAATCCCCCTTTTACATGTCACTTTGAAATGGGAACTACCTTTTCCTTGTTGCTGCTTTCTCCCTTTCCCTTACCTCCACAGCCAAACTCTCGAGGTTCCAGTTGAACATTGCTTGTGTTGCAGTTGGATTTAGTTAGATTCAAATCCTACTACGAAAAGCGCATTTTTTAAAGTTTTTGAAAACAAACTGTTGGTTGTTTAAAAATAGTAACTGATTCATTTTAAAAAACTGTATGTAAGTTTATATATTTATTTGAAACGATTAATACAATAGTATCGCAATGTATTTACATAACCGCAAGCGATGTTTTGTTTTTGTGTTTTCCAGAATTTGTAAACCATCAAAATAAAAACTTTGAGGCAGTACAAAGCTAAGTTTTTTGAACCTTATTAATATACACCACTTTGAACAAAAGTTTTCCAACAATATCAAAGTAACTTTTTGGAAAAAACAGAAAATAATGCATCATTCCTTTGATTGTACTCCTAATCTACTAATGCTTCCAAAATAACCAAAAAAAAAATATTGAGGCTCAGCACGTGCATAATATATAAGCTTATCCTTTTAGATATGATGCGTAGGCATATACCTCGTAATCTAGTATTATGTAATTTGGTCCGTAGAAAATGTGAATTGTCAACAGGAACCCACACAAAAGTTGAATGACCTACATTTAAAAGTTGCTCTTACAGAAAGTATAAAAGCTCTTCAATAGAAATATCTCAATTCTCAATATGTATCCTTTGTTAGACAGACAGACTGCTCAAAGTTTTTTTTACCATCTCTATCATACCTTTGAAAAATGACCATTTGACCTTTCACCGTTCGACGGTTCCAATTTCAAGTCGAATTCTGATTTGAAATCGAATGGAATGTAGTGACAATTTAAGTTTTAAGAGGCACAGGCTAAAAAAGGTGTTTCAAATAATATGAATGTTATTCAATTTCATTGTCGTCATTTAGGTCCTGATGTTGATACGTAAGGTATAAAAGGTACTCTTTGAAATATATGTAATTCTCTCTTCGTCTCTACCCGTCTGCCCGCTACCATTCTCCCTTTTTGATTGTGGTCCTGACTTTCACTTGAGTTCACTTTCTTTTTCTTTTCCTTCTTCCTCTGTTCTTCCTCCCTTTCTTTCTTTCTTGAAAGTGAGAGTTGAGTAGAGTTGGACTTGGATTTGGTTGTTGGTTATCGATTGAAGAAAATAAGAGAGAAAGCGCGGAGAGAAAGTGGAGACAGAAGGAATGAGAGAAAGCGAAAGGGAAAATAAAGAAAGGACGAACGATCTGGAAGACTTGTTCAGTGTTCATACATTCTTGTTCTTTCTCTTTTCTCACTATGAGCTTCACTTTCACTCGCTCGTCCTCTTCTTCTTGCTTCCGTGCCAAATCCTTTGCAAACTTATCAGATTAAAATGTGTCTTGAACTGTGGAGAAGATGGATTGTCCTGATTCAAATTTAGAGACGAATCGGCAACGGCTTCGGTTTTAGCCTTCCTTCCACATTGGCATCGCCTTCACACATAAGAGAAGAAAAAGAGGACACGCTCAAGAAGAAATCCCTCGTCCTTTTTGTCCCCTCATTTCTTCCCCTGCTAACGGTCCTACCGTTAATACTCTGGCTAGAAAGCCAAAGGAAACTACAGCTTCTAAACAGTAACGTTAACGTCAAGCCATATCAAGTTCAGTCAGATCAGAGTCAGAGTCAGAGGACTTGGGGAGTAAGTTCAAGTTAAGATGGAGAAAGGACACAGGGAGAGAGAGAAAAAAGAAAGTCGGCTGCTGCTATCAAATCGCCTCCTATCTCCACTTCCACTTTCCACGAACCATCCTCATGCTCCACACTATAGAAGACCCAAGTACACACTTTTTGTCCTCGTATTTCCCTTCAAAATCCCAATTGAGGCTATCGCTTTTCTATCTTAAGATCTTCCTTCCTTTTCCTATGGAAGAAAGTATAGCAGAGTGTTACTCCACGGAACCGCATACTGCGTACAATGGATACAGCATGTATGTTTCCACAATTCTAGTTGATACACTTATACAGTCTTAAATACTTTCACCGTGGACTTTCACTGAAGAAGTCTTTATTTCATTTTACACTTTTGTAAAACATGTAAATAGAACATCTTACACTTTTTAAAAGCATGTAAATAGAACATTTTGCACCTTTTTAAAAACATGTAAATATAACATTTTACGCTTTTTCAAAACATGTAAATAGAACATTTTGCACTTTTCAAATACATGGAAATAGAACATTTTGCACTTTTCAAAATCATTGAAATAGAACATTTTGCACTTTTCAAAAAGTTTTTTTGAAAAGTGCAAAATGGTCTGGAAATGGAATTTGTATTACGTCTTTTGTGGACGACCCCTAAGTGTACGTTATGAGTACAATACAGTCAGTAACATACCACCCTTACCTAATGCAAAGGACAACGCGGAAGCGACCTCGCCAGTAGCTATCAATTGAATGGACTTACGACAGAATGACTCTTGACCGACGATATATATACAAATGCATACATCTTCTAATTGCACAGCTGATGGCGATAAGCGATTGAAGATGCGTCGCACTGTAATAATACCACTGCACTGACACGGGGGATATAACAAGGATTTTACCTGAACGTATTTAAACTGTGTATGTAACTGATAGGAACTATTTCCCACGTATTACAAACTTTGATCTATAGTTATCTAATCCTGTCAAGGGCGAACTCGAATCGAAAGTCGAAGAAAGGCCCTAAGCCCCTCGTCACATTCGACACTCAAGAACTCCAGAACTTTGTACTAATCATCATGTGGCATCTCTTTACATGTCTTGGTCGGTCCCTCTCGATCTTTCTCTATTTTGTTATCTGCCTTGACTCACTTGACCGTGGTGAAAATTTTTTTGTCACGTAATTTTTCATATCCCTTGTAATTTGGCTGATGCATTTAAGGTCTTTTTTGTCGTTTTCGTTGTAGTTTTTAGAATTCAGTGCATAGTAATTTTTTAGTCTGAAAAATTCCTTTGTGACTACTCACATAATGCATACAGTTCCCATTATGCAACGTAGACGTAATTGGAAATGTGGATAGAAATTCAAAAATATGCACATGGATATTAAATGTATAAAAGTTAAAGGGAAAGTTTTGCGACATTTTGTGCAGATTTATCTGTGAAAATAGCTTGGCAATGACGTTGGATTTGGTTGAATGAGCTTTAAGTTGAACTTTCACTGAGAATGAAAGTGGATTGGCCTAGTATATGTATGTAGAATGTAGAGCGTAGCATAGAGCGTAGATTAGGATTACGTGACTATTATATTTGCTTCGCTCTTTCTCAACTTTCGTTTTCAACAAGAGAACCTATGCCATACTAGTTCTATATAGTGTGAGCACAACTAACTATAACCAAGGATCAGATTGATTTCGATTAAATTCGGGTCGGGTTCGATGCAGACCGGTTCGGGTGCATCCGATTCGACATCATTTTGTCGGTTTAGAAGGAGGCTACGTCTCCTTATGAAATTACTAAAAAATTACCGGAAATGTCCCACGAGCTCCAACTAACAAACCAATACTGATACGTAGTTCAGATTTACCATTCAATCCTCGTGAGTACGTCATGACATAGTTAAAGATGCGTTTTTGTAGTTTTGTGGGGATTTGTTTTCTATTTAATCATATTCAGTTCGGATTTCATGATTTGCGTATCTGGTTTTGCATTTTGATCCGATTTACTTGAGTTCCAGTTTCGGATCGGATTTGGTAAAAGTTTCTTACTGCTGACTGATGCTTTAACTTTAGTACATATATTATTATTACACTGCAACGATTACGATTAGAGCTAAGCAGGTCCCTACCCCGCATTCCGGAACCTTCAAGTCTAAGCCGGTTTGACATATGCATATTCCATGCAGATGAATACTTTCAATTCAATAATTCCCTTGGAATTTGAAAATATTGAACTTTCAAGGCCAACTGATGGAAGAAGAGTGTATGCATTGATGAAATGAGAAGAAAATTCCATTACTATTATGTCTGTCAAAAATATTCTGACACTCGAAAAGATATTAAAATTGATTTATGACCCAAGTTATTACATTTTCAATAATTCTTTCATATTTGGCTGGATGTATGGGCTCAAAGTGGACACTATGCAACGGACTATAGTACTCACTGCCACTGGCACTGGTCAAAGAGACGATGATAGACAAGATGGTAGGGTTTCTATCTTGTTGAAAAGAATCCCCTTTTGAATTCGCTCATTTTGATTTGAATTTTCATGTCAGCACTGACATTGACACACAACACTGTCATGTATATATGGGGCATCTGTAATACAGACAGATTTGATATTAGCCTGTAATTGAATGTATGATATCGTCTGTGAAGAATCAAAATGACCCATATCCAGTTTAGGCTTCAATCGAAATGAGTTATGTCATAAAAAAATGAGAAGCATGCGTAAAATGTTAATTAGGAGTTTTTGAAAAGCGTGAATTATTCTGTTAACATACTTTTGAAAAGGTGCAAAATGTTCTATTTAAATGCTTTTGAAAAGTGTAAAATGTTCCTTTTACATGTTTTTGAAAAGTGCAAAATGTTCTAATAACATGTTTTTGAAAAGTGTAAAATATTAAATTTACATATTTTTGAAAAGTGTAAAATGTTCTATTTACATGTTTTTGAAAAGTGTAAAATTTTCTATTTATATGTTTTTCAAAAGGGCAAAATGTTCTTTTTACATATTTTTGAAAAGCGTAAAATGTTCATTTAAATAGTTTCAACACATGTTTCAATATTTTTGTAGATAGTGGATATTGTATTTAGCTAAAAACGGATATGAGTCATTTTGGTTCTTCACAGACGATACATCTACATATTTCCTGCCCAGTGGGCCAATTTATACATAATTGCAACTACATGGAAAGTCCACATTCTTAGTTTTTTAAACTGCAATCACTGCAATGCGTATTACAGATTCTATTTTTTAAATAAATTATTTAAATTTAAAACAATTTTAAAAAGCTACGATAAAAATTCCTTTAAATATTGCTTTATAATAAAAATGTTATTATTTTGTAGTTTGAGAGGCTTGAATAGTACAGACATACAGTGAGAGTTTGCCTATAAATTCATGCTTGTACGATGACGATAATCTAGATATATGTACCTACATAATACCTAACACTTGCATCATTAAAATATTTTCCCAAGGTTTTACACGGTCTCGTAGGGCACGTCGCGTCGTCACGCTGCACCACATGCAGGCCAGAAGTACATTGCGTAGGACATATGACATAATATGTAATATATGCCCTCCACAATACACACTAAACGTATGGACTACTAATAACCATATAGGTAGGAGCCATAATAATCCATGGGAAAGTGGAAAGGAATTCACGCCCCTCAGAGTTCTGAAAAGATTCAAGTTTTCAAGTTCAAGTTGAACCGGAAAGGGGACTAAATGTTTGTATGCAATAGTGTGTGTGTCTCTCGTTCCTGCGTGTCTCCTTCCCCTATGCATTTTCTTCTTCAACTGGAATTTTTGATCTTACCCGGAAACTTTGAGTTCACTCCTCAAAAATAAAAGTCAACTCCAACTTGACTTTTACTTGACATATGAGAGGAAAATGCAAACAATGGAACTGAATCCGCATCCTTGTGCATCTGTCATCGGTGTTTCTGTCGTGTCTGCTCTCCCCCCTCAAAAACTTGAAGCAGAGCTCAGACAAGAGACAACGAGGATGAGGGAGGATGGGCAAAAGTTCAAAGACTGAGAGTTTAGCTATTTTAATTTTATTTTAATATTTTTTTAATGATTAATGGTTACTGCTGCTCGTACTGGAGTAACTGATTTTGCTTTTTAAATCTCAATTCAGTTTTATACACTGCATTGCATTGTTTTATTTCTACACATATTGCATTGCATTGATTGGCATAATATGCGAATATGTTTAAATACTGAATGAAGTATCAATATACCGTCATTGAAGAACCAAAATGACTGAATCCATTTATAGCTAAAAACAATTTCGACTATCTACACAAATATTGAAACATATGTCTTGAAAAATTTTAAATTGAATATTTTGCACATCTTAAAAATAAGTAAATAGAACATTTTTTAAAACATGTAAATAGAAAATTTTAGAATTTTCAAAAGCATGTAAGTAGCACATTTTACACTTTTCAAAAACATGTAAATAGAACATTTTACACTTTTCAAAAATATATAAATAAAACATTTTACGCTTTTTAAAAACTCATAACTAACATTTAACGCATGTTTCTCATTTTGTTTTTATGACATAGCTCATTTTGATTGTAGCTGAAATTGGAAATGGAAAATGACCTCATTTTGGTTCTTCACTGACGATACGAAAGATTTTATGTTAGAAGTGTTTTTTAAGCTAATAATATGCATTTTGCGTTATTGTTTTTAAATGTATTTACCGGTTTATCGCAATCTCATCTTACTCACACTTGGCCCTTTAATCAAAACGGCATCTACGAATTATGTATTTTTAAAAAAAACTTTTAAAAAAAGTAAAATTTTTATTTCACTAGGACCTATTTAAAAATCAGTGTAAAAATTCTGTAGTGTTTTGTTAAGAAATAAAGCAATAAGTCTAAATATTCGTTATTTTTATTCCGTTTCCATCTTTTATTTATCTTGATGTCCACGCTGACAAATCTTTTCTACACTGAACAATAAGACAAACTCCGTCAATGTTTATTTTCTTTACTGAATCAATGTACTACTGCTTGTGCTTCCTTTGTTTTCTCTCCTGTCACATTTGACAGTCATCATGTACACGGAAGCTGTTACTATTCTAGATTCTACTTTTCTATGGTTCTTATTCAGTATTGTACTTCTCTACACATTTAACATTTGATTTCGTATTTTTTTCAAAGAATTTTTTGAAAACAAGACGTGTGCCTCGCCGTCTCGTGTCTTGTTCCACAACATGTTGTATCAGTATTTTAGTCTGTCATACCGTGAAAGTAGAAGTATTGTGACGGGTATGGCGAAGGGACGACAGGCACGTTGTCAAATAATCTCTGACTTTGGGCTGATGCGTAGCTCACATTTGTTGCCTTTTGCCGTTTGTTTTTCTTCAAGTTAAAAAATATTTGTAGTAGTATAGTAATCAAATTGTGTCTTATTGTGTTGACTTTGACGTTTTGGAGTTGAAGGCGTTGTAGGTATGGATTTATGGTTTGGCGTACAATAATAACGTATATAAGCGCATTCTCACTAGTCAGTAAGAAATGTGTGTGTGTGTGTGTGTGTGTGTGTGTGTGTGGAAATTGTTGAAACTTTTTTTAAATTTTTTTTCCAGAGAGCTGCTGCAAGCGTTTGCAAAATTATTTAAAAACTTATAAATAAATTATTCCAACATATCGTGTGTGAAGAACCAAAATGACCTATTTCCAATTTAAGCTAGAATCAAAATGAACTATGTCATAAAAGCAAACTGAGAAACATGCGTAAAATGTTAATTAGGAGTTTTTGGAAAACGTAAAATGTTCTAATTCCATGTTTTTGAAAAGATGCAAAATGTTCTATTTACATGTTTTTAAAAAGTGTAAAATGTTGTATTTACATGTTTTTGAAAAGATGCAAAATGTTCTATTTACATGTTTTTTGAAAAGTGTAAAATGTTGTATTTACATGTTTTTGAAAAGTCTAAAATGTTCTATTTACATGTTTTTGCAAAGTGAAAAATATTCTATTTAAATGCTTTTAAGACATGTTTCAATATTTGTGTAGATAGTGGACATTGCTTCTAGCTACAAATGGATATGGGTCATTTTGGTTCTTCACAGACGATATGTTTCAAAATATCAGTAAGTTTCATTTTTAAGATTCCTAACTTTGATTTTGAATATTTTAAGAAATACATCGTGGCTGTTATAGCTTCTTTAGTAACAAAATTGTATCTTCTTGTTGCTTCTGTGATTGTATTCCTATTGCTATTGCCCTTGTTTTTCCATTGGTAAGCGTTTTACTTTGACGCTTGGAGTACAGACAGTAGACAAAAGTACTTCGGAGAAGCACAGATCAGTGAGATATTATTGTTGTTACAATGTCAAATGGACAATGTATGTGTCACTGATTGACACATTGTGGACGTGGCCAGTGAGCTAGTGACGACGTTCTTTGTTATTTGAATGTAGAATGCAATTTTCTCATACTGGTACATACTACGGGTGAGCCGCTTCACCCAGGACGCTGGTATAAAACGGTATGAACACGATCATTGGTAACTACTGATATGTGTAGCACATGACTCATGCCATTCCGTCTCCGTCTCCGTCCCTGCCCATGTTCATATTTATTCTATACCCATCACATCACCACGACTATATGACCATGCCCATGTGCCATGTCCAATTTGAGTTCAAGCACCAAGTTCCAGTTGGAACAATTCTAACTACAGCTACAGCAGCAGCAGCTCCAATCCAAAAGCCCAAAAAGGGGAAGAAATTCATGTCACTTGAGTGTAGAAAATTTGAATTCCCAGGGATCCAATAAACGATTCACTGAGCTTCATATAATGATGATGGGATGTTACTCTGTCTGAATTTTGATGTGCTAACTCCAAACCCCTTCTTTCGTCTTCTATAAAGGAGCTCAGTAGCCGAGTCGTATCATGCACTGATATGTAGCAGTACTAGTACCTCTTCTTGTAGTAATGTTATAAAGTTCTTGGCATCATCAGTACAGTTGGTACTGAGTTTTGGAGCTGTGGTGGTACAGAACGGTATAATTAAAGATTCACGCGAGAGAACTGGGACTAACTGGAACTTATAGAAATTTTAAAAATTAGGAACTGGAGTTAATACCTAGGTAAATATTTTATTCCAAAACTTTAAAGACGAGTCGTTCAATTTTTTATTAGTAAAAGACTTTTGTCTTCATTTTTTATTTGATAAAAAAATGTAATCTTTGGCAGCAATTTAGAGCGTCATCATTTGCTTTAAAATGTTTGTGTTTTTTTTTAATTTCTCCAATTTTTTAATAAATAGTTTATGGTTTTTAAAAATCTATCATTATGGAAATAATAGAAATTTTATACTCACTGAAAAAGAATTAGCATCGACGGGATCTTTTTATTCTGTGCCAGAGAACTATATGTACTGACTGACTGACGGCTCACTTCATTGAATGGAACAGGGCCGGACGACGAAGAAATTGCTTTTAGGGAGCAATTTGTTGCGATACAAAAACCACCATTTTGATGCGTTGATGCGATTTTCTTTGGTAGAGCAAAATTTTGTATGTACATTATTTTGTTTTTGAAAAGTGCAAAATGTTCAATTTACTTGATTCTGAAAAGTGCTCATATTTGCATGCTTTGGGAAAAGTGGAAAATGTTTTATTTCCATGTTTTTGAAATGTACAAAAAAATTTATTTGCATGTTTTGGAAAATCGTAAAATATTTTATTTGCATGTTTTTGAAAAGTGGAAAATTTTTTATTTGCATGTTTTTGAAAAGTGCAAAATTTTTTACTTGCATGTTTTTGAAAAGTGGAAAATTTTTTATTTGCATGTTTTTGAAAAGTGCAAAATTTTTTACTTGCATGTTTTTGAAAAGTGCAAAATGTTCCATTTATATGTTTTGGGAAAATTCAGGCAGCGGGCCGCAGTATCCGGCGTCCGGCCCTGGAGTGGAGCTGATCGAAACTGAAATTCAAGGAACCAGGAACTCAATAGCACTAACTATAAATTTTCTGTTCCCTTTTGGGCCTGGCTTCTTTAGCATATATTTAGCTTTCGGATCGGCTATGGCAAAGCAGGTAAGAAGAAAAAGGTTACTTACACTTAATAGAGACAGATAGGGCGGGAGGATTCTGCGAGCTTTTCTATGCACGGCTATTGACATTGATGCTTATGGCAAGATAATAATATTATCGTCTCGGATTTTACTTTACAGCACACTTACGCTCACGTTACTTTGTCCTGTATAATTTATTCTCTTTGATATGCAATATCCGAGAGTCTTCTCAGCATGAGGAGGAAGCACAGGAGCGATAGGGATACGGATCTTCACTCAGTTGTCGATGTCGATGTGGATCTCGTTTTTGGTGTCGTTGTCCCAGTACGATAGCGGTATTATATAGTTATGGTGGAGAGATTATAAGTAGCTATATACTATACATACACAGGAGTATCTATTCTACTTTATTTAGGTATATCCATGTCCATAGAATATCTTTTGTGATCAACCTCCCGTTACATTGCAATCTCTCACTCCGAACCACCACCCTATCATTTGATTGGCTTAAACTTCCCGTCGAGTTCGATATGTTCCGTTAATGCGTGGGTAGTTAAGGTGATATTTCAACGTTAGTAGAATTTCCTCTTCAATTCCAAAGTTTCCATGACCAGAATGGCAAATCAGAATAGTTTACAAATTTACAAGGGAGGTAATCAAACTGTGTGTGTGGATTTCAGAATTTCTACGTAGGTATATGCATAATAATTAATTACAATTATAATACATGGAGAGAGTGCGGATTTTGATTTGGGTTCGCACTTGGCACATGGAAACTTACATTGACTACATAAGTTGAAATAGAAGGTTCACATAGAAGACGTCTTTCAAAATTACAATACACATCGTCTGTGAAGAACCAAAATGATCCATACCCGTTTGTAGCTAAAAACAATATCCACTATCTACAATAATAAATTATTTATTTATTTTGTCGATTTGACCTCAGCCCATACATTTATTATCTACAATAATATTAAAACATGTCTTGAAAGTATTTAAATAGAATATTTTGAACTTTCTAAAAATATATAAATAGAACATTTTGCAATTTTTCAAAAACATGCAACTCGAATATTTTGCAGTTTTTCAAAAACTTGTAAACCAAACATTTTATAGTTTTTCAAAAACGTGTAAATAGAACATTTTGCAGTTTCTCAAAAACATGCAAATAGCATATTTTGCAGTTTTTTAAAAACATGTAAGTACAATATTTTACACTTTTCAAACGCATGTAAACTAAACATTTTACACTTTTCAAAAACGCTTAATTATCATTTTACGCATGTTTCTCATTTTGTTTTTATGACATAGCTCATTTTGATTCTAGCTTAAATTGGATACGGGTCATTTTGGTTCTTCACAGACGATATTTGGCTTTGTTACGGCACGTTTAAAGGTTGTAAAAGTATTTGGAATAATTCAAAAAAATCCCTAAAATATGAATTTTACAAACAATCAATTTTAAATTTCCTTGTTGATCGAGAGATTGTACAGCTGGCCCACCAATTACTATTTTTGAATTTTTCATTAGGTTTTATTTGATATTCAATCGCCAACGACGCCAATCTTTTGTGACGCTACCATTATAACACACTTTTGTGCTCATATCACACGGTTACTACAACATGGAGGATTATATTTAAATAAAAAATCGATACATAGTGCAATAAATTGATTTTGATTTCGTGACAACCACGTGTAGAAACACAAATTGATATTAGGCAATGACAATCACAAAATCACAATACAAATCACTCAGCGCGTATATATCCGAGAATTATATGATTTTCGAGGTGGCAAAGACGTTAACAAGAAGTCTGTGCCCTCTATGTACACTATAGATTCTATTTATAAAGGAGAACCAACCAACCAGCGAGCGTGCTTAACTGTAACTCAATTCAACATCAATACCGGGCAAACGACCACAGAGCACAGAGCCAACTTTCGTACCAGTGAAATCAAAACATTTTATGTGACAAAAGATTACAAAAAAGAGACAATTTAATATCTTTTAGGAATAGCGTGTTAAAGAAGCATTTGGCTTGTATACCTCGAAAATCTGACCACACGAGAACGAGCCACAATTTTTATCCGCTCCTTTCGTGGCCTAGGCTCATTGAATGTCAGTTTGCCCATATTATGCACTTTAATAGCATCTAGGTATATTAGATGCAGCTCTCTTTTATAATGCAAATCTTGCTATCTACAATTTCCAAACAATTCCATATAGTACCTAGAGTAATTGTTGCATCTTAAGCTCAATTACTACAGTAGTATAGTCATATACATTTTTATTTCCCCCGTTTCACAAGTCGTAGAAAAATGTAGATAGAGTACTTTGCATTTTCCGAGATTTAACAAAGATGTTATGTGCAACATATATTTTATATCATGTCACAGATAATCAATTTTATTTTCTATTCTGTATAATAAAAGTGTTGTCAAGAACTTGGGTAGTAGCTTTTAGCCTAGCTGAACTGCCTAGATTTTAACTTGTGCCTTTTGATTTTTTTCTAGCTATTTTTTTCCAGCGTCTAGTCTACGCCTTAACTTCGTAGTACTTTTTCTGTCGACTGAGATCGACTTGACAGTTGACGTGTCAAATGTTGAGTGCACTGATCGTGAGTCAGCCCTTAACTAAAATGATAAGAAATAATATCAGTAGCGCAAACCCAAACTAAGAAAATGGATTATTTTCTATTTTGTACAGGGTAGTATGTAGACCTTGGTGAACTAGTAGTGATTTGATACTCAAGTGTGATACAGTAATAACACGTATTTTATTCTGAAATTCGAGGTAATCTATAACATTGGGATTTTTTTATTGTTGGTACAAAATTTACACCAGTACTATAGTGCTAATGCACTTTCATTACACTATAAGTACCTTACTTACCTAGCTAACACTTCCTATACGTACGAACACATTCACGCTATAAAGAGATCTTTAATTTTTACTTACTCACAAGGAAGGGCCAACACATGTGCACCGACTTTTAACTCAAGTTTATGCGCGTTAGGGGCGTCTAGCGCAACTATTAAACGTGCGCTTAATCAGTCACAGGTCAGACTCACAGTTGCCCGCCAAAGTTTAAAAATTTCGAATTTTTGATTTTTTACAACCCTGTAGATCCTACAATCTTCAACTGATTTTCATAAAATTTAAAGTTTTGTGATCTCTAAAACATTATCTAAAAACGTCATGTCTGGATTTTAGAAAATTTTCATTATTTTTGACAAATAAGGTTAATGAAAAGGCCTCCAAAAACCAGGTTTAAAAATATTTTTTTGAAAAAATTGAAAATTTTCGAATTTTCAAAAATCCAGGAATGACATTTTAGATAATGTTTTAGAGATCACAAATCTTCAAATTTTATGAAAATCAGATGAAAATTGTAGGATCTTCAGGGTTGCAAAAAATCAAAAATTCGAATTTTTAAACTTTGGCGTGCAACTTTGAGCGCACTTTTAATGGTTGCGCTAGACGCGCCTACCGCGGAGTTGCAAAAAATCAAAAATTCGAATTTTTTAAACTTTGTGGGCAACTGTGAGGAAATTTCTGATCTGCGACAAAAATGAATAAACGCACGTTGACCAGTATCTCTAGACGCGCCTCACGTGGATAAACTTAAGTTAAAAGCCGGCGCACATGTGTTGACCCTTCCTTGTTAGAAGCAAAATTGTCAAACTGCAAATCTAAGCAAGTGTAGATTGGCCGTTCTGCTTTACCAGTAACAAATTTATGTATAGGTACCTACATGCAATTTATGCATCTTGAGTCAAAGTCAGCTTTCATTAACGGGGTCTTATATGTATTGGTGAGCTTCACATTTGTCTTTTTTGCAGCATTTCATTCCGCCTTGTTGCATCATATGCCTTATAGCTATAGGTTTAGGTTTCACAATAAAAGCTCTGTGGGACTCATCCCATGCCTTATAGCTATATACCACTAGAATCGCATAACGTGGATCCAGAGGTCTAGCATTTTAGAAGTCTAGAAACAAATAACGACCTGTTTTTTTTACATTGAAATAATATTATGTCAATATGTACCTACATTCTAAACATGTCCGCAAATCTTCATGTTTTCCTATGAAATGATTCCTTCGCTAAGGATGGTGGATATACATATCGTCTTTGAAGGACCAAAATGGCCCATATCCAATTAAAGCTAGGATAAAAATGAGCTATGTCATAAAAACAAAATGAGATACATGCGTAAAATGTTAATTAGGAGTTTTTGAAAAACGTAAAATGTCCTAATTCCATGTTTTCGAAAAGATGCAAAATTTTCTAATTCCATGTTTTTGAAAAGATGCAAAACGTTCTAGTTCCATGTTTTTAAAAAGGTGCAAAATGTTCTAATTCCATATTTTTGGAAAGGTGCAAAATGTTCTAATTCCATATTTTTGAAAAGTGTAAAATGTATTTAAATATTTTTGAAAAGTGCTCAATGCTCTATTAAAATGCTCTCAAGAAATATTTGAATATTTGTGTAGATAGCTGATATTGTTTTTAGCTAAAAATGGATATGTGTAATTTTGGTTCTTCACAGACGATATATCCCTCAATCTACAAGTTTGGATACCAATACTCGCATCGTCAGTCAATGCCCAATGCAACTTGAATCCCGAGGCAAGTGCATTATTACTAAGGTTTTGATTTTGACTTGACTTGAGGCTGCGTTGTCAACTTCCGTCGACTTCGACTTTCCCGGGCCTCACTGAGCATCATCAAACACACTCGAAACTTGGATGTCAATGAGCATAAGTACAAAAGACAAAGCTGTGTGTTAACTGTGTGATAACTGATGTCGCTACTATTGGTCTTCAAACTACACACTGCATGTGTGTGTGTGTGTGGAGGCCGTTGGGAAGTTGGGAAACGGAGAAGGACGCTATAGGCATTGTAATGATAATAGCCATGGAGAAGATAAACAGAGGAAATGAAGACGAGTATAGAGTAGGACTAGTACTAGTCAACTAGATAACTGGCGTGGTTTTGGTTTTTGGGGTTTTGTTCCTAGACCAGTACGACCACCGCACTCGAAGCGTCTGTAAGACTTCCACTCACTTCACTCACTTCTACTTGAGACTTGAGGTTAGTTTCTTGATCTTGTTCACAAGAAGAAGAAGACAGAAGAAGAATAAGAAGGAAAAAAATGCTTTTAAAAGTTTCCGTTCAGGAAGAAATGACATGAGGCGAAAAGGTTAGACTCTTCTTCTCTCCACTTTCTTCCGGCTCTCGTTCCATATATCGTCAACCATCAGTTGTTGTAATCAAACTGGCACTCGTACCAGCACCAGAACTAGTACCAGTGCCACTGCCAGCATAAACTCACTCATACTCAAAACCAAAGGAAACCAACTGGAAAAGTTTCGTCAAATCAAACGTGTATCAAGTCAAAAGCTACTGGGATGAGATGCGATAGCGATTACGTTTTTTTTACGAAAGAACCTTCACCAAAGTTGATGTTAGTAGGATTGTATGTTGGTAGTGGTGGTTACGTTGCATATCTATGTTGTAGTATTGCACCAGCATACTGTATGTGGGTAGGTACAGTGAAATAATGCAAAAATGCAATTACATTTTTGTACCGGTATTTCAAGTTACCAGTACCAGTTAATTCCATCGATTTCCTCGTCTCGATTCCTTTTCTTGAAGCTTTTATGGAATTATAATGGTTTAAAATGTAAAATTGAAAATTATGTGATAATTCACTCTCAAACAAAAAGTATGATATTGTCTGTGAAGAACCAAAATGACCCATATCCAATTTAAGTTGGAATCAAAATGAGCTATGTCCTAAGCCTAAAACCAAATTAAGAAACATGTGTAAAATTATAATTAAGAGTTTTTGAAAAGCGTAACATGTTCTACTTCGATGGTTTTGAAAACTGCAAAATGTATTATTTACACGTTTTTGAAAAACTTCAAAATGTTCTTTTTACAAGTTTTTGAAAAACTTCGAAATTTAGTATTTTCACGTTTTTGACAAACTGTAAAATGTTTAAATTGTGTGTTTTTGAAAAGTGTAAAATGTTGTATTTACAAGTTTTTGAAAAATTGCAAAATGTTCTATTTACACGTTTTAAAAAACTGTAAAATGTTTGAATTGCATGTTTTTGAAAAGTGTAAAATGTTGTAATAATGCATTTAAGACACATTTTAATAATATTTTTGGAGATAGCTGATATTGTTTTTAGCTAAAAGTGTATACATATAAGCCATTTTGATTCTGCACAGACGATAGGAAAACGAATTTCGAAATATGTATGTATTTATATTTATAAAATTCTATCTGCAGAAGTAACACAGATTTTTTTTACCATTCTCTGAAATGGCATTAAATAATATAGTGAAGATTCGAGTCTAGAAATTATAGAAAAAAAAAAGTACCTACCAACCAGAGCAATAGGGTCAGTTTCTTGGAAGCAGCATAAGTATTACAGGAAAATGTTTCTCGCTAAAATCAAGTTCATGTAAGTACATAAGCTCAAACTGCGGGGGCAACTATTGACTTTGACTCTGGCTTTCTCACACACAAACAACAAACTTTCACTTTAGCTGAGGGTTGGAAAGTCTTTTGTTTCTTCAACTTTCACTTCATTCCTATTTTGTTGTATTACACTACATTATACTCTAGTTTAGTTTCTGCTGCTGAGCGCTGGTCTCGTTTGATCTGCTTAAGTGTAAGTGTGGTGACAGCTATTGCTTTCTCCTACCTTTCCCTGCGTGCCGCGGTACTGGCAGTAATTATTTATCAGACTCTGAAACTATAAGCTCAGCAAGATTTAATGTGGTCAAGGCTTTATACTTTTCCACTTTAATAGACTTTCACCTTCTTTTTTTTTTATCCCTCCTGCCTACAGCTACATATACCTACAGCCACAGCTGACTTTCTGTATGATTTCTTTGGGATCACTTTTAGCCCTGCTTCCCCCAGGCTCCTGCAGGCTCTATGAGATTCGGCTCAACTGTCACATTTCTATAAGTGGTTATGAGGAAATAATAATTACACGGTTAGAGTGTGTCTATAGGACTGCCCTTGTATTGTTGCTCATTTTTTGTTAGGGTTCAAAAAATACTCTAACGGGAAGACCCTATCTGTGAACCCCAGTGTCAGCGCCAGTGCCAGCTGCCCCAGTCCAGTAGCGTGGTATGACTTGAAATGAGATTTGTTTCCCCTAATATACAGAGATGACTTCCCTAAATTCTGTATAAATCGAGAATTAATGGCATATGTGTATCAAGACTTTGCCATCGTAAGCTTTTTTATAAATATAGGAAGCCTCCTTCCCTCGCTTCTTGAATGGGAAAATCTCATTCTTACTAAATATTGAAATGTAATTTTATTAAAGGAAAGACTACACCACTATCATTCCACGAGAGATGATTTCCAAAATGCTCAACATACTTACCTACTAATAATGAAATTCAAAAAATAACTACCTAGTTTTTGTGAAAACTGTCAATTTATTACTAGTAAATTTTGTATTAAAATTAATATGCTTGATATTGAATATTTTTTTGCAAAACTTGTTTTGCAAAGTATTGCTACATATCGTAGTGCTAATCACGAGTTTCTAAAATGAGCAAATTTTTCTATGTACATATTTTCAAAAAGGTCAAAATGTTCTATTTAAGTGTTTTTTAAAAGTGTAAAATATCGTATTTACATATTTTTGAAAACGTCAAAATGTTCTATTTATATATTTTCGAAAATGTCAAATTGAACTATTGAAGTGTTTTTCAAAAGTGTAAAATATTACATTTACTTGTTTTTTGAAAAATGCACAAGGCTTTATTTACAAACTTTCATGAACATGTAGTTCTAATTTTTTTCCGTAGATAGTGCTTTTTGATTGAAACTAAAAATAGGTATGATTTTGGTCCTTTACAGACGATATAATAATATGTAATCAATGTATTTTTAGAGATTACAATATCTTGATTTTTGATGTTTTCAAAAACGTATAGAACCAACATTTTGTAGCTTTAAAAAACATAATAGTCAGATTTACCATTTTTTAAACGAATAAAAGCAGATTTTGCGCATTTCAAAAGCATACATTTACATTTTTAGAGGTATTTTATATTTTTATGACATACACTTTTGGAACGTAAACGTAATATAGCGCAGTCCTATGCAAAACCATAAGGCTTACAGTGAGTGATAGCATAGTTGTTATACCGGACTCGGACTCGGACAGGGCAAATATACTTGACACACAGAAACGCTACTACACAAAAATATACATGACAAGTTTCAAGTTAGTTTAGTTTTTAGTTATTGCATATAAGTAGTGATAGTCAATGGGAGAGCGTATAGCATTTTCGTAGAAAATATTTATGATCCTTTATTCGCTTTACTTCTACAGATATAGATAGATAGATCTCCAGACTTGAAACAGAGACCGACACCGAAACCAACACTGCGAAACCAGTAGACTATATACATATATGAGATGTGGCTAGATTCATTCATAGATCACTTCAGGATGGACGAGAGACAAAATTTCTTGTACATATAGAAAGACCACCGCTCCCAGGACCAGGACCATGCCACCACTGCACAGCACAGATGAGAACGTGAGCTGAATTCTGTTGATATTCTCCTCCAAACCAATAGCAAAACAATGCAATCGTCATACCAATGGATTTTTTTCTACTTCCTTTTTTTCATCCTTCCTTTTTGATCTCTTGTTCTTCTTCATATTTTTACTGCTTTCTATTTCTTTTTTCTCGAATGTATTTATGATGGCGATGGTGTGGTTGTGGTTGGGCGTTATGGTACTTAGTACTATGGGTACTGGTAGTATAGTTTTTGTAGGTATAGAGACCAGTGGGTAGTAGGTAAATAAAGATATCCGTAGTAGTAAGCCCCCACCCAACGGCCACTGCCACTAAAGCAGCCCCTATATAAATGCAACCATTTCTATTTATGTATGTTATTTGTATTGGATATTATCCATCACGTCCTCGTACAGTATAAATCTTGAGATATAAAACACAGTATACAGTCCACTTTGAAGTTTTAATACAGAACATTCTTTGTTTTTTAAATACAATAAAAACTTTAAAAACTTTCTAATTGCATTGTTTTGAGTCTTGAGTTCACGCTTTTCTATCAGTAAAGAGTCCAGAATCGTTCTAATTCCAGGTCAAAGACTTGCTTGTAAATCTTAAAATATATCGAATTTCGACAAAACTACCTATAATAATAATAAAGTAGTATTTTCTAATAAATATAAATTTCCGTTTTTTGTTTTACTAATTGCGTAAATTTTAATTCAAAAGTAATGATTTCAATTTTAAAACATTCTTCTCGCTGTGTGGTTTTCATCTCTTGTAAATTGCAAATGACTGGTTTTGCTTCTCTAAACACGGCTTTTGCACTACAGACTATTAGGGCCGGATAATGTGCCAGCGCATAGGCAGCCCTCGCTGCCTGAATTTAAAAAAAAACTTTAAATGGAATAGTTTGCACTTTTCAAAAATATTTAAGAAGAACATTTTGCACTTTTCAAAAATATGTAAAAAGAACATTTTACGCATTTCATAAACACGGAAATAAAACATTTCGCACATTTCATAAACACGGAAATAAAACATTTTGCACATTTCAAAAACATGCAAATAAAACTCTTAACATTTTTCAAAAAAACATGTAAATACAAAATTTTGGTCTACCAAAGAAAACGTTCAATAAAATAAAAATAGTGGTTTTTGTATGGAAACAAATTGCTTCCTAAAGGAAATTCCTTTGTCCGGCCCTGCAGACTATGAACAGGAACAGATAAAGCAGTACCACTACTTCTACTTATAATTCTATAACATGTACTGTTGCACTCTTTCATACCAATTTAGTCACATAGGTCTTAGCTGTATCCTTATCCTAAACCGAAGCCAAACCTCTCCACCATAAGAACCAACGAGAGAGAAACCAACAGTAACATTCAATCGTAACCGTAAGCTAAAACTATAGCTAGAGTTTTTAGAGCTCACTCCGTCTCAGTACAATCTGCAAGAAGAGAAAGTATAGGCAAGTATCGAAATTTGGATTGGGTACATCTGCTCAGAATCTATAGGACCGGGACCAAAACCTAAAATGCTTCAGGAAGTAAGATTACACTTGAGTCACTTGAGGTGTATTTCCCCTTTCCCCTGTCCGTCTGTATGCCGTATATGAGTACAGACCATACTCAAGGAATTACGAATAAAAACATAGATAAGAAACGGGAAGAAGAAGGGGGAAAGCCAAGGTCTTGTCTAACTACCACACCATAATATACAATATATATATAATATAGACAATACAATATAATATTCAGCTTTCCTTTCACATATATAACAATATAACAAGGATACATACAAATGGCTTTGCCTACCCGCGTCTAATCTCAAAGGTTACAGTATAGAAAAACCCGAACTCGATTTCGATTCTCTTCTCGCCCGCCATAGCTTTCATTATTTTATTCTCTGGTTCCTTTTTTTTCTTCTTTCTTTTTTTTCACCGGTGGGCAACTGGCTACACTACCAGCATCGGTAAGAAGTAAGAGACAGTCCCAACTATTAATACGTACATCCCCATATAGATACATAAAAAGGAGATGAAATTATCATTATAAATGCCTACATCCTTACAAATCGTGCGTGGACGAGGGAGACTATCGTTATATATAGAGTCTACAATCTACACACAGATATCGAAGGAAGTGATCTGTTGCAGTTTCAAATATGATATAAAAAATAAAACTATACCATGCTATAAAAATAAAAATTAGATTTCAACGTAGACGTAGAACCCCTTTTCCTTTCCATTTAGACAACATTTCATTGCGAATCACGTTCATGAAATTATTTGACCACAAAACCAAAACCTAACGATAAAATGGACTGCTCCGAATTTTTGTTTTGCTTTATTCTTGACTGTAAAGATCGATTTCGATTTTGATATGGAATTCGAATTTGATTTTTAGTTTAATTTTTGTATTACAAATTCGATTACAGGTTCCAACATACATTGCTTTTTCGGTGGGACGTAAAGATGCTTACTGCAGATAATACAACTGCAATAAACGTTTACAATATTTGTACTTGATGCATAAGCTGTAATTTTATTGTCCTTGCAAGGAAATGGGAAATCGTTTTCAAAGATGCAATATTTTGCAATGTCACACAGTGCAATGCTTAGGAAATTGAATACTTTTATTTTTCAAAAACATTTTTTTAAAGGAAGCCTAGTATTTGCATTAATTTTGCCATGTAGATCCTATATCGTCTGTGAAGAACCAAAATGACTCATATCTAATTAAAGCTAAGATCAAAATGAGCTAACTCATATTTAGCTCATGAGCTATCTCATGAGCTAAAAACAAAATGAGAAACATGCTTCAAATGTTAATTATATGAGTTTTTGAAAAGTATAAAATGTTCTATTTACATGTTTTAGAAAATTGTAAAATGTTCTATTTACATGTTTTGAAGAGTGCAAAATGTTTTATTTACATGTTTTTGAAAAGTGTTAATTGTTCCATTTTCATGTTTTTGAAAAGTGCAAAATCTTCTATTTAAATGTTTTCAGGACACATTTCAATATTTTTGTAGATAGTAGATTTTTTTTTAGCTACAAATGGGTCTTTTGGTTCCTCGCAGACGATATCTAGAATCTACAGTTGACAGTCTAGTAAGTGTGTAGGTACTACAAAAATATTAGCTTCTTTATATCAGCAACTGCGCGGTCCTGGTCCTGGTACTGGTCCTAGGACGAATTGCATGTAAATTCTACTATGAATAAATAAAAACAGCAATCACAATATCAATACAAATCTCCGTACAACACACACACTACATTACAACTCCGTAACAATATTCACTATGGAATTTTGGAGCTTGGAAGATACATGGATGGGGAACGAAGATACAAGATGAAATTACGATTACTTTATATGGACACAGTAAAAATAGTTGTGTATTCAGTCATTTTTCTTACGCTCTCTTTCTAGTGGAATGACTTTTATTAGATTCAGGGACAGGAAGCCGTTATCACCCAAAGTATGAGCAGATAACGGATGATGATGAGTTGCCTTAGAGTCTCCAGTAGGTTCAAGTCCGCGAAACTGAAACCAAAACCGAAACTCTGATCGTAAAAATAACAATGCATGTACATAGGATTCTGTGGCTGTATAACCATAGCCAATACCCGTAGCCTTGAACGTATAACAACTATATCGTCTGTGAAGAACCAAAATTGCCCATATCCCATTTTAGCTAAAACCAATATCAACCATCTACAAAAATATTGAATCATGTCTTGAAAGCATTTAAATTTACGCTTTTGATAAACATATAAATAAAAAACTTTGCACCTTTTCAAAAACATGGAAATAGAGCATTTTGCACTTTTCAAAAACATGGAATTAGAACATTTTGCATCTTTTCGAAAACATGGAAATAGAACATTTTGCACCTTTCAAAAACATTGAATTAGAACATTTTGCATCTTTACGAAAACATGTTAATAGCACATTTTGCACTTTTCAAATACATGCAAATAGACAATTTCACACTTTTCAAAAACATGTACATAGAACATTTTCCACTTTTCAAAAACTCGTAATTAACATTTTACGCATGTTTCTCATTTTGTTTTTATAAAATAGCTCATTTTGATTGTAGCTTAAATTGGATGTGGGTCATTTTGGTTCTTCACATACGATATACGACCTTAATTCCGTATTCTGCATACACGTAGGTGATAATGTAGGGCCGCTCCTCCGTCTATAATTTTCTTCATGTTCCTTTCCTATCTTGGCGGAGAGCCATAGGGAAAACGGAGGCTGTCTTTTAAATAATGGAGAGCTTGAATTTATTCCTCTTTGTTATATACACAAACAGCAGTTTATTCTCTCTTTTATGTACTCTTCGTCCGCCAAGGGATGTACGTATGGAAAGTAGAAAAAAACACACTGCAGAGTAAGAATATTAGTAGGGACTGGTACTGGCTAATATAGGCCTATAGGTACTATATAGGTATTATCCTACAAGCCTCACTTCCGTTGTCAGTCGTAGAAATATATAATTGCATGTGCTATGCCGTTAACCTGACACTCACATAGCTCGGTTAACTATGCATACAGAAGGTTTATGTGGTCAGGTTGTTTTGAAATCAGAATATTCGAATGTCCTCTGGAACATGGTACAACGTTAATCATGTGTGCTAGACAAAAAATAAGCCATCTATTCATTTACATTTTGATAAACACAACACGTTCAATATCAAGTTCTTTTTTAAATCTAACTCAAGCCCTTAAAATCAACTTACAAGTAATCCATAACATATCGTCTGTGAAGAACCAAAATGACCCATAGCCATTTCAAGGCTGAAGCAATATCCACAATCTACAAAAATAATGAAATTTATTTTCAAATACATGCAAATAAAACATTTTGCACATTTAAAAACATGCAAATAAAACAATTTTCACTTTTTAAATACGTACAAATAAAACATTTTGCATTTTTCCAAATATTGCAAATAAAATTTTTTGCATTTTTAAATACGCAAATATTTTGTACTTTTCAAATATATGCAAATAAAACAATGTACACTATTCAAAACGTGCAAATAAAACAATTGTGCACTTTTCAAAACGTGTAAATAAAACACTTGTGCACTTTTCAAAAACATGCAAATAGAACATTTTACACTTCTCAAAAACTCTTCGATTAACATTTTACGCATCTTCCAAATTTTGTATTTTTTATGACATAGCTCATTTTGATTCTAGCTTAAGTTGGATATGGGTGATTTTGATTTTGGTTCTTCACAGCTGATATGAAATACTATTGTATTATATGCTTTACACTGCGTTTATTTAAAATCAAATACTTCTATCAACGATGGAATGCGTACCCGATTAATTAGTACCCCGGAATTAGTCGTCCTACGGGAATTCGTACCTAAACGCCTAAACAGGATTCACACCCAAGTAATTCTCCAGCATATGCCAATATTGTACAAATATTTTTTTATTTTAAACACTTATAAAGTTTTTTTCTACATAAATTAATGAAAGTAACCTTCGTAAATTTATTAGAAATGCTATATGTATATTATAATGTAATCAAAAGTTACATTTAGATATTTTCACGTGGACAGGTACAGAAATTAATCATGAGTTTTCAGATTTAACCTTAAAGAGCTGCACGCAGTGACTGGTCTGAATCTGAAATATGTTGGGACTTGAAAATGTCGTTCGGTGTGTGTTGCTTTGGTGACGGTGACGGAGACCTTCTCATGTCTCACTAACGCAAGGCTCCGCGTCTCCCTAACTAAATCCGGTTTCTAGTCTCAAAGAAAACAATGAAGTATCGATTTTGTAATTTGTCATTTTCTGAGCTGACTGACGTGAACGTGACTTCTCGCCTGCTATATGACTCTACGTTTTACGCTAGGTATTTATTTACATACGCATAGTACATATCATTTGTAATGGGGGAGAGTAGCAGTGGGGCTTGAGAGATATATGATGTAGCCTTGAAATTGCATTTAGGGTGCATCGAACATACTATGTGAGTCATACAGCACGAGACTATGAAAGATGAAGGATACTTTATATTTCCTTATGTAGCAGAGCATAGTTTTCCACTTTTGTACTGTCCGCCTAATCCCATAATGTATTCTCATTGTTTTTAAAAAACAAAAAGATGACAGATTTTCACACCTTGTATTTCGATTTCGATTATCTTCGTGTATTGCATTGACGTCAGTGGGATGTATTTGGAAACGGTCTGCATGTATACTGTGAGCGAAATTATTGTTACACCACAAATGCCACACCATAGGCTAATTGTAAGACGTAGGTGTGTGTTAGGTATAAAATGTGCACGGTATAAATAATTGACACCTAAATCATGCCTATGTGTTTTAGACCCGAACTGCAGAAAAATTGAAGAGAAATGAATAAGTTTTTTAAAAAAGTAGAAAAATTTAGTTGCTTGAAAAATTTGACAAAAATATTATAATTAAGCGCATGAATCCGAACGGGTAGCCTTTACGGAAAATTGAGTCTGTTTTGCACCTTCAAGGACGATGGGCATTCGGGGCCGGAGCCGGAGCCGGACGAAGGAATTGCTTTGAGACAGCAATTTGTTTCCATACAAAAACCACTTTTTTTATTTTATTGACGGTTTTCTTTGGTAAAGCAAAATGTTGTATCTACAAGTTTAATAGAAGTGCAAAATGTTCTTTTAAATTGATTCAAAAAAGTGCAAATTGTTCTATTTACATGTTTTGAGAAAAGTGGAATATATTTTATTTCCATGTTTTTGAAATGTACAAAAATTTTGATTTGCATGTTTTTGAAAAGTCTAAATATTCTTTTAACATATTTTTGAAAACTGCAAAATGTTTCATTTACATGTTTTTTGAAAATTCAGGCAGCGGGGGCTGCCGGCGTTGGGCGCATTATCCGGCCCTGTGGGTAACAAAGGGTAAAGATATAGAATGTTTTGCATGGAAGTTGTTTGATTGTTTGATACTACCCACTGTTCCATGAATCCCCTCCACATTAATTACACGTTAGTTGTTTCATTTGAGTAACTTGTGGAGTGTATGAGGATAGACGACAGGAGACATATGAGGTTCATTCAATTCATGGGCTTCTTGTTTCACTCTCTCACATTTTCATGCTACAAAAGGCATCCGTACACTGGTACACCGTAATTATACACCTACCAGTATACTAAATAAGCCTGTGTCAATGTATATGGTATTAGAATAAAACCGGTCCCGGTCCTTGTCCCGGTTTCGGGTTTTGCTCCCAGTCCCTCTACCACCGACCAGGACCAGAACCAGACACCAGAACAGCTCATAGTGTAGCAGCATAAATTAAAATCTGATAATAAATAATTCCAAAACTCCAAAAGTCTCAAAACTTTTCCTTGAACTTCAAAATCATTTAAGTGAAAATTAATCTTATCTTGTATGAGTCTGTCTCTGTGTAGTGTGTGTACATATGTGTCTCGCCACATTCATCTAACTTAAGATTCGTGTTGGTCTTTTAATTGCATCGACATTTCTATACTTTTGGAGTAGATAAATTACGTAGTTTATGTACAACACCATAGACACGTACTCTCACAGTCAACTGTATTAGCATTGTTAGTATTGTATGAGTAGTCATTGAAGGTGCAAAAGAGGCAATATCGTCTGTGAAGAACCAAAATTACCCACATCCAATTTAAGCTACAATCAAAATGAGCTATGTATTAAAAACAAAATAAGAAAAATGCTTAACATGTTAATTTAGAGTTTTTGAAAAGTGTAAAATGTTGCATTTCCATGTTTTGTAAAAGTGTAAAATTTTCTATTGACATCTTGTTGAAAAGTGTAAAATGTTCTATATACATGATCCTGAAAAGTTTAAAATTTTCTATTGACATCTTTTTGAAAAGTTCAAAATGTTCTATATACATGTTCAAGAAAAGTGTAAAATGTTCTATTTACATGGTTTCAAGACATATTTC
Source organism: Dicyrtomina minuta (assembly GCA_949802685.1). Taxonomy (NCBI): domain Eukaryota; kingdom Metazoa; phylum Arthropoda; class Collembola; order Symphypleona; family Dicyrtomidae; genus Dicyrtomina; species Dicyrtomina minuta. The sequence goes on from OX461810.1 coordinate 62,697,399, forward strand.
AATATTTGTTTTAATAGTGGATGTTGGTTTTAGCTAAAAATGGATATGGGTCATTTTGGTTCTTCACAGACGATATGCAACGTTATTATATATTATTACAGAGAATTTTTAACCCCTTTATTTATAATAAAGATATTTGTAAATAAAAAATTATTAATTTTGTGAATTTCGTCTGTTCGCATGTCAAATTTTACCAGAATATTTTCTCCGGTTTATAATAGCGTTTAACACGATACCTTAAATGCTGAAATTTGAACAATTGTGGAGCGAAGAATTTTTAAAAATTGAAATATAATTTAATGCATGCTTTAGAACAGTAAAAAACAAGTTTCACAAAGCAATATTGCATCTTCACTAACACGTAAGTTGATTCTATGAATTTATAACGAATGATATGATCAGCTTGAGATTGGCTAAATTAAATGCGTGCATGCACACGGAGGGACGGAAAGCGGCAGAGAGAAAGTGTGTATGAGAGAGAGTGTGTGTGTGTGAAATCAGTGAAATGCTAGCGTTGCGTAGAGCATACAACTGTCCGGAGGAAGCAAGTTTGATGGAAATGAATTTAACTCATTAGGGAGGTCTCGACAAAAGATCGAATCTAGTCAATTTCCAAAATCCAAACTTTCTCTCCCACCCTCTGAGCTGTGTGGAGCAGCTCTTCCTTCACAACATCCACCAAACCAAAAGTAAACGTTGGATTAGTACTCGCTGCTGGAAGACTGCATCTACGATTTGCCCCGTGGAACATTTGTATGTACCATAGGTAACTACACACTATTTTCATGCACGCATCCGATGCCGAGTATTCAAATATATAAAGTATCATAGGTGAAAGCAGGGCCGGATGAAGGAATTGATTTTGGGCAGCAATTTTGTTCCACACAAAAACCACCATTTTGATTTTATTGATGGTTTCCTTTGGTAGAGCAAAATGTTGTATTTAAATGTTTTAGAAAAAATTAAAATGTTCTGTTTACTGGATTCAGAAAAGTGCTCAACGTTCTTTTTACATGGTTTTTAAAAAATATTAAATATTTTATTTTCATTTTTTTGAAATGTGCAAAAAATTGTAATTGCATGTTTTTGAAAAGTCAAAATATTGTATTTACATATTTTTAAAAATGCAAAATGTTCCATTAACATGTTATTTTTTTAATTTAGTCAGCGGGGGTTGCCTGCGCTGGCCGCATTGTCCGGCCCTGGGTGAAAGTACATACGAGTGAGATACTATGTACACAGAGAGAGAAGGACGCGAATCTCTGATGTAAAATTGGATAATAATCGTTGAGAGTTAATTCGTCATTGTGACGAGAGTTTCCTATTTCCTATATAATTATAAATTTCAATTTCTCTTATCTTCCGCACTATCATCTGTCGTGTCATGTTGCTGTGGTTGTTCCACGTCTTTCTCAAGAGTTGTTTCCACTAGTAAGTTGTCACTATACAGACTTAAGCTTTTGAGTCGTCAATTATACAACACGGGAATATTTTATCATTCATTTCATAGGCATGGGCATAAAATTTTAATTTATTTTTATCAGTTATTTTTTTAAATTATTTCCCTATTTTTAGTATGCTTATTACACTAGCTACGTCATTCATTTATTTCAGGAAAAATGGATTGAAGTATGTCACAAATAATTAAGTGAAGTGTTTTTATTAACATTATTTACGTATGTAGGTTGATAGGTGCGTCAGATGTTTGCAGAAAATTTTGCAGGGGCTTTTACGGAATTTACATAGTTTAGAGAATTTTTATGAATAATTTAAAAATTTGAATTTATATTCCTACATTTCAGAGAAAATAACAACATTTCCAAAATTTAAATTCTGATTGAAGTTCATATATTCATAAAAGCTTCAAAGTGATGTATTTATATTACTCAAATATGATTTCATTTATGATTCCAAAAGATGGCTGCTAAATTATTTAATAACAAGTACACAATTTTAAGCAAGTTTTCAACTCAAAAATAGTGTGAATTCGAAATTTTAGAATTAACATTAAATAAAATGCATTATATAATTAAGATGTCAATTTGAATTATTCTATACATGTTTATATTTTAAGAGCTTCAAAGTGATTTACATTAAACGCCTGATTACCTTTAGGATTTCAAAAGCAGGCTGCTAGGAAGTAATCTAGGAATATTTATAAATTATTACTCCTCATATAAAACAAATATTTAAATAGTAATTAAAATATAAAGAACACCACAGCTTTAAAAATGCACGAATGCGACAAAATAATACTAAACAAAATGCATTATTGAATTCGTCAATTTAACTAATTATTAGAATGTGAACTTTGGCCTTTCAAAAATAAATAAAAGTCAAAAGGTAATGTAATGCATTCGGGATAGTACCCTATGAATAATATCGTCTGCGAAGAACCAAAATTACCCATATCCAATTTAAGCTACAATCAAAATGAGCTATGTCATTAAAAAAATTTTAAAAATGCGTCAAATGTTAATTAGGCATTTTTGAAAAGTGAAAAATGTTCTAATTCCATATTTTAGAAAAGGTTGCAAATATTAGATTTACATATTTTTAAAAGTGCAACATATTCTATTTGAATGCTTTCAAGATAGTGATATTTCAATATTTTTGTAGATAGTGGATATTGTTGTTAGCTAAAAATCGATATGGGTCATTTTAGACGGTCAGTTTTGACGATATGCCAAAACTTCATATTATATTCGTCTTTACCAAATTAATGCTTACCTTTTAGGCAAGTATAACAAGAGGTTTGCTACTGCTATATCCAATTTTAAATTGTCAAATATTCACAAAATATGCATTCAAATTTTTGCAAGTCTCTTTTATTATTTGCAAATCTAACAAAGCTTATTTTGAATGCACATAGCATAAAAAGCATATATTATAATTAGGTATGTACTGCGTGTATAATACTTTAAATTATATTAAGGAATAAAAAGTTTAGATTTGCGAAATATGTTAAATATGTATGTTAAGTGTGTAGATATGGGTCTGTGGGTGTGTGCAATAGGGACTATAGTGAATTGTACTGTACTACTGAAGGTTTCGCTGTGTATGTGTGTTTATATATGCATGCCAATTTAGTTACGGGAAAGGCTAGGATATTTAGGAGGAGGAGGAGGAAGTGAAGGAAAGTAAAAGTAAAGCTCGGGTTGATTAAAGTAGCTTTTGGCATAGGGAATGAGGGAAGTGAAGTGAGACTCGAGAAATCTGGATGGATGTCCAATTTCAACCTTGAACCCATTGAATACAAACGAAATAAATAACTAGACTCACGTACCCATAGGAAGAGAGCCGAGCCCGAGCCGAGACATATATACTGGGGGAAGCCAAGCTTCAATTTCAAGGAGGCGTTGAGTGCAACCTATTCATTCCGCTCCAATGAATAAATATCTCTACTTAACGCTCTCTTCCCTATATACAGCACAGCACAACATCGGTCCGGGCTTTCGTTGTTAGTCTTCCGTCGTCGTCGGTCCGACTGTCTCTCAATCTGTCCTCCATTCGACATTCTCCATTTTTACTTTCTCCGCCATCGACGATACGACGACGATACCGATACCCACATAAATGTACTCCACTAGTTCCAGTGCCAGGACGAGTGCCAGCCTACTGAACTCATACGAATACCGATGCCAATGCCGATACACATACCACAAACACAACCATAACTAACCCCTTATTTAATTTAGTCTCATTACATTTATGTGCATGTTCTTATCCTTACCCCATCTTCCCCACTCCGTCGTCCGTCCAAGTCCACCAACACTCAAAGCCATTATCTCCTCTGCATCCAGATTTAGATTTCAAGATTTGTAAATTTGTATCCAAATATTGGCCTGAACGAAGAAGGGTCCAAGTTGTAATGTAATTTATACGATTGTATTTACAGATGCAAAGTTGTTTTCGCTCTTATTTTTATTTGCAAAATGGTTTATCTAATTTACACTATATATTTTCCCATTTGAACAAACTTAATAACTGTACAATTGGTATATTCATGGCTTTTAAGATTTTAAAATTAGATTTTGTTTTAAGGCATTTTGTAACTTGCTAAAATTGTTATAATTTTTAAATGGTATTTAATTTTGTATGCGAACACCAGACATAATAAGGTTATGAAGAGCGTTCAATCGATATTTGTGGGCTCATTTCTTTTTTCCGTACTTACTAATTTTTTATGTGATTGCTGTAGGAGAAACATGTAAATAGAACATTTTGAAATTTTCACAAACATGTAAATAGAACATTTTGCACTTTTCAAAACCATGTAAATAGAACATTTTGAACTTTTCAAAAACATGTAAATAGAACATTTTGAAATTTTCAAAAACATGTAAATAGAACATTTTGAAATTTTCCAAAACATGTAAATAGAACATTTCGAAATTTTCAAAAATATGTAAATAGAACATTTTGAACTTTTCAAAAACATGTAAATAGAACATTTTGAACTTTTCAAAAACATGTAAATAGAACATTTTGCACTTTTAAACAACATGTAAATAGAACATTTTGAACTTTTCAAAAACATGTAAATAGAACATTTTGCACTTTTAAACAACATGTAAATAGAAAATTTTGAACTATCCAAAAACACATGTAAATAAAACAATTTACACTACAGCATTTCTATAAATTTGAATCTTGAATAGGTAAATTTTGAGCATTGAAAAATATGATCTTGATGTGGCTAAAGCCACAAAAGTACTGTCAAAGTTGAAATCTTTAGCTTTGAAATTTTTTTAAAAATTTAAATAAAAAAATTTCTGTGTGTAATATTAGTCATAACAAAATTTTGATATATACATATATATGTTGATATGATATATATATATATAACCATGTACTTTTAAAAACTATTTTAAAATGTTGTAAATCTTGAATTGGTTTTTTTTTAAATTAAATCTTGATTTTCGACTATTGAAATTTTCTATGGTTTTTTAGCCCTAATGGCAGCTTAAAAATGGTAAAGAACAGTTTCAACAGTTTCAAGTTGAGGTCAAGTTATTTTCATATAAGCAATATAATACTAAAAGGGTAAAATTTGATAGGGAATTTTTCCCAGATGACATTCTATGAATTTTTTTAGATCCACATATTATGTAGATATAGCACTCATAGTCGTAACTTGAACGCATACCTGGAATTTATGTATATAGGTCGGAGGTAAAATTCTAATAGTACTTATATTCACATGCATTGAAATTGAGAGCTGTAATTCCAATAAACTCTATAGAAATGTAAGCGGTATAATCTATTCAAAAAATTCAAGAATTCAAAAATCCTAAACTAAATTACAATTCTTACTTTTTTTATTTTGAATTTTTGAAAATTGAAAGCGAGACTCATATGAGTAGTCATGAGTTTTATGGTTGACGGTATGAATATAGAAAGAAACTATAAAGTAGCCAAAAGCCATAGGGTGAGGTCCATGGGAAGGACGGGGGAACGAAGAGAAAGAGATGCTCTTTGTATAGTGAAAGTAGGAGAAAGTAGTATGAGAGAAAGGCTTTGAATAAAGAATTTAAATAGATTGGAATGGATGAATAGAGAAAATGGACGTTAGGGTTAACTAAAATATGGGATATTGAAAAGGTCTGACAGAGCAAATTGGTTGGACCTTCTCAAGAAATCCTCAAGTGAAAAGATTGATGCAGGGGACTTTCATGGTTCATAGAAAAGGATTCTCTCCATTGAAATCCAAATCTTTCTCCGAGTGAGCCAGTCAGACTCAAACTGAAACGCATCTTTTTTCCTTTTACATTTTCATTGCACTGCTGGTGCTAGTGCTGGTGCTGGTGAAAGTGGCCAGGGAATAGACACTATACATATATACGTAGTATGTAAATATACACCGAATTTTTTAAAAGATTTAGTACTATGTACATTACATATTAGGTACTATGCTACGTTTTTTATCTCCCATTTTCATGGATCTATTTCCATTTCTTAGTATATCAGGTTGAACAAGGTCATGTATATTGTATGGTATTATTACTACTACTGATATAACTTTGCAAGGGCGTAGGCTTGAAGTATAGGGCGTGACCTAATGCATAATAAATTAATGCCTGTACAATCTTATAACCTAAAAATCACCAAATTATTCCTAAATAAAAGATGAATGTATACTGTATAATTTCTACAGCAATTAACACTAAATTTTATTTTAACACTGGTCCTTTATTAAAATATTTCGAAAAAAGTCAAAATTATAATTATAATTTTGGGACAGTTTTTAGCTTGAAAGTTGAAAATTTTCAATCAAAATTCAAGCATTAGATAATAATACACAAGCGACGCTGAATCACAATGTTTGCTATCGTACGCCTCTGTACTGTAACTTTTTCCACTGATTGTGACAAGCAGCTTGTAATAAAAAAAAGAAGAGTGCTTAGTATATATGTATATTGGTATATTTATTTTACTGGATAAACTCACGCCTATGCATACATTGGATATTGCTACGTATCGTCTGTGAAGAACCAAACTGACCCATATCCAATTTAAGCTTTGATCAAAAAGAGCTATGTCATAAAAACAAAATAAGAAACATGCGTAAAATGTTGATTACGGGTTTTTGAAATGTATAAAATGTTTTATTTACATGTTTTTTAAAAGTGTTAAATATTCTATTTACACGTTTTTGAAAAGTGCAAAATGTGCTATTTCCATGTTTTTGAAATGTGTAAAATGTTTTGTTTGTATGTTTTTTAAAAGTGTAAAATGTTCTATTTACATGTTTTTGAAAAGTGTAAAATGTTCTATTTAAATGTTTTTGAAAAGTTTAAAATGTTCTATTTAAACACTTTTAGGACATTTTACAATATTTTTGTAGATAGTCAATTTTGTTTACTTACTTTACTTACTTACTAGACAATATACATAAACTTGCTTCATTCAAGCACAAGCAATGAAATCTATCTATCATCCGGACCAATATATAGATATTTGAAGCTATATATATTGAAAATTGTACATGAAGGCGTGAAACGACCCACAACCATGTTGTACGTGGAATCTGAGGAAAACATGTACCTACATCAATTTGCAAGAAATAAGCTTTACATTTTTTTCACAGTGACAAAAGCTCTTTTTTTTCTTCATTCTAAATCCAAAATCTAAATCAAAAGAAACGAGCACTTAGTTTAAATTTTAGATTCTGTCCATAGGCAAAGGAAGGGAGAGTGTGAGAGGGAATGAAAGAGAGTGAAAGTAGTGGTGTGTGTGTCTTGTGCCTCTGTGTCTCTCTCTGTCTTCCTTCTCTTTCTTGGATTCTCAATTGAGTGTGTGTACCTAGTCAGATTTGCCTATTCAAGCAGGGCACATTGTATTTTGTGTCATGTACAGTTTTGCATTTATATTTATCCTTTATGTATTCCAGGAACAGCTTTCTTTATTGAGAGAGCAAATAGATGAAAATTCTTTAGCATCTCACTCAGCATCACTTCCTTTCTCGTCTTCGTCTGTTCGTTGTCTCCACGGAGCGAGCGAGAGAGCGAGGAAAGTCCCTCTCCATATACTCTATCTACATACACGGGGAACGTTCGTGTTCAGAATTTTATTTATTTCATCACATCACATCACAACCAATTTAAATTGAGAAAAATTCTCTAAAATATTTCTATCCTATTTATTTTTATGGAATGTTTTCCTTGAATAGGGAAAAGAGCCCTGTGGATGTGTGTGTGTACGCTCTCCTGCTTAAAACTGGTTTGCCTTAAATGTTTTTACTAGAGACTGAATTCAAAACATTCTGTCTGAAATTATGTAACCGTAGTTTTTAAAATTATAAAACAAATATTTTATATTTTGCATTTTCAAAATTTCCGGAAATATATGTTTAAAAAATCTTTGTAAATGCTTTGATTACGAGGACTATCAGTATAAAGTTCAATTTTTGTGTAAAGATTAGGTGTGAGCAATGAAAAATTAAAACCTTCAGCAAGTTACAGCTATCGATTTCCCTTGCTTAGAATTTCAAAGCTCTTTTAGATGCGCTCACTTCCTCAGAATTGTGTACATTTAATTTTATTTCGTGTGTGAAGAACCAAAGTGATCCATATCCATTTTTGGCTAAATACAATATTAACTATCTACAAAAATATTCAACATATTCATCCTTGGCATTTAAATAGAACATTTTACACTTTTCAAAAACATGGAATTAGAACATTTTGCACATTTTCGAAAACATGAAATTAGCGCATTTTGCACCTTTTTGAAGATATGTAAATACAATATTTGAAACTTTTCAAAAATATTGAATTAGAGCATTGTGCACTTTTCCAAGAAAATGTAAATAGAACTATAGAACATTTTACATTGTTGAAAAACATAAAAATAGAACATTTTACGTTTTCCGAAAACTCCTAATTAACATTTTACGCATGTTACTCATTTTGTTTTTATGACATATGGATCATTTTGATTCTATATTTAATTGGATATGGGTCATTTTGGTCCTTCACAGACGATTTATTTGTTGTTGCTTTCTTAAATCTCAAGTTGCTCACGATCCTTGTATAATATTTAAATTAATAATATTATTTAAGCTAATAACTGCGCATCTCTTATTATAAAGTACTTTTTTATTGTATTTACCATATTATTGTCTGCAATAGTGGACCCCGTCCAATATTCAAATTTCAATCCTCAAGGTCCGTCCACTATTACAGTAAATACGGTATGTTAATAAAATTGAAATTTTGCTCATATACATTTTAATGCCAACTCTTGACAAACGAAAACGGTATATTATAAATATGCATCTACAATCAAAGTGCCTATATCAACTTAAAACAACTGAAAGGATTTTATGGATAATGTGTGCATGGCTACTATAAAGCTTAACAAGAAATGGGAAATTCCTCTGGGTTTGCAAATAGCAAATTCTTGAGTTGCCGTGCCATTTTAGATCTATATACACATATAAGAGGAAAACAGAAAATCCACTTGGTCACTATGCGGACACCAATCTAAGCAAAGACCATCAGTAATAATAAATGGATGACCTGCGGCTGAAATAATGCTGAATTTCTATCTCGTAATCGAGTGCATTCTTTGCGATCATCATTTTCTATCTCATAGGATCATCTATACTGATCTGCATTTACCTATACAAAAGCATTTTTAGATATAGTATATAGCTTCTTTCCTGCTTCTGTTTGGCACCAGTACCAGCACCAACACCAGCACCAGCACCAGTACAATTGCATCACTGATGGAAACCAGATTTAACCAAAAGTGAGGATCAATCCATCTCTTTCTTTTTCAGTTTTCCCCGTTTCGCTCCTACTTTCTTCTCGTCAATACTCTTTGCGCCTAGTTGCAGATTCAATTCGGTTTGCTCTAGCTCCCACTTGGATTTCCCTACTACACTGCAATATATACAGTGTAAGTAGACTATGAACTTTATGCACTATACTATGTACATGCATATTCCTTATGGAAACCAATGCATACATTCAACGCTTTGTTTTTCTTTTGACTTTCACTTAAATTCCACTAGCTTTCACTACACAACAACCTTCCTATATGCATATTATCCCAAAAGAACTTTCCTTGATCTCTCAAATCTTTCTTTTATGCTATTTCTTTTTGGCTTTATATATTTTAAGTATGTAATGCCATGCATTTGTTTCCCTTTTTTCGGAGAAAGCGAAAAAACTTTCTAAATCTCCTATAATTGTACACTACAGCATATAGTTTATAGACAGTCTCTGCATTCACTTTTTGTATTCGCTATACACAGCACAACATTATGGTTTAAGATTTAAGCATCTATTCTCTGACTTTATTGACCTTTCTCCTTTCCATCTTTCTATCCTTCCATATTCCCTCAATGTAATGTTTTGTATACTATAGAATTATATAACTGTTGTCAGGAAGTATACATATATAGAAATAGGAAAAAGCTTGCTTGAGATCAACAGACTATACTACGCTTTATACTTGTACAACAAATAATATAAAACGTGTTATTATAACCTAGAATAAGTAGCAATATTCTGTGCTAAAATATAAAAAGGCGCTACAAATAATCCTTTAGCTATGTAGATATCGTCTGTGAGAACCAAAATGACCCATATCCAATTTAAGCTACATTCAACATTAGCTTTGTCATAAAAACAAAATAAGAAACCTGCGTAAAATGTTAAGTAGGAGTTTTTCAGAAATGTAAAATTTTGCATTTACATGTTTTTGAAAAGTGTAAAATTTTCTATTTACATGTTTTTAAAAAGGTGTAAAATGTTCTAATTCCATGTTTATGAAAAGGTGCAAAATGTTTTAATTCTATGTTTTTGACACGTTGTAAAATGTCCTGATTCCATGTTTTTTAAAAGGTGTAAAATGTTTTAATTTTACGTTTTTTAAAAGGTATTAAATGTTCTAATTTTAATTTTTTGAAAAGGTGCAAAATGTTTTAATTCCACATTTTTGAAAAGTTGCAAAATGTTCTATTTAAATGCTTTCAAGACATGTTTGAATATTTTTCGAGATAGTTGATATTGTTTTTAGCTCGAAATGGTTATGGATCATTTTGGTTCTTCACAGACTATATTACTAATATTGATACGTTTTTAGATAATAAAATATAGACATGACTGGTATAGAAAAAGGATAGGAAGGGAGACGTTCGTTAAGGGAGGAGATATATGCAATCCCTTTCCAGCCCACCAAGAAGCATCATCATATAAATCCATTATTCATTATGTCCGCTTGTAAAATTGACATGACATAATCAGGTCAATCAGTAGTGGCTATACATACATGCTCCTTCACGATCATCCTTTTCAATTTTTTCTCCCGCTTTCTTTCTTTCTATCTTGCCTTCTTTCTTGTACCAAGGTGGAGTCGACTTTCACTTTCACTTTTTCCACAGGATAAGAGCAAGAAGACGAAGGACGAAGAGTAGAAGGTGAAGAAGTAGAAGCAAAAAAAATTATCCAATCTTCTTTTATAACTACCTACATATAAAAAACATTGAATTCAAATTCCAATTTCAGTTCACTTTGAATTCACAGCTACTTTCACAAATTCACAATAAAAGTCAGTTTTTATGAGTAATAACATCAGAGTACTTTCCTCCTATTTGAACTAATAAGTATTGTAATTATGATTCTATTTACACAATATAAAACGGATAATGTACTGATAATATGGAGAAAGTGTACTATGTAGTATGCATAAAATGATGTTCTTCGTATGTGCATAGTGGGCTATAAAACTTCATTAGTTTATACACCATAAGCGTGTCGCCCATATTCACGTATTTAGCATACTGTCTACGCACAGCTATGCTGAGCTAAATTATTTAAAAAATTAAGTAATTAAAGACTGTAAAAAAAGGATACAAATTGTCGTTTTTTCGCCTATGAAAATGGAAAAGTAAAAAGAATAAAAGGAACGTAGGGGAAAAGCAGCACAAAGACAAAACTACTCGCTGGCAAAAATAATTGTGCTACATTTCTATTAATATTAATGGACTGGATGGGGGATCGTAATTGAAGAATTTCTTTTTTCTTTTTTATTGCCAGTGCCCTATCCCCACGTGCCATTTCCCTCGTTTTGGTTTAGAGCAAATTAATGAGTGAATTGTAGTGTAAAAGTAAGTCTAGTGTAAGTAAATACCAACGCAATTTTAAATAAGAAAGGGTATATTGTAACATGTATTTGCATAGTGCCCAAGTAGTGGCTAAGTGCTTCGTATCTATGCATACCGAAGATTTTAATATTGTTGAGATTGAATTTGAATTTCATGTAATCTATAAAAGTTTTTAAAACGCACGAAGGCAAAATCTTTCCTTATTCAAAATCTGTTATGTTTACAATTAGACAGCGAAGAAAGCAGTAGTAATTGAACATAGAGAAGACTCCAATTTTTTGAAAATCGTAATTAGCAGGGCCGGACGAAGGAATTGGTTTTAGGCAGAAATTTTTTTCCATTTAAAAAGCATTAATTTAAGTTTATTAAAGGTTTTCTTTAGTTAAACAAAACACTGTATTTACATGTTTAGAAAAGTGCAAAATGTTCGATTTACTTGATTCAGAAAAGTGCAAAATGTTCTATTTACATGTTTTTGAAAAGTTTCAAATGTTCTATTTACATGTTTTTGAAAAGTGCAAAATGTTCTATTTACATGTTTTTGAAAAGTGTCAAATGTTCAATTTACATGTTTTTTGAAAATTCAGGCAGCGGGGGCTGCCTGCGCTGCGGTGGCCGCATTATCAGGCCCTGGTAATTAGTTCGATTTAATATTTTCCGAAAGGCGACAGTCCATTTCAGCTTAGGTCATCATTAAATGTGATATTTTACATTTTGACAAATATAAGGGATATTCCACAAATGATGTCAGCGGTAGGGTCAGTGGGCTTAGTCTAGTATTGATGAAATGCCATGTTAAAGATAGCTATTTATAAAATGATTAGGCTGATGACAGGGGGGTCATGCAGTCATAAAATTAGGATGTTTCTATGACATCATTTATGAATGACCCCTAATAATTTAATTTAAGCCGCAAAAACAGTAAATCCCGCTTAAACAAAAAGATCTGAAACGAGAAAGCAAGAAAAATTCACGATTCTAAGAGGAAACTTGCGTGCGATGTGTCATATATATGTTCCACAAAACGGTGGAAGCTGAATCTGGACGTGGATCTTGATGGTGTTAGATAAAGATTTGGATTTCGACCTAAATGGGATACGATTAGGAATAACGAATACACAGTTGGAATGAACCCATTAAAGCTAACAGCATAAAAATATGCTTCCTGATGGGATTTTTACGACTCTTCAAGATGATACAGGGGTGTTGAAAGCATAGTAGACTCGGCTGTCTTTCTCAGTCCCCAGTCTCGCAGTCCTCTCGCCGTTTCACACATCCGACCATTTAATGCGTCTCCGCATTCCTTCACACTTCCTCCACCTCCACACACAGTGAATACGCACATGTACACTTTACATGACCATGAGAAGTGGACCACAACCGCGAGATACAATACTTGTGAGAATGAGAACGCAGACCACGCACTTTGCGATTATTAGTACTTACAGAGCAGCGTTATTGGCCGTTGCGTTGATGCAAAGAAGCAATACCAACCAAATCTGAATTCAAGTTTTAAAAAAATTTTAAAATCAAGGTACAAATGTGTCGCACAAAATGTCACATGTCTTACATTTTATGAAAGGTACCCTTCTCTGAATTTATGAAATACGAGCATTTTTTCAGAACACGTTTAAATTGTTTTCAAACATTTAACTACCCCTACTCATATCGTCTGTGAAGAACCAAAATGACCCACATCCATTTTCGAATAAAAACAGTATCCAATATCTACAAAAATACCTTTTCAAAAATATGGAATTAGAACATTTTACATCTTTTCGAAAACATGGAATTAGAACATTTTGCACCTTTTCGAAAACATGGAATTAGATCATTTTGCACCTTTTCGAAAACATGGAATTAGAACATTTTACTCTTTTAAAAAACTCCTAATTATCATTTGGCGCATGTTTTTCATTTTGTTTTTATGACATAGTTCATTTTAATTCTAGCTTCAATTGGATATAGGTCATTTTGATTCTTCACCTACGATATGTAATTTAACGAGTTTTTTTTTAAATTCTAAGAAAATTACAAGTAACATTTTACAATTGTTTTATATTTTGAATTTATTTTAAAAGCCGATAATTACATATTATAGATATTTCTTACTTACAGATTCATTTGTACATCAAATGTCACGGATGCTACTTCATTTTTATTCTATTTCTATATTGTAAGGGAGCAAATGGAACTTGAAAAAATAATCAACAACGCAAGTGCCTACGTCATGGCCTATGTATAAGGATTGATACCTATAGGTGAATACTGAGGTTCCATTAGATTAGCTATGCATACTTGTAAAATATATACTATATATACGCTATAACTTTGACTTCATATACGTCCTCTCCCCCCGAATTTTTTTGTCAAGTCAACAATTGTCCCATTATGTGCAATAAGTGCACTGTGTCAAAGTATCACTTAAGGACATGGTTTCAATTTATTACTTCCATCCGGGCACATACTAATATTATTATATCCAGCCAGAGAGACTCACGCCGAGGAAACGACGGCAACAAAGACTTTGACTCTGACTCTCACTGTATACTGCGGCAAGGACTGACTCTGACAGCGTTACTCAGCTCCAACACATTCATACGCCAATAAGCCAAAGCTAACGCTAAAATTCTGTCTCTCCCTCTGCCGCTGTTACAATTCTCTTTTTTTTCTCATTTTCTCCATCTAGAATCGTTCCATATTTGATATTGGATACCCATCATATTTCTTGAGTATTCAATGTTTCTATAAAGCCTATGTTTAGGGTCAACATATGACATGATATAGCATGAGGCCTGTTTCCTTTAGACTCTGGACTCCGAGCTTCGTGATCTTACACATATCGTCTGTGGAGAACCAAAATGTCCCATATCCAATTTTAGCTACAATCAAAATGAGCTATGTTAAAACAACAAAATGAAAAAATGTTAAAAATGAATGTTAATTACGAGGTTTTGAAAAATGTAAAATGTCCTATTTACATGTTTTTGAAAAGTGCAAAATGTTATATTTACATGTTTTTGAAAACTGTAAAATGTTCTGTTTACATGTTTTTAAAAACTGTAAAATGTCCTATTTACATGTTTTTGAAAAGTGCAAAATGTTCTAATTCCATGATTTTGAAAAGGTGCAAAATTTTTTAATTCCATGCTTTCGAAAAAGTGCAAAATGTTCTAATTCCGTGTTTCGAAAAGGTGCAAAAGGTTCTAATTCCAAATTTTAGGAAAGACACAAAATGTACTAATTCCATGCTTTTGTAAAGGTGCAAATTGTTCTAGTTTTATGTTTTTGAAAAAGTGCAAAATGGTCTAATTGCATATTTTTAAAAGTGTAAAATGTTCTATTTGCATAGTTTTGAAAAGTGCTCTCAAGACATGTTTTCATATTTTTGTAGATAGTTGACATTTGTTTTAGCTAAAAATGGATTTGGGTCATTTTGGTTTTTCACAGACGATATGTACATAATTAGTTCAATGTTTCTTTTCAACGCACGATAGGATTTTTATTTCTGCTGCCCTTGCATTTGTTTTAGGGTCTTTCAAAGATATAGACATGGCTTCAGATTCTAGTTGGTACCCATTTAATAAACTATACACTTTACTACGTAGGGATCATAGCACAAGCACAGTGTAGAGGCCAGGCTAAAAGCTTATCCGGAATCCAAATTTGAGTACTGAAATCGAAAAATGGAATTATTGGTTGGTATTGGTTGCGTTTTGGTTTTGGTGGTCAGAAGAATGAAGATGGAAATGGCGATCCGATGACGCTCACAAAGAGCGTATGATACATGAGACTCATGAATGTAATAAAACTTTATTGATATAGCCCCTCAGCCCCAGCTTACAACCATGTAAATTTCATCCCCATATGTGTATGTCTATGTAGAAAGCTCGGTATGTATGTAGGTAAATATAATAGGAACAGATCAGTCTTGGAGATGGGACGCTTATTCATCCGTTTCTTCCCCACTGCCTAACCCCATTAGGATGACATTGTGGTTGTGTGGTAGTAAAATTTTGAGAGGTTTTAATACTGCCTAGTTTTAATGGATGCTAATTTATTCCGTTTCTGTCCCCATGTTTACATACATATACGTACAATGAGTGGGGAGCTTTCCTGTTCTCGTTTTCGTTCTGTCTGGCGAGACATCGACATCGACGGCGAGCACGGCGACGGCAACGGGAACGGCAGAAGGACGACCAAGACGAAGACGTCATATTATACTTTCCCTACAATCTATCTGAATCTCGCTCCGAGTCTGAGTGTCGTCTGATGATTCTGATTTTGAAATCTGAATCTGGAATTCTGAATAAATCAAAGAAGAGTCAACTGCAGAGCACAAGTATAAAGGCAGACGGCGATGCGGAGCCGGAATTTCATGATTATGATTTCCATGAGCGTGAATTGTCATTCCATATGCTTTCCGGATATGCATAAAACACAAACAGAGATAAGCACATTTACATGATGTGGCCATCTTTGTCTCTATATGGTTAAGATTGCACTTTCAATATGAGAGTGTAATATGTATATAGTTGCATGCAAATATCAGGACAATATACACGATGCACTGAGCGCACAGTACGCGGGGAATAGCATTGAATTTAAATTGAAATTTTTTGCCTTTGGTTTTTATATGGTGAGCTTGGGCACATCTTGGAGATTCTATTGAAATTGTTATTTCTGTTCTTCAGTCAGTCTGTTTGTCTCTCTGTCTGTGCTGTAATTACGGTTGTAACGATAAAATTTCAAGGCGCAATATTTGTTTGAATTTTAGTGACAAATATGGTAATTAGTTGACACAGTTGAGGTAGATTTTTCATACCTGAAGAGCCTCGTGCCAGAGGTTGATTAATTATTGTACGAATCCGTACTTGTCATGGTAGCAGTTAACAATTTTTAGTGTTATGTTTTCCTTCATTGGTTTTCTTCTAGTAAGTTCCTGGAGGAATTTGGCCCTTCGCGATTCGTAGTGTGGGCAGTTGCATATTATATGGAGTATGTCTTTCACTTCCCGGCTGGTAAAATGCAGCTAAGTTAATCCTTTTCTAGTATCGTCTCTCTGCTATGTTCTAATTAATTATTGAGAACTGTCCAAGTTTTGGATCATAGTTATAATTCCATGGATCTCATTTTTTTTTAAATTGCAAATCAGAGTAACTCAGTACATCGTTGTGTACCCGTCTACTATTACAGGAAATGCGGTATTTTGTTTTTTAAACTTTGGCACATTTTAAATATTTCGTTAGGGATTTACTTCTATTTTAAAGCTCTGGTTGCATTGTAGAAAACAAAATACATACAGTACAATACACCAATGTACATGAAATTGAACGACAAATACATGTGTATGCTAAAAGCCAAAGCCGAATAGTTATACATGTAGACATAGGCCTTTTAGAAAGGGACACGAGAGCATCGTATTATGTCCTTCCTGCCAGTCTTCGTTTTCAGCCAGGATGATATTTAGAGACACACAAAGACCAAAATGCAGCCTCGAGCTCTGAAAGAAAGTAAAAATAAAGCATAAAGAAATTCTAATTCAAAATTCGAACAAAGGTGATGGTATATGGTTAGTTCTGGTTCTGCTTCTTGGTTTTGATTCTTGTAGAATAACTTGTCTTAGTGTTGGATGGAAAAGTTTTGCTTTACTTTGTGTGACTTTACTTTGATGTTAAATTGGCGTCTTTATGGAAGTTAAAAAGTTGAGCGAGAGTTTCACTTTGTTGTACAGTTTGCAGTTTGTGGAATTGTACGTGGTCGTTAGGTGGAGAAAGAAGGGAAACTAGGGCAGTGGCTGGATGGATGGAATCAATAGCCCCTCACATTCAACGCCGTGTCCCATCACGTCTATCTCAATCTCTTAGTGTAGTACACAATGTGGTCTGTCTGAACATCTGTACTGTCTTTACACACACACAAGAAGTCTTAATGTTGAATGGAACATGGAACACAAACTTTAACAGGCTGAATTGTGCATTTCAGCTTATCGTTAGTTTCGACTTTCACCTTGTTTCTTAAAGCCTCGATTATTTACTTTTAGAAAAGTGTAACATAATATATTTGTTTCTGTAAAATTTCCACACACAAAAATAATTTGAACCCATTCGGAAATTAATTTATGTTTTCTACACTTTTAATTAGTGCACAAGTATATTTTTCGACATTTTCAAGTAGAATAAAATGGAGGATACAGCTTAAAAAATTCTGAATTCAGACTTTCTATTCAAAACCTTTTAAAAATATTTAAAATATCCACAGTATGAATATTGCAATATAAGTATACTATTTACAATTTTTGTAACAATTCAAAATTTTGAATTTACACATTTTAAAAATCCAAAACATATTTTGAAAATTCAAAATTTCGATACAAGACCATAATATTATGCAGAACAAATTTCGATTCAAAATTTTAAAAAAAATAAAAATAACAAATTTTAGTTTAACACTATTGTAAAGTATTTAAAAATTTTACCATACATTTTGAAAAAAATTTAATATCTTAAAAAGATACACATGTATAAAGAGCCCACAAACAATATCGTAAATCGGTGTAAATGTCATATTTTGAAAATAAGCAATATAGGTACAATTTTTTACTTAACGTAATGGCACTGGTTCTCTGGCCTCCACTTTCACTTTCAGATTACAGCATACATATAGGCAGAATCAAGTCTGGATATAGGTATGTATCTATTCTTTAAAATATCCGCATTCTTAGCCTTCCTGGCATCCTGACCTCCCCGTACATTTCTATACCTAAACAGATAAACCTCCCTGCCTCCCTGCCTGCCATCTTGTCCTCCTGTATTCAGTAAAAATTGAATTTGGCACTCATCCCTTGAAATTACCCAGCATATGTACAAGACACACGTACTTGCCACCACCACCAAACCAATGCAGTTGCCAATATACTATATTCATTCTTATGCGTTAAAATAGCTAAGTACCTACATATTGGTAGTCGTAATACATATGGAGTCATGACCCTTTTCTACTTATGTACAATCAAAAGTCGTCAGGTTCCGATTCAACTCTTTCAAAAGTCCCGGACAGAATCCAGTTTCAATTTCGCCAAATTCAAAAAACCATAGAAACAGTCCCGCTTCATATGTAGGTACTTATTATATAGATAGATAACAACCTTTGGCAGTGCAAAAGAAAACCCGAAAAATCCATGTCAAACCCAAAGCCGTAACAAAACTAAGGGAAACGCCAACGCAAATAAAACGAGTATGGTCATCTCCTCCCTAAATAAGAGTGAGGGAGGGAGATCATACCTGAGTTTACCACATCCCATCACCATGAACATCTATGAAACGCCTGAAAAATTGTGGATTATTTCAATCCCTATTTCAAATTTTGATAATTTAATGAATAGAATAATGAGGGTGTGAAAGATGGTAAGGGTCAGATGGTAGTATTTAAGTTAATAAAGGGGGTGTTCCACCACTCCGGAGGAGGCCGGAGACCTATGAAGATGGGGGAGGGAGGCTCAACTGAAACTCCAGTCGAAGCACTCCAGCATAGCTACAGATGGTAAGAATGCAAATTTTTATTATTTTAATTTTAAATGCATAATTTATTTAAACTTGGATTTATGCTTAATTTTATAAGTAAGAATTCCAAGGGCAGTGTAGCTCGGTGGCTGAGGTCAAGGCTGAGGATAATGTCATCCACGGCCATGGCTTCGCCACCACGAGCTCCCGACTCCCTGAGGGACTACGGAATCACCTCGACCGTTGATGGCAAACGGAGCGAGTTTACGGTCGGGTGATCCATGGTCCCCCAGACAATTCGGTCTGCCAGGGTAATTTTTGCCGATTGCATTTTTGCTGCCAATGATGAGGATGAGTGGAGAGGAAGAAGACTTATATATTTTGCTTCTATTTGCAGGAGGACAAGCCGGCGTGAAGGTTGCGGGCCTGGAGGATTGGCTTCATCCTCCGACGGTCCCCGGCTCCAACGCCGCTGGACGGGACGGACAAGGGACTGTGAGAAGCGCTTGTATTTCCGAGCATTCCAGACGGCAAGCGCTTCATGTCCCCGCCATCCCAGTTCAGCAGCAACGACTTGTCCTGAATTTTGATGAATGAAGGTGAGTTTTATATTTTCATTTAGGTTAATTTTATTTTGTTTATTTTTCAGGAGGGTCGTTGGGGAAGTGGTGCTGACTCCGTGCCCAGCAACCACATCCAGCCCAGAAAGGACGGAGAGGCGCGGTGGAGAGTGTCCGGGCCACAGAGGACGGTATGCCACGGACACACACCGCACCATTACCACCAGTCCAGGCCGACCAACGACCCTGAATTTTGGATGCCAATCAGGTAAATTTGTTTATTTCTACATTTTATTTTGATTAGATTTTAGTTTTATTTAGTTTAGTTAATTTTTCCAATTAGATTAGTCGGGGAGGTTGGGCGGACGATGGCAAAGCCATGTTGCAGGGAATGGCGAACAGTGTCCCCGCTCCACCGTCCACTCCAACTTGGAGGACAAACCCGCAAAACACAGCAAGAGCTGCGGGTTCGAACCTCCCAGTCTCCCCTCAATTTTGGACATGTTTTTAATGATTTTTGCCTACTTTGATGTATGAACCGAAGTCCCTAAATTACGTCAAGCGGGTTCAGGGAACCACTGCTGACGACTAATGAATGAGTCGATGATTAAGATGCAAATTATGTTAACTTAATTTTATGTTTGTTAATTCTAGATTCCATGGTGGAAGGTATGAGAATCAATGGAAGGTTGCCAATATAAATGAGAACACTCAACGATCGAAGATGAGAAGGTAAATTTAACGGATAAATATTTATATTAATTATTAAATCAAAAGAAAAAGGATAAATTCGAATTAACCGAAATATTTCCCTTCCGACATACGGTCGAGGGCCACAACTGAATAATGATTATTAATTAAAGTTCTTGTTTTTGTTTTTGTTTTCAGGTTTTCGTCCAAAGATTTACAATATAATAGATTACAAAATAATGTTTTATAACTGATACGCTTACGGATGCCACGGGCGTGGCATCTGAGATTTCCGATTCCAGGTCCATGTTGATTACAGGTAATTCACAATATATAATTTTGTATTTTATAATTTATATAATTTGGTCCAATTGACCTCACATTAATTTATAACAAACTTAAGAAGAACTCGTAGAGAGGAATCGCGAACACAGTAAACACCATGAATAAGAATAGAAAAATATAGAAATTATCAGATTTTCTTTCTTTCTTGATTTTAGGTTCTTTTTGATGGCACCAACAGGAGCCATGGGGACAATCCCCTTTTGCTGTTCTTATTCCTTTTGGAGTCTCCATGTTCCTCGATTCCTTTCTATTCATTTTTCTATCAATTTTCCAGAAGGGAAAATTGAAAAAGAAATTAAAGATTTCGAAGGATTTTTGGAAGAATTCGTGTCGGAGACCCTCTCTTCTTCGCGGCGTGATTCATTCTGCCTTAGCTAGTTCGCCTCCGCTCCTTCATCGCTTCGTCTCCTGTCGCCTCGGGAAGCATCATTTAATTCCTTTTGTGGCTCATAGACGCTGTGTGGTGGAGGGCTGCGAGTTTCATTTATTTTATTATCTCCTTCCATGGATCTTCCTCACTCTCTGTCAGATGGCCGATGCTGTCTGGAGAATGTGAGGAGAATCTGTGGGAGGACGTGTCGTGATTTCGATTCCTTTCTCATCATCCCCTCGTAGGGCTCCGTGTCCTCACGGAGGGTGGTATCTGAAAAGATTGGAAAAGAAAGCACGGCACTCAATTACATTTTAACTTTTATTATTATTTTGAATGGACCTTGAAATTCGGAGCTACTTATTTTCTGAAGGAATAAAAATTTCGAACTCTGGACCTGTGGAATTTTGGAATTAATTCATTTTTATAAACTTTATTTAGTCATACTTGCAAAAATTCATTAATGTCATAAATTCGCATCTATAAAATTTTACTGGACTTGGAATGGAAATTATAAGAATATCTAATATGCTTCCTATGACTTAATTAGAATGCATGGCGAAGCTTTCTCTAACAAAATAATAATTTTTAGTAATTAAACAATAACTTGGCAAATTTCCTTAAGATCCTATGACTTAATTATTTATGCATAGCGATCTGATTCTCATCTTAGTTAATTCATATTTCATTTGAAAATGCAAAGCTTGTTAATTAATTGGATAATTCATGTCTTCTAAGCTATTCTAACTATGCCTAAGAAATATCCTACGGCTAACTTTCTAATGCGTAGCGATACGACTATTCTAAGCATCTAATTCCAGATTCGAACATCAAAAGAGATAATGGGAAACAAAATGAAAACGGAGTAGTTATTACTTCTTTAACTAATTTACGTAGAGATTTTAAGTTCATACAAATGCCGTTCCAAAACAAAGACATAACTTTTCATTGAGATCATAAAATATAAATTATTTTAACGTAGAGATTATTTGTATAAGTCTTAATTTTATTAACGGAGATAAATTTTTAATCTTTAAGGTAAACACCGCGGGTCTTGAGGCTATTTATTTTCACCGGGTATTTGGTTTAATTCATTAATTTTTCGAAGTTAATTTCTTAAAGGAGAAATTTAATTGGGACGAAGGATCCTCATTAGGGGAGGGATGTCTTCTTCATCAACTGGGGGAACACTAATCATTCCACGAACGGGAGTTGGATCCACTGCTATTGGTTGTTGGATATCCTGGGGATTGCTAATTGATTCTTCCTCTGGATTATCGGGATGGACCATGGGAAGGACGTGCTGGATGGGAGCTTCTGGAGATGCTTGCGGCATGGGTAGATGTAAATTCCCTTGAATTGCAGCTAAGCGTAATGGAGCATACCATTCAGTCTCTTCATTGGCCAATAATTGGACCGGAGGAATAATCGCAGGCACGAATACAATTAAAGTTTCTGTCGGGATTATAGGTGCAAAGCTTCCTGGTCCTGACTGAAATTCATACTGCAGTCGCACGTTGAGGTTGTTAACGTGCATGGCTAAGAGATCCCTGAGTCCATACGGATTATTTGGTCTCATGATCGTATTAGTTCTTCCGGGTCCCAGCCATAGTTCGAACCCCGGAATAACTTCGAAGAGGACTCGGTATGGAAAATTTGACCTGGGATCCACGACCAACATCTGGAAACGCTGCTGTAGGTAAACTTGATATACTATGGCAAGGGCCAGAGTCCTGACTGATCGAGCCCCCATTTGGACATGGGGCATGATTGGCCTTGGGTTGTCTGCGAACGCAGGTACCGTGATGGTAGTGGGATTTGGATTTTGAACATTCAATCCCCCGTGTCCTATCTGAGTGGCCTTATCCTGCGTCTTCATATTTACCCGTAAGGCTGCTACATCTGCCGCTGTTGGTAATTTGTAGCTAGTTGAGGTGGATGGATTGATCGAGGGCCCTGGTTGAGCGGTTGCCAATCGACGTGAGGATTGATCATCTGTAGGGGTAGGTGACGTGGGAGACATAGGAGCGGGTCGTTGGATACGTTCCGCCCTTTTGGGGAAAGGAATTCCCCGTCTTTCGTAATCTTGACGAATAAAATCTCTATCTCTCTTACGTTGATCAGCCCATGACATTTTCTTTGGTCCTCGTGAGTAGGGAGAATATCTGCTTTGCTCGGAATAATTTAGAGGAGGTCGCCCACCCAATGCTGCAATACCCCTGGGTTGTCGGCTTACTTCGATGGAGGCATCCGGCGTTTTCTTTGATGTCGGAGTACGACCTCCCGTCGAAGTCAGATCATAATTTCGGCCGACGACCTTAGGCTTTCCTCCGGATGTAGATGGTTTTGGTACATGCGTGAGGAGCGGCTGTGGGGCTTTTGAGCCTGATTTTAATAGATGAGGGCCGGAGCTTGACGGAGTAGCTGATTTTGCTGCCGCAATAGCAGCTCTGGCCAATTCTGCTGTGATCTTCTGAGCACTGATCACTGGGTGGGGCGGTGGAGGTGCAACGGATCTTCGTACGTTGGAGGGACCTCCCATCTGAATCACCGTATTGTTGGGTGAAACTGGGACATATTTCCATTGATATCCGGGTCGCCCTTGATTTTTGGCTCTGTAACCCGGTTGTCTTTGTCTCATACGGGCGTGTTTATTTCGGAGCAGACGTTTTTCTACTTCGTTTTTCTTTCTTGGTCGTACCGGGACCCATTCCATATTCGGGTCGTGACTTACGGGGCGATTTTTGTTGGTTCGCCAGCGTTCCCGCTTAACACGTTTTTGTGGAGTTCGTGAAGGTTGAGGACGCGGTGGCGGAGCTTTAGATGAAGTTGAGGGCGTTGGGACTCTTGGGCCCAAAGAGACTCTTGGCGATCTTTTTGCGAAGCCTTCTTTAGACGGGTCGTATGCCCTCTTTATTACGTCTTCAATTCGCTGTTTTTCTTCATCTGTATCAGCGGTTGTTTCTGCTGAGGATGACGATGAAGAATGAGCGTATGCCCCTTTTGGTATCTTTTTAGTTTTTGGTTTTTCTTCATCGGTGTCAACCTCGGTTGATTCTATGGAAATGGACGTTGATGAAGATGGGGTCAGCTTCCGCTGTTTGTAGGGGTCATACGAATATTTGACTGCCTGTTTTAATTGATCCCTTTTTGTTTCTTCGGAATCGGAAGATGATGAAGAAGATGACGAAGAACTTGAGGATGATGAAGACATCTAATTAGAGAAAAGGAAGGAAGAGAAACTGGAAATGATTAAATCGTTCACTTGTGAAAGTCAATATTTTTCTCCTCCTATGAAGCACTGATTAATTTTATGTTAAAATGAGTTCAAACGTCGATGTTTCACCGGTGTTTGCATTTTAATTAGTGTTTTTCACTGTAGATTTTAACTATTTTTAAATTAAGTTTCTGACCCTGAAGGGATCAGAAGGGAAAATCTCATTAATTAATTGTAGTGATCTCTTTTAATTTTTATGATCTCTGTTTTGGAGGTTCGCTCTTGAACCGACAAAATTTGTAGCGGTGGCCACCACCGCAATGACCGCAGTGCCTAACTCTTTTCTTTTTAGGCGGTTTAAAAAGGGGGCAGTCTCTAAAGATGTGCCGAATATCCCCTTTTATTGACTGTTCCCTACAATTCGGACATTCCCTAAGTTTTGAACTAAATTTAGTTTTAATGACCACATTCTTAAGATTATTTGGTCGCTCGTGGGCTTGGCCTTCGGCGACTAGGTTATTTTCTTTTTGCGCGGAGGCGGAGGCTGAAGGAGCTTCCGAGTCTGCACTAATTTTTGAAGGGAATTCCGGATCTGGGTCCCAATTTACGGTGTTAGTAGGGCTCTGTGGTGAGATTCTGAGCTCCTGGGTATCTGGTCCTAACCAGAAATCTTCTTGATCGGAGGGCACATTTCCCTCGTCACTGTCGCTGAGTGATATCTCCATTCATTGCTGCGATATAGGATTTTCATTCAATTAATCTTACATCCTACCTAATTTTTTAGAGATATTATTTTAATTTTGATATGTTTTTATTTTTATAATTTCTTTATGATAATTTAGTATGGAGGTTCAGGAGTGGGATTCCGCATGTGAGCATTAGTTTCCCAGTGAAATACTTTTGTTGGAAATAATCAGGGATCCAATGCTCATATGAAAATCGCAATCCTGAATCCCCTCGTAATTTTATACTAAGGGTTCGAATTGTTTGGAAGGGAAATTTTATTTTTAGAGAATTACTGAGTATTTAAGTTTTTATTCTGAATCTGATGGTGATGGGAGGAAGTGAGAAATATTGTCATGCATTCTTCCCATGCACTTTATCATGCTGTTGATTAACCGAATTGATTTTGTATTTTCCTTCCGGGTGGTGGGAGAGGAACTTGGTTCCTTTTCTCTATTTTTACGGGGTTTCGGAGGGGGATCTCTCCCTTGAGCGGCCGAGCTAGTGCCTTGTTCAGGGGCTTTTGAAAGTGCTCTTCTCGATCGAGTTGCCACTCCAGGTCGACGATCACTGTCCGTTAGGGTGCGAGGGGTAACCTCGCGATTCTTTCGCCGAGTTTTCTTTTTCTTACGGCTTACAGATTCTTCGTCTGTGTATGAGCTGGGATCCTCAGTCGTTTCTACCTGTGATTCTACTGTTTCGCTCTCGGAGATCTGTTGAGCTTCGTCTCTTTTTGGAGATTCAGTTCTAGATTTTCTCTGAGTGGGGATTGCGTTGACCCAAAAACTTTCACTATTTCGCTTCTTTCTAGGAGATTTACTTGGGCGAAAGTTTGACTGAGGTTCCCTACTTGGGGCAGAATTGGTATTTTCTTTTCTGCGATGCATACTCCTTGGTGGAGTGTATTCTCTAGCTTCACCAAACTGTGAAACTGGGTTGTTAGGAGGGGATGGGGTTCTCTCTCCGCTGACTCTGGTAGGTGGGGAGTTTTTGGATGAAGAAGTCTTGTCCCTACTCCTATTTGGATCACTGTGAGTGTAATCCCTATGGGATAAATTTATGTTTAAATTAATATCTTGTCTTGGAGAAGGTTGAGTGGAAGTTTGATTTTCCTGGAATCTAGTTCTGGGTGATTGACTACTTGAGTGTGTCTGAATTCTACTTTCCCTGACCTGCGAATCTGAGGGGTCAACGTGAGAAGGCGAATTTATATTCGCACTTCCGTGATTGCAAGAATCTTCGGCGCTCTGAGGCGGAAGTGGAATATTTTGAGTTTCCCCAGTCCAAGAATATTCGGGACACTTGGGAAATTGGTTTTGGTCTTCCCTGAGACTAGGTTGATTCTGAGCCGTGGGGCTCGGAATCTCTTCAGCGAGACTAAGATTTTGCGGGGTACTATTACGGTTGGAAGTGGCTGAATTTTGAGTTGAGGGGTTGTTTCGAATTGCCGGCGAGGTTATTGCTCTTGGTTCTCTACCTTGTATGTGGTGTGAAACTTCCCCTCTACCTAAGCTTGGATTCGAATTTTGACTACTCTCGGTACTCCACGGGAGTAGTTGATTTTCAATTTCAATATTGTTTTGCATACGCTCAAATCTTTTTCTAATATTTTGAACTGTATTTTTATTGAAAGAATAATTTAATTTTAATTTCGTAGGTTGTATTATTGAACTGTGAGGCGTTCCAAGTGGTTCGTTCCTCGAAAAATTTTGGGGGCTGGTATTTCTTTCCAAACCGGCGAAGGAGCAAGTGCCCTCCATGCGGGTGAGGGAACGAATTTCAGCGGAATAAGGAAGTTCGAAGTCACCTTCGGAAATCCTTTGAGTGGGGATGTCTTGATGATTGGAGCCTGCAAGAATGTTGTGGCTGCTCATCTCATCATCAAAGACCTGAGTTTCCTGTCTATCATTTTGAACTGAGCCTGCAAGAATGTTGTGGCTGCTCATCTTATTATTATGATTGACAGGTGCGCCTTCGTGGCTAGAACTCTCGGAACTGCTTAAGCCACTAACGGCGCCGGGAAGTCGGATTGGGCCAGTGGAGCTCGAAGCATCGCTTAGTGGAACTCTCTCTGGTTGTACAATTTTCTCCAGATCTGATGGAGATGCTAATGAAGATGTTGAAGATTTGTCTGAAGTTTGGACCCGATGTGTACATCCATCTGGGTCTTGAGAATTAATATTCAGACCATCCCCGACATCACCCCCAGGCGTTTTACTAAACGCCGACCTATTAACGAAGGATGGACGCGAGGGTCCAATGTGCGGGGCAGCGGTGTCAGGATTGAGTGTTGTGGGTGGAGGAGCGCGGACATTCCAAGAGGAATGAGAACCATCCGTACTTCTCATGCTTTGTAGGTGAGGGTGTGACGCATCTGTGTCGTCACATCTCGGTAATTTGTCTGAAGGTGGAATATGTTCCATCGGGGTTTGAACAGGAGGATCGGACGAATAATTGAAATCCCCACGGGGTAATACATCTACTATGGGGGTTCCATTTATTTGAGGTGGATCCTCAGTGGGATCGAGACGGGGCTCCGCGAGGAAGACCTCTTCCGCTGGGACAGGCCGTAAGTCGTTCAACCAGTCGGAGTCAACGGCGGATTCCTCCGGAGCGGGCAGGGGTTCGCCTGTAACATATTTACGTAAATTATGGCCGTGGGTCAGGCGAAGCTGACGTTCTGGCAAGAAAACATTTATGTCGACGTTGTGTGGACATAGGAAATACGAATGTATATTTTCATTAACGCTATAAACTTTGTAAGGCCCCGTGTATTTCATAATGAATTTTGATTTGGTACCGGCTGGACGCGTGTAGTTGCGCTTCCAGACTAAGTCACCGATTTGAAATCTTACAGCGGGATGCCTTTTATCAAACGCTAATTTTCTCTTTAATTGACTCTCACAAGAGTTTTGAAAGGCTTGCATACGAACGCGAAACATTTCGCCGATGCGTACCTGTTGCTGTTCCAAGTCCCACTCGGGATTCAGATGATCATCTAATAAGTTTAAATTACGATTTGGAAGGCTGATGCCATGAAGAAGAAAGTAAGGAGTGAACTTGGTACTAGAATGAGGTGCACTATTATAAGCATTCTGAACTGCTGGAAGTTTTTCGTCCCAGTAACGCTTATCTTCAAATTGCAACTTCTTGAGAATGCTGCCGAAGGTGGAATTAACGCGTTCACAGAATGCGTTTGATGAAGCATGGTATGGAGCAATGGTGATTCGTGTAATATTATGTTCTAAACAAAACTTGAGATATTCTTTAGCTATGAAGGCACCTCCATTGTCAGAGACAATGCTCTTCGGATGATGTTGTTGGACGAAGGGTATGAGGTGCTTGGCGAAATCTTCCCAACTAGTGGAACGACAAGGAAAGAGCCAAAGAAAACGAGTGCATTGATCGATAATTGCCAGAATATATCTATGTTGTCTAAAAGTTTTGTCCAGAGGACCCATATGGTCCACTGAGATCCTATGAAATGGAACTTGTGGTGTGATCATGACATGCAGTGGTCCCTTATTCTTTCGGTTGATCTTTGCGAACCTTTGGCAAGTTTCGCATGTGCGGCACACATTTAAGATTATTTTATGCATATGGAAGAACCAGAATTTGTTCTTGAGTATCTGAGAAATTTTGTCACTACCTAGGTGAGATTGTTTATGGAAATCCTGGGCTGCTTCCTCCGACAAAGGATATGGAAGTACGGTTAGCCACATCGGACCTAAGGGGTCGTAGTTGATATGTTGTAGAAGCCCTTCTTCTGTGAGCTGATAATCCTTCCTGTATTTATTTTCGCCTTCGAATTTATTAGCCCTATCTTTCTCTAGTGATTTTATGATCTTGAGGCATCGGGGATCGAGCTTCTGGCTAGCGACGATCTCGTGGTCCAAGTCAAGGGTGGCGAGGTTCGGATGAACGATCTCGGCATCCCGAAGACTACGGAGGTGAACAGTGGTTTCGGGCTCTCCCGGATTTTTCCAATCTTGATTTGGGAGATCTCTTGGTGGTCTGCTTAAACCATCGGCCATTTCATTATTCTTGCCTTTGATGTGGTAAATTTTGATGTCGTAGGAGCTCAATTTGAGACTCCAACGAATGAGTCTTGAATTTACTTCAGATGTCTTGAGGATGGATGTCAACGCAGAATGGTCGGTGTAGACATGGATTGTCCTGCCCAACACTAAGCTGTGTTGTTTGGCAAGACCATGGATAATCGCATAGCACTCTTTTTCAGGAGTGGACCATTTTAGCTGCGGACCGGTGAGTAGATGTGAATGAAAGGCAAGTGGCCTTCGGTGACCATCGATCTTTTGTACGAGACAAGAGCCAATGCAGAAATCACTGGCGTCCGACCATAGTTCCAATTGACCATGGGGGACTGGAAAAGCGAGTAGCGGAGCTCCAATTATGAGCTGCTTAAGCGTGTCAATGGCATTGCGACAAGCATCATCAAAGTTGAATGGAGCATTTTTCATAAGCAGTTTGAAAAGCGGACGAGCCACATGAGAATACCCATTGATCATACGACGGAAAAAGTTAGCGATCCCTATAAACCTCCTAATCTCAGTAGTGTTCCTGGGATACGGATACTCGACAATAGCCTTAACTCTCTCACTGTCGATCCCTATGCCTTCTGCACTAACCCGATGACCCAAGAAAATAATGGAGGGGAAGCCAAAGAAGCATTTGGTCGGCTTCAATTTAATATTGGCTTTCAAACAAGTAAATAAAACCTGTTCTAGTCTCTCAAGCATCTGGCTAAAGCTAGAGCCGCCGAAGCTTGTGTCATCGACGTAAGAGGCTAAAAAGTCACAAAGAAGTGGAAACCAAATTTTATTCATTATTTGTTGGAACAAGGTTCCAGAATTTAAGAATCCAAATGGAAGACTAAGGGGTCTAAATACTCCCATATGGTTGATATAGGCGAGAAGATTTTGGGAAGCTTTATCAAGCCCAATCTGTTGATATGAATTAGCCATATCGACATTACAGAAGTGGGTACAACCGAAAAATTTAGCAAATAAACTCATTAAGTTAGGTATGGGAGCTGCTATGGGTTTAACCCGCTTATTGATGTCTCGATAATCTATTACTGGGCGCCAATCATTGACACCTTTCTTTACCACTAACATTCTTGATACTGTGGAGCTTTGACATGGTTCAATGCTTTTACGGGCGATTCCTGCCAAAGTTTCGCGTTCGACTACCTCCATGAATTTTTGAGACATGACTGTTGGATTGTGAATCATGGGAGATTGGTCTAACATTTCAATACTAGCTTCCAAGACTTGACCTGTTAAGGGATCCTTTACGGTCTCATGAAAATCTTCGGGTTGCCACCCGAAGACCTTATGAAATTTGCTGAGGAGATCCCTAAGTTGGTCTTTCTCTTCAGGTGCCAATTTTTCATAAATTTTAAATTGCTGAAATTCCTCGTCGGTGAGCGCTTTGCTCCCTTCGACGGAGGATGGCACAGGCGTTATTTTTGGAGTGCTTGGAAATTGCTGTTGATCAGTATTTAAATGAAGCATGCGTAATTTATGGTGATTGGGTGGAATAACTCGATAGGTAGTCAGAGCAGGCTGAATTGGGAGAATGATATCTTCAGGGTCAGAATTAATGAGGTGGCAAATGCCATGACCGTTTTCTATTCTTAAGGCGGGTTCAAGGACTTGAAGCCCGAATTTTTGAAATAAAAGATTATTGGGTTCCAATAGGATATCCCCACTGAAATGCCTATCTTCCACATACACGTTGATAGGATTAGGACGGTACGCCTCAATAGAAAGCGGGGTGACTGTGCACAATCTTAATTTAAATTGAGGTAAGAGTCGCTCTGCACGAGATGACATACTAGTTGTTGATATTGTTTGTACGTCATCGTCGGAGGAGCTTTCGGAGCCATATGAAGGACGGATGGTGTGGACCACGGATTCCGTGTCCGAGCCATCCCCGTCCATAGGTGTAATTTCCGTTTTAATAACTAAATTATAAAAAGGATCATCGATTAAAGGATTAAAAGCAAATTGAAGATCAGCATTCACGTTTGATTCAGGGTCTATGCTATCTGTTCGAGTTATTTCCTTTGTCACCCTTAATTTCTTAACATTAGTTTTTCGCAGATGAAGGCAAGTTCCAGCTGCACGTTTTAAGCTTTTGCGTGGAGGCGGTTGATTTTCGTCATGTTCAGGAGGCAGGAAGGTCAGAAGGCCTTCGTGACATAAGACATACGCATGATTTTCCCGAAGGAGGTCCATGCCAAATACCAGTTGGTCATTCGCTTTGTCCATGACGAAGAATCCCCACTTTATCCACTTATGAAATTCCTCAATATAAAGGATGAGAAACACGAATTTCTTTATGATGTGCTCCTTGCCATCATTAATGGATAAGATAGCCCTTATGGGAGCACATGGTTGAACTCTCTTCTGGAGTTCTAGTCTAACTAATGTACGAGGACTAATGGTGCTAATTGTGGCTCCAGTATCAATGAGGGCTTCGACTGTGATTTCTCCGCCGTATTTATTTTTAACTGGAAAAGAACGCTTAATTTCCATTTCGACTCTTGAAAAAGTTCTTACGTGTTGTAGAGATCCCGCATCGGGAACTTTGAAGATGTTATCGTTGGTGATGACGTCGTCGGAATTTTCTAAATTGAAATCAAAGGCGGAGTCAGTATCGGAGCCGTCATTGATAGGGGAGGTGGGTGCTGAATGATATGGTGAGACTTGTATGGATTCAGCTACCTCCGGTGGTAAGTAAGGAAGTGAAGGAATGTTGAGGAAGGGTACTAATTTCACTGATTTGTTTAGGATATAGCTTGGAGGTTCAGGTTCTAAGGCAATATCGGTGAGAGGCGATTGGGGGGGTTCAGGATGATCTATGCCCCCCCTTTCGAGTTTAAAGAATTGTGATTAGTAGAATAACCGAAAGATGCCGAAGTTCCCTGTCGCTCAGGTGGAGGTTGATCATTGGAAGTCACAGAGGAAGCTCCACGAGTGTTCAAACCTCTGAGCGGTGCTCCACTAGAAGGATGATATTCATCCGGTGGAGGATTTTGATTATAATCCCTAAAAGATGATTGCATAGGATATGCCTGTTGATACATCGGTTGTTGTTGAGGCGCGAGATATTGTACCGGAGCTGGTGCGTAATGCATTGGTTGTGTCTGCTGTTGTTTCAATTGTTGAACGGACTGAGCTAAATCCTGCAAGAGTTGTACCATATTAGGGTCTGCCACGGCCGGAGCCGGAGGAGGATTGGTATTGTTGGATTTATTTCCTCCTGAGGATGTATTTCCATTTGCCGTTTTGTTAGGAGTGGTACGTGGTTTCGGAGGAGGAGCGATGCGGCCTTGTTCCTTCAAGAGGATTAGGCATTTGCGGGCCCCATGGTTCTCCTTACCACATTCCATGCAATTCATGCGACCTTTGGAATTTTTAGCGGCATCACGTTGTGCAGATGTAAATTTGGAAGTATCAGCAGTTTGATATTCTAGACCATCCCAGGCCACATAGTAATCTCGGTGAAGGACATCAGTGGGTTTCTTTTGATACGGGTGTTGGACTTCAGCTTCGAGTCCTCTGATATAAGCTTTGGGAATGGATGCCGACGCCGAGTTACTCTGTGTACTGGGCTGATTTTGCTTCGCTTCTTGTTTTTCTGCAATATGACGTTGCATGACAATGCGGAGGCTCTTTTCAGTTGTGCACTGCTGTGCTTTTTCAGCGATGTCGGGCGGTAATCCCTTAATTAATTCGCGCATCCGTTTTTCGGGATCCATGTGGGGATCAATGAGATCCAAACATTCGCCACGGATGGCTAGGTAATCACGAGCGCTTTGATCAGTTTTATAAGCAGTGGTAGGAAGATTTGCCTCGGCACGGTCTGCAACGTAATTGCGATCAAAGTAACGAACAAGAGATTTTGTGATTTCATCCCATTTATCGGCGCAATGATCGAAATCATCGTAATCCATTCGGGATGTAAATCGATTTTTATTGTTGCGCCACCATTGAGCTGCTTGATGGGTGAAGACCCGGTCAAGCCTAGTGATTATGGCTGATGGTGGCAAGCCATATAAACATACTAAGGAATTAGTATCGATTACCCATTTACGAGCCAACATTTCGCCATTAAATTTTGGCAAGAGATCGACATATTTTGTTAATTTATAATGATCATATGCAGCAGGGTTCATAAGTCTATCTGCGCTTCTCCCTCTTGGAGGAGGTATTGCAGGTGGTGAAGGCATACGCCTATGACCTGGTCGTCCCCAGGGGGATGATGGAAGCTCTTCGTCGGAACGACGAGACTCATCACCACTGTGAGGGGATCGATTCGATCTATGACTGCGGCTGCTACGACTTGATCGTCGTGGCGGCGAAGAGTCATCTTCATGCGATCTGCTATCTCTGTTGGAGCGTCGAGGAGACGGCGAATACTCCCTATGGGATCTACTGCTACGACTTGAGTGTCGTTGCGATCGTGAATGGTCCCTATGCGATCTATGATCTCCTTGATCTCTTGTAGTTTCTCTTTCCCTACGTGCCGAATTATGTCTCGATGTTGGGTGAGATTGTCGACCCTCATCACGGTGTGGACTCCTACGCGAATGACTCCTGTCCTCTCTAGGACGGGATGCCAGTGGCGGAGTTGGTGTTCTATCAGCGTGATGATGACGAGGTGGGGTATCCGGTTGTCTGGAGCGAGAAGTTCGAGGTGGAGTGGACCTTTGATCATCGCGATGATGAATGGGTGGACTCTCAGCTCGATGAGATCGAGACGATCTTGGTGGAGTGCTAGGTCTCTCGCTGCGGTAGCGATGAGGTGGACTCTCTGGTCTCCTTGATTGAGAATGTCTAGGCGGAGTAGGCTGCCGAGATGATCTAGAATTATAATTTGGAGCAGGACCTGTTTCAGGTGGTGCTGGGTATGAAGTTTCTCTACGGGGTTGATTTGTTGAAGAGGGGAATGGCTCCCTTGATAAATATTGGCGCGGAGAAGCATCAGTTTCCTGATGTCTTCGCAAATCAATTTGGGGATACACGTTATCGAAGTTCACGTGGGTTGCACGTTGAGGAATGTTAGGGAGAGGATCCACCCATGGGGTAGGTTCCTTCGATCGATCAAATCTTCCTTCGTACGTGAGTGGTTGTACATTATTACTCATTATTGGACGTTGCTGTGGCCTTGTGAATGGACGAGCCGGTGGTTTTGGGGCATGTGCCAAATAAACCTTCAGGTCAGCTCCGGGAGGAACTGGTGGCAAAGGGCCTATAACAGAAGATGGAGTCTGTACGGTATAGCGAGTCGTGTTGACATCGCGGCTCTGTACCAATGCAGTGGCCGGAGGTGGCACGAGAAGATTTCCAGTGACGTTCATCCGTTGAGGCGGTTCCATCCTACCAAATGGAGGATTTTGGAAATGAGAAGGCCTACTATTTTTAGATCGCTGATTCTGTTCTTCATCCAAATGGACAGATGCAAGTGCGGCTCGGAGCTGCTGTTGCGTGACAGGAGGAGTGGGTGAGGGAGCCGGTATGAGGCGCCGATTTCCCCCTCCTTGTGTCGTCTGTTGATTCGATGTTTGAGCAACATTATTTTGTGGAATGAATGGTGAACGTGATCGATTGGAAGTTGGAGGATTACTCTGTGATCTCTCCTTTGGTTGGAACCTGTAAGTTTCCCCAGTTGAGGGGGTTTCCACCAACGGAGTTTCATCGTGTGGAAAGTTCAAAAAGGTCCATAGAGCAATCTCCAGTGTGGTATTATTTTCTCTAGCTATATCAACTATTCCTTTATAGAAATCGTCGTCTAATGCATAAATTATATGTTGGCTATGGGACAGCGGAATTTGACGGTCATCATACCATCGTTGCATATGTAATTGAATTTGTTGTTTAGTGCGAGACGTGACCACAGTGGGGAGTACTGAATCTCCCTCCGGGTTATCATCAGCATATTTCAAGATGGGTAATGGACGGGTAATCAAAGATGAGGTGTGGGGAAGCTCCATTGGCAAGTGACTGAGATCACGAGCCCCTGATGGAGGACCCTCCTCAATGGATCTCCTATAAAAGAATGGATCAAGTTCAGTAATGTCCTCATGGTCGAGGAGAACTCGAATAGTAG
This sequence comes from Dicyrtomina minuta, assembly GCA_949802685.1. Taxonomy (NCBI): domain Eukaryota; kingdom Metazoa; phylum Arthropoda; class Collembola; order Symphypleona; family Dicyrtomidae; genus Dicyrtomina; species Dicyrtomina minuta. The sequence continues at coordinate 62,732,563 of OX461810.1, forward strand.
GATCAATTATGGATTGAGATCTGTTTACTTCGATTATATAGCCAGCGGTTACGCCATCACGCAAAAGAATTCGTTTAGGGTTTATTGGAATGGAGATACGTTTGCTATTGAAAATTAGATAGTTGTCATGCGGACCATATGCCTCTAAGGCATAGTGAGTAATATCATGACAATGTTGATCGATGTGAGCATCTAATTCAGACTGGTTTGGATCGTCAAAGTCTGAATCTCTGGGATTCTGATCTGTTTGAACTGATCCTTGTTCATCCCCGGAGGGTAATGTTTGATATGAAGATGTCTCATTATCTTGTTGAGGATAATCCCCTGGAATCTTCTTTTTCTTTGTCAATCTCGATTTGGAATTCGAATGTGACTTAAAATGTGAAGAGCTTCCAGCTTTATGGGTTTTGCTGCTGTATTTTGAAGGAGATTTACTAGAAGTTCCCTTCTTTCTATTTGCATTGTTAGGAGGTTTACCGTTGGGGCCAGGTGTTTTCGGTACCACAGTGTTATCCATATCGGATGCACCGCTGGAGGTGCCACAGGCGTCGGTATCCTCAATGTTTACTGCGGGGATGTTTTCGTCGCCTTGTCGACTCATGTTTTAGATTTGATTTGGGGGAAAAGATAAGGGATAAACTTTAATAGTTCTAAGAATGAAATTAGAATATATATACTACTTTAATAAACTCCTCGGAGTTTTTGAAAAACTTTAAGACCTATCTATATTTTATAACTACTTAATTATTGATGAAAATTGGTGAAAGCAAGCTTTCTCCTCTTTTCTATATTCCCCGCGGTTCTTATCCTTAAATAATGGTAGATATTCTAAATCATACCAGGTAATGAAAACAATTGAAAAAGAAAAGTTATCTATATGTATTTATATTTTTAACTAGCTAACTTTAATTTTGGTCAAAAGACTTTGAAGATTGTAATTCTTTATTAGGGAATGAAGTATGGGAGAATCAGTCCGTTAGTGTCAGACTTCAAAAGATTTTATCTGTGCGCTTCGGACTGTTTTCTCCGGGGTATTTTTGTAAGATGAACTTTCTTTAATTTCACTTTTGATCTCGAGAACGGTTTCAAGTTGTAGGTGGGTGAAACTTGTGAGAGAACTCGCTGGCTTGTGTAGAGGTCGGAGACGGCTTTTCAGCTTTACGCGGACCACCACCTGTTCTCAAGGTTGTAAGAGAATGATTAGTGAAAAGTTCAAATTACTAAATATGGGAAATCTTTATACTGTATTATAATTATGTATAATTTTATTTATGCTTCCCCAAAGGGATACAGGAATACCTGTGCAAATCTTTGGTGTCTCAGTGGCGATTTGAACGGGGCTTGAAGCTCTCCTAAATACTTAATACCACAGTCCGAGGTAAGCCAAAGATTTGTTCAGTTCTTGCTGTTCCAACTCCGGGAAGAATAAATTGATGGTTTCAAATGCGTAGAGGGCAAATATGACGAGTACGCACAGTTGATCGAAATCGATTGTAGAGTGACCTCCCGAGAAGAACCAAATGAATGCGTCTTTACCAAAGGCGTAGAATTGTTCTGGCGGAACAATTGACATGTGCTTCTAGATAAATGTAACTCAGAAATAAATTTTGATATTAGACCTCAAAAATGATTAATTTTATTTAATTGTCGTAGGTATCTTTATTTATTGTTTTTATATGACCACTAGTTTGTTTTTAAGGAATTCGAGTCACGGTTTGCGTCCCGAATTCGTGCTAAATGATCTCTACGAGGATATGGTGTAGTTGTAGATCGAGAAGCTGTTCGTCTCCCAATCCACCAAGTCTGCAACTACAAGATTCACAATTTATTAGTGATGAAATCAATATTATGGGAGGGACGCCTCTATCAACTAAGTTGACGGCGTAATGGTCTAAGACCTAAGGACCCTGTGCTTAATACGATTCCAAATGACTCTCCAATGAGTCCTAATGAAGAGATTAGATTGTGCCCTACCGATGCAGGTTTCTCTAATGTGGTTAAGTACAATTATGATGAAACCAAGTAGTTGTGTTTTTGTCAAATGCCTATGACCTACGCGTCTATGCCAGATGACAACTGATGCTACGAATTTTCGAGGAAAATTCGATTCTCTAATCGAGTTGATTCGCTGCATTCACTCTTGGATCACTACAACCGTAATTATCATACGCCATACACAATTGAAAAAACTTTTGAGCTTGTGGGTAAGACAAACTTGGACGATTTATGGCTATGAAATAGATAAAAACTGCTTCTTTGAGCTGGGGAAACCAATTTTCTGCGTTAAGATGTGGGATTGACGTAGCTATGGGGCCGTTTAAACCTGTACGAAGCTTTAATTTGTGGAAAACAAAATTAATAAAAGAAGTTAACTGGGTTTCAGTAATGATGTGTTTTCCCTCCTGTGCAAACCAGAATCTTATGGCGGCTTCGGTTCGAGTAACCAATTCAACAGGAGTGGGATCACTCATTCAGTAATGATATTAACTTTTTCTATTATTGTAAAGAAAAGTTGTTGTTGACAACTCACAATAGGAATAGGATCTAAATTAAGAAACCAATGAAATACCGCGGCTTGGTATTTCTTATTAAACGAATGGGAATTGTATCTGGGAAGAGTAATGGGAGAATTTTTATCCTCACGCAGACCCAGATAATTCAAGACAAAATCACGAAAATTCTCAGTGCTAATCGCTGAGAAATGTTTATGACCTTCAATAATATGCCAATATATTATTTCCGACTCTATTCTTTTAATTATTTTATGGGGATCACTGAAGTTCATTAACGAACGAATAATATCTTTTTACGTTTTCACTGATCCCACTGATTTGAGAAGTTTTGATCATGGGCAGCGATTATGAAAAGGTATTGATACGCGCGTTCGGTCGCTTCGGGTTCCTCGCAACGAGTACGAAACCAACAATACACAGATTCAGCGTAAAAACGTATGTAGTTTTGCTGAGTTAATCGTGTATGGGTGGTTGCTATTGGGGAATCCTTGTCCTCCTGGATTTCCAATCGGGCAAGGACAAATTCGAGGAATATGTTCTTCGAAAACTGGGTATGGGTTTGGAACCCTACGTGGTTATGCCAATAATTAATGTGTGCTATGATTTGGGTTTTGAACTCAGTCGGTGTGCCGAAGTACATTTATTTTAATTATTTATAGAAGAAGCAAGATGATAATTTAAAGATCCACCGTGTTCGTCGAAGGAATTAACGGTGGTGTGGAATTCTTCTAATTGATCGAAAGTCAAGTGATGACGACCAATGCCGCAATACCAGGTAAATACGGCGCTTCTAAATTTCGCAGGAAAAGTTGCGAGTGTGAGGTGGGAAATATCAGTTTCGATCGGGCAAGTGGGATGATATTGGATCCCTAATATATTCAATACAAATATGTTTAAGAAGCGAAGTTCAGATTCAGGGAGAAATTGGTACCCAATGGTGGTATGCCAATATTTCGTTGAATCCGTAATTCGCTTTGCTAATAGAACAGGATCCCAAGAATTCATTCAATTTTTAAGCATAAATTATGAAATTTTATAAATTAATACAGTCGTATTTATCATATACCGAAATAATGCCAATAAGATCGTCTAATTGAATAGTTGATAAATAATTGTAACCTCCACCAAAATACCAAAGGAATACCGCCTTCAAAAGTTCCTTCTGGAAATTCGTATGTTGAAGGAGTGGGTTTTCCTGGATAAGATCGGTGGGAGATGCTTGAAGGTTCAGATGCTTAAGGATGAATTCAATGAATGAATTTAATTCAGATTCGGGAAGATACTGATGGGCAATAATCGAATGCCAATATCTGATTGAATCGGTAACACGTTGAACTAGGACAATGGGGTCAAGGAAGGGCATTCAGGGATATTTTATTGTGGGAAGAGGAAATTACTATAACAACTTACAAAGGTAATGAAGCCTCTGAGTTGTTGTTCTTCTAGAAAAAGGAAACCTTCCTCTTCGTACCAAGTAAGGATTGATTGGATGAGCAAGGTTCTTAAATCAGGATGTGGGATATGGTTCATGGGATTATTCAAAAGAAGATAAGTTCAATTCTGATGAATGGGTAGGATTTTCTAAATGAATTGAGGTTAATTCGTCGTAGCTGAGGACAACACTGATGAGGACCTTGGTCTGGTCTACTGAAAGATGCTTATGACCGATAACAAAGTACCAATCCACAAGGGCAAGTTTTATCTTATTGTTGAAATTTATTAGGTTCAAATGAGGAATTTCCTCAGTAAATAAAGTACCTATTCCCTGTGGGATTTCTAATTTATTGATTACAAATATAATAAGATCTATTAATTGTGCTTTAGTACTTTGAAACTGGCCTAAGATTTTGTACCAACGGCGAATGCTTTTGTCTACACGTTCAATGGCCCAATATGGGCTGAGATTTGACATAAGAAAATTTATTACGGATTTTTGAAAGTTTGATTAACCTAGAAATGGGGTTGTGTTGAGATACTGATTGGTGACAGCTAGTAATATCTCCAATTGATGAGGAGTAATCAGATATTGACCCAACGTAGTATACCAACACTGGATACCTTGATTAAATACAAGAACGAAGTCAGTAGAAGGTTGGTATGTGGTTGGGCTAACAATAGGTGAAGTGGAAGTTTCTCTCAAACCTAAATGATGATGAATGAAAGCTATGAGAGTGCCAAGTTGTTGAGAAGTGATGACTTGGTAATTGACAAATCGATGCCAATACTGCAAGGCTTGTTCACTTCGTGCTATCAAAATTACAGGTATAACCAAAGACATAAATTATTATGACAACTTTAATATGTATGATCAGATGTTGCAGCGGCGTTATCCACACTACCTTGATCGTAAATTGCTATTATAGCAAGAAGTTGACTGATTTCTTGGTCGGTAAGGTATTGGAAACCAAATACGTAGTACCAACTTAGAATTGAATATCTTAATTTTTCTGGGAAATTGGATAAGGTTAAATGGGGAATAAATGCTGCTATTGAATTTGTGACGGGTGACCGAAGGCCTAAATACTCGGTCACAAATTCAATTAAGTGATTAGTTTGGTCTTGGGATAAATACTGATATCCTGTAAGAGCAAACCAATAACGAACTGAAGTTACTATACGGTGGATCAATATAGTAGATAAAAGAAATGACATACGGAAATTAATTAATCTGAATCTGTATTGAAAACTCTAGTAGCGTTATAAATTATTGAATTGAGATCGTCAAATTCACACACCTCGACAAAGAATTCTTCCAATCGATCAGTGGACAAATGATTATGCCCAATCTCTTGGTACCAATTCGTTACAGCGATGCGAAAACGACCTGTAAAATTAAGGTAAGTATGGGGAGATGAAAAGTCACTAATTGGTGGATTCGGTAATCCAGTAATGCCTAATTTTCCAAAAAGATAATTAATTAAATCGTCTACCTGTTGTTGATTCAAATATTGGTGCCCGTATTGACTTTCCCAATGGGTGATTGCAGCTTTTATTCGGAAGTTCAATTCAATATTTTCGACAAATGACATTCACAGAATTATAAATTAATCAAAGAGAATTAAATTATGACAAGGGTAATGTTTCTAGTTTGAACGTAGGTAAGATATTCGTTTCCGATGTCGAAATACCAGGCCCAGATCGCGCGTTTGAACTTTCGAGTGAAATTACTCGGATTCAAATGCGGGACTTGAGTTGCTATTGGAGATTGAGGATTTTCCCTGAGTAATAAAAATCGGAGTACGTATTCAGTTAAGGAATCTTTTTGAGATTCTGTTAATAAATGGTAACCACTGACTGAATGCCAGAAATCAATAGTGTCTTCAATCCTATGAATAAAGATAATGGGAAGAATTGATGACATTCAATGTTAAACGGCTTTTTAACGATCAAGATCGTGGCGAAATGCCCTTTGTACGTTAAACTTGGACGACTCGTGGTCGTCTCGAGCAAAAACAGTGACAATTAATTCGTTAACTTGGGCTGGGGTCATATACTGATATCCTATTTCGTCGTGCCAACCCCAAATTGCAGCTCTAAATCTTTGGGAAAAATTCTCCCAGGAATGGGGAATTGGATAATGAATAGGTATGGCTTGAGGAACGTCTACAAGACCTAAAAGCTCGAGGACGTGTTTGATCAAAGCACGAGCTTGAGGAAGAGATATATATTGTAGACCTATGGTATCGTACCAACCACCTATTTCTAATTTGATGCGGAAGGTAAGAGCTGAGTCAGAGATGAACTGACTCATGAAAGTTACAGTTTACCCTGATATTCTTTTCCTAAGAATTCTTTATCGTCGTTAACGATCTGTAACACAACATGCATTAATTTTCCTAAATGAATTTCTCTAATATATCCGAATTCAGACCACCAACCAATGAAACTTGTAATTAACTTATCACTGAATCCGGGTGCACCTGGAAGTAGGAATTCGGTATTGGAGGTTGATGCAGCTTGGTCAAGGTTCAATGTTTTTAGCAAATGTTCAATAAGTTGATTTACTTGGCTTTCGTTTATGAGTTGATTACCTTCTACTTGGTACCAACGTCGAATGGCCTGAGTGACGCTTGAAGCAACAAGATTTCTGACAATGCTAGACATTAATTTCCAATAAAGAATTTAATTGAGTTATTTGTAAAGGAAGACAGTAGAAAAGAAGGTTGTTTTACCAAAAGTGAGCAAACTCAGGATAATTCTGATCCTTGAAAAATTTCAAGGTGATCCGAATTATACTGAAGACTTGCGGTTTACTGATGTATGCTTTACCAACGTCGTTATGCCAACTAATTATGCCGTTGACAAAATGACGCAAAAGTTCAGCAGTAATAGGCTGATATTGGAGGTTCTCAGGAAGAATATGAAGGGTTAAGCAGATATCGTTAATCACAAAATTAATAAATGCAACCAATTGAGGTTTTGTGAGATGCGCCCTGCCTTCGGCCCTATGCCAAAGTCGGAGAGCTTGATTAACTTTATTGAAGAAGTTATAAGCTGCTCTATTAGGTTCGAATTCAAGAAGAAGGTGTGAATTTGACATTAACTTATAAATTTGTTAACTGAGAATTGAATGCAAACTGAATGAATTTTTATGATTCCAATGCTCGATGAAAACTGATAATTGTCTCCACAAAAGATTTTACTTGTGAAGCGGATAAATAGAGATATCCAGTCTCTGTATGCCAATTAATGGCTATGTAATTAATTCTTTCTTCGAAATGGGGAAGAATGATTTTAATTTCAGGTAAATTAAGTGGAAATTCGGTTACCGGTGTGAGTCCCAAACCGTCGCACACAAAATTTATTAAGACTGCTACTTGTAATTCAGATAGGTACTTATGTCCTGTGACTTGGTACCAATATCTGATCGATCTATCAACGTTATTGACTATAATAGCCTGACCGTGATCAGACATACACTGATTGAGCTTTCTAAGTTTGAAGAATTTTCCTTCTGAAGGAAAGACAAAATTATTGGGAATTGAAATGAAACTGAGAATGGGTTGAAGGAAGGTCCTGGACCTTACAACTTCACTTTTCTCTACAAGAAATTAATAAGTGGGAAAATGAAAATCTTATGAGGGCAATATGAGCCTATGTTTACTTATGTTCTACTTAATTTATGACAAGCCAACTTACGATTTATCCGGTATTTTGGTTCTTCAATCCGGGTTGACGTGAAGCTGCTTGTTTTCTTCGGAATTTCTTCTTTTCCCTTACTTGAGGATTCAGATGCTGAGGTCCTCACGACGGTACTGAAGAAATTTTTACTGGATCCGGCGATGTTTTCTCGTTGATCCGATTCCTTCTGATTGAAATGGAGTCCCTTGAGGAAAATCCCTGATTTTGACTATGGCTCTAATTAAGTACTGAAAATTTCGGTAAGCACATTCAATTAAAATCTTAATCGACAAAATGATCCCCAATAGTCAACCATACCAATGCTATGCCCATGCACTTGCATCCATGTTCCCATTCAACATGCGCTACTATGATCAGGGAAGCATGGCCTGGGTCAGTGAACCCACCCGGCATGCTAATACCGGCACGTAGATCCACCAACCTACCCCACTTACGTGCGAATCGCCCGGGTTAAATTCCCCTGTTTTATAAGAAGTGATTTTGGCACTGTGGGTTTTCCAGGGAATGCAATAATGAAAAGGAAGATGTATTTTACCTTTGTGCAAGACGGCTGCTCTTGGTAGGTCGATATCTGGGAATCTGGGATGTCCCCGGATGGAATTTGGATTCACGATTCCTTCTACGCACTGATGAGGTCAAATTTTATGATCTTTATAATATTTACTTTGATATTTTGACCTTTTGGCTTTTGATGTGTAGCTGCCCGCTTTCAACAAGACAAGGCGTATAAGCTTAAGCTACTGATTTCAATCCCTCAGAAATTCTTACGCGATTTTTCTGAGGTGAAATTTGGATGTTGATCACTTAAAATAGTGAAAATGTTGAAGATGAACTTTTCTTCAATGAGATGGAAAGTTTTTCAAAATGAAAAAGAAATTTTTCGAAAATGATGAAAAGATTTCGAAATGAAAATTCGGATGAATTTAAGGAAGCTCTGATACGCATTAAGGCACAATGAATAATGAATGGTGCTGGCGATTTTACAATGAGCTGACGAAATGCACTTGGCTGTGGCATGGTCATGGTACGCGATGTTGCCAAGTTTATACGGGTGAACGGAGACGGCGCCTTGGTTGCCTCTCGTTCACTCTCCGGCATAGCAAATACATGGCCCAGTACCTAATGGTGCTGATGGCGTATGTATTTACAGGGAGTTCAGCCGCAAGGGAGATGCTGATGTTACCGTTCGTAAGAACGGCAACGTGGCGGACTTGGCCGAGCCCACCACAGCATCCCGGCAAATAGCGGTCTTTTATTACGGTCGACTTGCTGTTTTGGACGGGGCTATGGATATTTAGATGATATCCACGCACTATTTGAGAAGCCAAAGGGCAACTCATACGAGATTCGGATAGGCGGCGTTGGATTTCGAGTTTGCAACCTCGAATCCTGCCATTATTTGATGTCTTATTTCAGGGAATAGCTGTGGGTGATCCCTACAATACCTATATATACATATTTATTTATTATGTGGGAATGGTATATGGTAATTTCCCTATAGGTCTATGAAGAATTTATGTTTTCGTGCGGGAACGGCGTATATTTATCCCCTACACGTACATATTAATTTTGACTTTTTACTTACTTTAGGTAAAAAAAATGTTTCCGAATCGGAATTTTTCGGTGATTTTGATGTTTTTGGTGACGGGGGGGTAGGGTTTAAGCCTACCCCGCACCTTGTAAAACGAGTATGGTCATCTCCTCCCTAAATAAGAGTGAGGGAGGGAGATCATACCTGAGTTTACCACATCCCATCACCATGAACATCTATGAAACGCCTGAAAAATTGTGGATTATTTCAATCCCTATTTCAAATTTTGATAATTTAATGAATAGAATAATGAGGGTGTGAAAGATGGTAAGGGTCAGATGGTAGTATTTAAGTTAATAAAGGGGGTGTTCCACCACTCCGGAGGAGGCCGGAGACCTATGAAGATGGGGGAGGGAGGCTCAACTGAAACTCCAGTCGAAGCACTCCAGCATAGCTACAGATGGTAAGAATGCAAATTTTTATTATTTTAATTTTAAATGCATAATTTATTTAAACTTGGATTTATGCTTAATTTTATAAGTAAGAATTCCAAGGGCAGTGTAGCTCGGTGGCTGAGGTCAAGGCTGAGGATAATGTCATCCACGGCCATGGCTTCGCCACCACGAGCTCCCGACTCCCTGAGGGACTACGGAATCACCTCGACCGTTGATGGCAAACGGAGCGAGTTTACGGTCGGGTGATCCATGGTCCCCCAGACAATTCGGTCTGCCAGGGTAATTTTTGCCGATTGCATTTTTGCTGCCAATGATGAGGATGAGTGGAGAGGAAGAAGACTTATATATTTTGCTTCTATTTGCAGGAGGACAAGCCGGCGTGAAGGTTGCGGGCCTGGAGGATTGGCTTCATCCTCCGACGGTCCCCGGCTCCAACGCCGCTGGACGGGACGGACAAGGGACTGTGAGAAGCGCTTGTATTTCCGAGCATTCCAGACGGCAAGCGCTTCATGTCCCCGCCATCCCAGTTCAGCAGCAACGACTTGTCCTGAATTTTGATGAATGAAGGTGAGTTTTATATTTTCATTTAGGTTAATTTTATTTTGTTTATTTTTCAGGAGGGTCGTTGGGGAAGTGGTGCTGACTCCGTGCCCAGCAACCACATCCAGCCCAGAAAGGACGGAGAGGCGCGGTGGAGAGTGTCCGGGCCACAGAGGACGGTATGCCACGGACACACACCGCACCATTACCACCAGTCCAGGCCGACCAACGACCCTGAATTTTGGATGCCAATCAGGTAAATTTGTTTATTTCTACATTTTATTTTGATTAGATTTTAGTTTTATTTAGTTTAGTTAATTTTTCCAATTAGATTAGTCGGGGAGGTTGGGCGGACGATGGCAAAGCCATGTTGCAGGGAATGGCGAACAGTGTCCCCGCTCCACCGTCCACTCCAACTTGGAGGACAAACCCGCAAAACACAGCAAGAGCTGCGGGTTCGAACCTCCCAGTCTCCCCTCAATTTTGGACATGTTTTTAATGATTTTTGCCTACTTTGATGTATGAACCGAAGTCCCTAAATTACGTCAAGCGGGTTCAGGGAACCACTGCTGACGACTAATGAATGAGTCGATGATTAAGATGCAAATTATGTTAACTTAATTTTATGTTTGTTAATTCTAGATTCCATGGTGGAAGGTATGAGAATCAATGGAAGGTTGCCAATATAAATGAGAACACTCAACGATCGAAGATGAGAAGGTAAATTTAACGGATAAATATTTATATTAATTATTAAATCAAAAGAAAAAGGATAAATTCGAATTAACCGAAATATTTCCCTTCCGACATACGGTCGAGGGCCACAACTGAATAATGATTATTAATTAAAGTTCTTGTTTTTGTTTTTGTTTTCAGGTTTTCGTCCAAAGATTTACAATATAATAGATTACAAAATAATGTTTTATAACTGATACGCTTACGGATGCCACGGGCGTGGCATCTGAGATTTCCGATTCCAGGTCCATGTTGATTACAGGTAATTCACAATATATAATTTTGTATTTTATAATTTATATAATTTGGTCCAATTGACCTCACATTAATTTATAACAAACTTAAGAAGAACTCGTAGAGAGGAATCGCGAACACAGTAAACACCATGAATAAGAATAGAAAAATATAGAAATTATCAGATTTTCTTTCTTTCTTGATTTTAGGTTCTTTTTGATGGCACCAACAGGAGCCATGGGGACAATCCCCTTTTGCTGTTCTTATTCCTTTTGGAGTCTCCATGTTCCTCGATTCCTTTCTATTCATTTTTCTATCAATTTTCCAGAAGGGAAAATTGAAAAAGAAATTAAAGATTTCGAAGGATTTTTGGAAGAATTCGTGTCGGAGACCCTCTCTTCTTCGCGGCGTGATTCATTCTGCCTTAGCTAGTTCGCCTCCGCTCCTTCATCGCTTCGTCTCCTGTCGCCTCGGGAAGCATCATTTAATTCCTTTTGTGGCTCATAGACGCTGTGTGGTGGAGGGCTGCGAGTTTCATTTATTTTATTATCTCCTTCCATGGATCTTCCTCACTCTCTGTCAGATGGCCGATGCTGTCTGGAGAATGTGAGGAGAATCTGTGGGAGGACGTGTCGTGATTTCGATTCCTTTCTCACAAATCTCAACGTACTAACGCTAACGCTCAAGTTACATACTACTATATTGCTAAAATTGCACTGAAAATTTTCCTACTCACTCACTATATATATTTTGTATTCAGTAGAAAGTCTCAGTCAGTTTAAAAAAAAAGAAATTCGTTTTACACTTTATACTTAGCGTATTTCTCCATCCGCAGAGACATTTCAACTTCCAAGAAAAAAAGGAGAAGAATAAAGCAAAAGCTAAGTTACAGAGCATAGCATATAGTATAGACCGTCGACCGTCCGTGGAAATTCAAATTGTATTATGGGGAATGTACTATGTAACTCTGACTCTGTAATCTCTACAGCCCTCTGGTGTATTGTGCATTGTGTGTGTATATAGTGCTGATACTGAGCACTATTATACTTTACCAACCAGCATTGCATACATATCGTCTGTGAAGAATCAAAATGACCCATATCCATTTTTACCTAAAAACAATATTCATTATCTACAAAAATATTCAAATATGTCTTGAGAGTTGAGAGCATTTAAATAGATCATTTTGCACATTTCAAAAATATGTAAATATAACATTTTACACTTTTCGAAAACATGGAATTAGAACATTTTGCATCTTTTCGAAAACATGGAATTAGAACATTTTGTAACTTTTCAAAAACATGGAATTAGAACATTTTTCACCTTTTTGAAAACATAGAATTAGAGCATTTTACACCTTTTCAAAAACATGGAATTAGAACATTTTACACTTTTCAAAAGCATGGAATTAGAACATTTTGCATCTTTTCAAAAACATGGAAATAGAACATTTTGCACCTTTTCAAAAACATGGAAATAGGACATTTTACATTATTGAAAAACATGATAACAGAACATTTTACAATTTTCAAAAATTCCTAATTAACATTTTACGCATGCTTTTCATTTTGTTTTTATGACATAGCTAATTTTGATTCCAGCTTAAACTGGATATGGGTCATTTTGGTTCTTCCCAGACGATATATCCCATCCCTGTTCTCACATTTCCAAGAATTTAAGAAAGGTGGCTTCGGCTTCGAGTGTCCCGTATATCTATTGCCAAAATGAAAACGAGAACCAAATGCAAACTCAACGCCAGATCAGTTTAAATTTCCAATTATTATATATTTCTTATTATATTTTTTTTTGTTATAGCTTATATAATATGTATAATTCATGTAGGAATTTTTATAATGTGCTATTTAAAAAGTACAGAGTATGAGGAAAATTAAATCGAAAAGGAAGCCCAAGTCAAAGCCGAAAACTAAAACGAATACGACAAGGAAGAAATACCTTAATATGGAACATGGAGGCATACCTACACAAAACGGACGCCAATAACCATACTATAGACCACGACAAGGAACAACGCAACGGCAGTTGCGGTTCTTTGAATGAATAGAAAATATCTACTATTCTGCCCTCTCTCTCTCAACCCTCATGATTATATACCGTTCCTCCTACATAGATGTAGAAATAGAAATGGAGTTTTTGGGCTCGGGTCCAGCCCAAGTCAAAAGCAATCGTGTTGAAGTGATGAAAATATCACCTTTTACTCGAAAACTTGAATCCGGGCCATTGCCCCACCAAATACCAAACTACTCAACTACCAAACTACCAACTTATCCACGATCCACGACGCGACGACCACGACCAACGACCACGACGACACATCCGAAAATCCGAATCCAACCAAATCTAAAAGATCCTCACACTCTCCACGTAGACATATAGAATAGAAATCAGAAAAATCTGTAGGACTGTAGGGGGGAACTATAATTATATTTACTATCAGTCAGTATACTGAATACTGTATATCACCAGTGCCAGTGCTGACAGTTATACTGAATCATAGCGGATATACATATATAGGAGGACAGGACAGGGCGATGTCGATGGCCTTGATAATATCAAATGCTTTCTCTACGCGATTGCGATTAGACCACACTACTACCAAAGCCCAGACCCAGACCAGTCACCAGGCCACGGCCAGCATAACATTCCACAGAATTTCCCTCAATGTCATGCAGCGTCGTCGTCGTCGTTGTCGTCGTCGTCAGTCCGAAAAAGAAATTGGGTTCTGCCTATATGTATTCCCCTTATATCAGTATATACCTATATGCAACTAAAACCAACGCCAAGACCGATGGACGACCGAGACCGACCATCAGAAAAAATCCGAAAATCCGAACAACCAAAAGTCAAAGAGTACATATGTACAGATGTGTGGTTGAGTGGGATGTGAAGATGCAGAATCCAGAATCCAGATACAAGGTTCAATTCAGTAACTAGAAGTAAAACCAGATTCAAAATCAGAAAACCATATAGGAAAAAGGAAGCCAACTGATTTTTTTTTCCAGTTCGATTTTCTAGAATTTCTACTATTTTCAGATTCCAGGTTCCAGATTCCGGATTCCAGATTCCATAGTCAATGCCAAAGGGAAAGTAAAATTGAAAGCCAAAGTGTAAGCCTTGCGTAAAGATTAAAGAATTACGGGACGGTTATACATACAAAAATACATACATGGACAGAGCCGGATCCGCCGGGTCCGAGGGTCCAGTTCCAGGTCCAGTTCCAGATCCAGTTCCAGATCCAAGTGGACGTGGACATGGACATTATTGGACATGGACATGGTTGAAGGGAAGCTGGAAAAAAAAGGGAGAGAAAGACAGAAAAAAAAGATTTGGAGAGATCAGATCAGATTGGATGAAATACCACATACCAATACTCAATACTGTTACCTCTAAAAACTGGAGCGTCTCTAAGTCTACACTGATGGATGGTGAGACTTCAAGGTCTCAGGGAGAGAGTATTATAGGAGGAAAGTGACTGTTATAGATGAAGACCTTTCACATATGGGTTATGGGGATATACTTACAGACTGACTAGTGACTCGGGCCACGGACAGGGCCGGACGAAGGAATTGGTTTTAGGCAGCAATTTGTTTTTATACGAAACCCACAATTTTTATTTTGTTGATGGTTTTCTTTGGTGAAGCAAAATCTTGTATTTACATGTTTTAGAAAAGTGCAAATTGTTCTACTTACACGTTTTCAGAAAAGTGCAAAATGTTCTACTTACATGTTTTGGAAAAAGTGTTAAATGTGTTATTTCCATGGTTTTGAAATGTACAAAAAAATTTATTTGCATGTTTTGGAAAAGTCAAAATATTCTGTTTACAAATTTTTGAAAATTGCAAAATGTTCAATTTACACGTTTTTTGAAAATTCAAGCAGCGGGGGCTCAATGCGCTGGAGGCATTATCCGGATCCGGCCCTGGCTACGGACCACAATGGGATAAGGTGTTGGGAAGAAAAAACTACTCTACATCCTTAAATAATAGATGCTGTACGTGCATCTCAATTCTGGGTAGTAGTAGTAGTAGTAGTGTGATTGAAGGAAGTGGAAAGTATAGGAATCAATATCTCGTAATGGGATCAGTGCCCATGATAAAAGTCTTATGGCTAGAGGCCCGCGCCGTCTGCATTCCTCACACCGTGTCCTGTCTTCCCCTTCACCGCACTCCCACCCCAGTCATGTCAATCTCAACACTTGAAAAATCTCCTCAGAGACCATAGCACCAAGAAAAAAAGGACTCTGCTTGAGAGAAACAGTACGACAGTAGCTGGAGCATTAGCTGTTTAGTTTCAGTTACAGTTCCAGCTAAAGCCTCTCAAGGACTCACTCCATCTGAAGGGATTTAAGTGGAAGAAATACTTCCCAAATTCCTAGTAACGTGCCTGACGGCCAAATATTAGGCAAATGAATTGCATCGAAACCGAAACCGAAACGACCCTGTCGTTTTTTATGTAGAACAACCATAACTTGAACTTATGCACCCAGAAAGGCATTGATAAATTTTTAAAGATAGAAAAATGATTTGGGTAAGCATTGTTTTTGTCCTCAGTTACAGAACAGAAAGTGAATGAGAAAGTTCATTCTGTAAGCGTTTTTATTAAAATTCAAAATGCTGTATTTATATCCTTTCAACGAGTGCAGATATAATAATACAAATTTATTCATATAGTTGATTTTGCGGGGGCAAATGGGAAAAAATTTAGACCACTCAGACTTTTGTACTATTACAAACCCGCGTATTATTGCGGGGTGTACGGCAATACTTTTTGTCAAGGTTGAAAAATTTCTAAATTTATACATTTCCAAAAAGGAGAATTCATTACATTTTTGAGGCTTATGAAAAGTTCAAAGCGTGGAATTTACAGTCTTTTCAAATTTAAACTGTATATTTACATGCTTTTAAAAGCATTGCAAATTATTATATTATCCCATTAGAAACTTCCATAAGGCGTAAAATACCACACGCATATGCAGAAATTCACGCATCCACTTGAGCTTCATACCAATGTTTCTTTTATATGTAATTACCTTTTTTAGGTATGTTCCTTTAAACATCGTTCACTGTACGAACACACAATCCAAGGTTCCATTAAAGATATGACGTCATTCACAAATCAGACGTTACACAGGGCCGGATAATGCGACCAGTGCAGGCAGCCCCCGCTGCCTGAATTTTCTCAAAACATGTAAATGGAACATTTTGCAGTTTTCAAAAATATGTAACAAGAATATTTTGACTTTTCAAAAATATGCAACTAAATTCTTTTTAGACATTTCAAAAACATGGAAATAAAATATTTTCTACTTTACAAAAAACATGTAAATAGAACATTTTGCACTTTTCTGAATTAAGTAAAAAGAACAATTTGCACTTTTCTAAAAACATGTAGATACAACATTTTGCTTTACCAAAGAAAACCATGAATAAAATCAAAATGGTGGTTTTTGTATGGAAACAAATTGCTGCCTAAAAGCAATTCCTTCGTCCGGTCCTGACGCCCAGATCATCAGATCCAATGCATTACAACAAAACAAACTCACAGTTAGTAAAACCACATCCACTAAAGTTTCATTTTCTAAGCTGCATATAGGCAGCATGATTTACACCTTGAAATTCAATTTCTCCAAAAACCAACGACTCGTTCAAAATAAATTAAAGGAAATCCCTCAAATAAATAAAATGTAAACCATAATTCCTAATTGGACAAAGAACAGTCCGGGTGTCAACCTATTCTATATGCTCACTCATTTTAACCAATTAACGTGCCCTGGTTTATTCGCTCCCTCTGTTATTATTCCGTTTCCTTCTTGTAATTTGTAAATGAAAGCCGCAAACAACTCTCTGTATGCATATGTATGTAGTTACATTTTTATGCACTGTTGTATTGCATTCATCTGTCCGGATCTTGTCCAAGTCGTTCTCGGTGTCGGTGGTGAGGGGACGGGAAACGGGGATATGAGAGTGAAGGGAGAAAGGCGAGAGACGTGGGGAGTGTAAGAGTAGTATTTTATGGAAGCGACGAGAATTACATGTTGGAATTAAGAGTAAAAGAATCAATCACAAGATCGCTTTTGATCAGTAAAGCGGAACGATTTTTTTTACTGAGGAATAAAATACAAAGACCAAAGCCCAAAACCAAAAACCAAGAAAGGTCCAAAAAATAAACTATCAGTAGAGAGTGAAAGCGAAGAAAGCACGCACTACACTGTCCCTCCTATATCGTCTGTGAAGAACCAAAATGAGCCATATCCAATTTAAGCTAGAATTAAAATGAGCTATGTCATAAAAAAAATGAGAAACATGCGTAAAATGTTAATTACGAGTTTTTGAAAAGCGTAAAATGATCTATTTACATGTTTTTGAATTCGTAAAATGTTCTATTTACATGTTTTTGAAAAGTGTAAAATGTTTTATTTGCATGTTTTTGGAAATTGCAAAATGTTCTAATTCCATGTTTTCGAAAAAATGCAAAATTTTCTAGTTCCATGCTTTTGAAAAAGTGCAAAATGGTCTAATTCCATATTTTTAAAAGTGTAAAAAGTTGTATTTGCATAGTTTTGAAAAGTGCTCAATGTTTTATTTAAATGGTCTGAAGACATGTTTTCATATTTTTGTAGATAGTGGATATTATTTTTAGCTAAAAATGTATATGGGTCATTTTGGTTCTTCACAGACGATATCATATATATTGAGGTTACACTCGATATACTATGTATTCAGTACATTTGAGTAAAACAGCATACCATAAGGAAAAAGCTTATTCCCCCTTGAGTACCCCACCAACACTAGCACCAGCGCTAACCACGACGCCACTACCAACACCCACACCAACACTACCATCCATATCCCCATCCATACATAGTATGTACTGCTATACAGAGATCCTATATTCAAGCGTAGTTTGTATCCCTGTATAATTATATATCAAATAAATACATACACTCAAACCCGCCACACAAAGACCAAAGAGATAGATAGACGTAAACCTTTGAAAAATGGTGAATCTTGCTCTTTTGCCTCTGAAAATCCGTAAAAAGAAAAAAGGAGAAGAAAAAAAAACTCGTCTTCCTTTTTACTAACTAACACCCATGGAGCGCGACGAAAAGCTCAGATCAGATCTTAAATCGCGTCTTCTCTTCTTTTCTCCGTCTTTCCTTTTCACCCATCAATTTATTCTCCAACCAGAAAAAAAAAGATGATACTTCTAGATCTTTACTCTTTACACTAAGACCGGGACCGAGACCGAGACCGGGACCGAGACCAAATCTTCTATCCTTGTGAGGCAGTTCCAACCCTAAATCTATGTAGGTAGGTACTACTGCCAAACCAATGTGTTCTGTATAATAGCATTAGGTCTATAGGGTATAGCATATTGTGTAGCGTATAGGATATATCAAATTTTTATTTTCAATTTTATACAGTATATATACCAAGACCAACACTCACACTGGTTACACTGTAAGACTGTAGCCCATGCAATTCATGGTGGATCTGCCGAAGCCAAAGAAAAGCCAGCTTCGTCATAAAAAGACTGTAGACAACTATTACGGGTTTGGGCTCCCGGTACCATACCGGTACCGGCACCGGCACCGGGTGACGCTGGTGAAGATTTGTCCAAGAAATCATTAAAGAGAGACAGAACAAATTTGGAGATTTTAGACTTGCATTCTTATAAGCCCCCATAAGCACATGACAACAATTTATATTTTACTAAAGCAAATAAAGGCAAAATACTTATCCTCTAATTTTCTTGTTATTTTTGTTTCAGCGTCAGTCATAGCTACAGTGTTCACATGCTACATGCACACTTTCCCCCTATATCACGCACTATACGCAGTATGTAAACTTCCGCATATGTTAGACGTTTCTATACATTTTTTTTTACACTTTCATCAAAAACTAAAGCACACCGAACAGAATTCCCAACCCATTTCCACTCACGTTCACACAGGGATTTCATTTTTCATCAGTCTTCTACCCTTTAGTAAGTATTAATAAAAGAAAACCTTCCCGCCCTGTCATAATCAGTCAGCCCATTAAAATGAAAATCAATGTTGTCAGCCTGGGTCACAATGAAAATGCAATTTTTTTGAATTAAATTAAATTTAGTCCAATTTATTGCGAATTAAATTTGTTCCTATTATGTGAATAGGAATGTAAGCCTCAAACATTGTTAAATTTGTTTTAGGAGACGCAGTAAAAATAAAAAATAAAAAAAGGAGGCAAAATTAAATAAAGATTGCGTGCGTGTCCTTGTAGCATATAGACAATTGATAACTTGTGTGGCCAATATAGTAACCAAAGACCTAAGTCGAAGTCAAATTCAAATGTCAACGTAGATAATGTACATGTTTTCTATGTTTTGCTACGTAAGCTTTTGCTGTCACAAATTGTGAGGGAAAAAAAAAGAGAGAGAGAGAGAGAGAAAGTATTCAAGTATTTTGTTTAAGCTGCAGAAAATTATACACGTGTGATTTATGTAGATTGTAGCTGTTCCCATTTTGAAATGGAGCTGATTTATTATATCGATATTGAATTGATATATTGACATGTACCCTTATAAGTATAGTGACTATAGTTGATCTGTATATAGTAGATAGTATGTTGTATGTAGTATGTAGTAGGAGTAGGAGTAGGAGCGGTATGAAATGAATCATTCGTAAGGAAAGTAGTGAGGAATGCAAATGTGTCCCGCGAAACTTTAAATGCATGAAAAGAAGAAGAAGAAAACTAGCGTCATCAGAGATTTAAGCGGGGGAAAGTAATATATCTTCTTTAAAGTGACCTCCGTCGCACTCCTTTCAATAAGTCCTTAAAGCGGAATTTGAGACTTCCTGTAAAATTGAGATTGCGTCTTTTGAGCCAGGCCTTATAGCCTTCCAGTTTACACAGTAGTGCACAGGGCCGGACGAAAAAATTGGTTTTAGGCACCAGTGCAAAATGTTCTATTTACATGTTTCTCAAAAGTGTAAAATGTTCTATTTATATGTTTCTCAAAATTGTAAACTGTTCTATTAACATGTTTTTGAAAATCGTAAAATGTTTAATTTACTTAATTTTTAAAAGTGCAAAATGTTCGATTTACATGTTTTGGAATAGTGCAAAATGTTCTATTTACATGATTGAAAAAAGTTTAAATTTTTTATTTCCATGTTTTTAAAATGTAAAAAAATGTCATTTGTTTGTTTTTGAAAAGTCTCAATATTCTTTTTACATATTTTTGAAAATTGCAAAACTTTTTTATTTCCATGTTTTTGAAATGTACAAAAAAATTTATTTTGCATGTTTTTGAAAAGTCAAAACATTCTTTTTACATATTTTTGAAAACTGCAAAATGGTCCATTTACATGTTTTTTGAAAATTCAAGTAGCGGGGGCTGCCTGCGCTGGCCACATTATCCGACCCTGGTAGTGCAGCGTGTTTGTCCTGTGCGGTATATATTGCTATAGGATTTTTAAAAATATTTCTGTAGTACTATAATATAGTCAATATAATTCTGAATATACAGTCACACTCACCATCATTGAAGAAAGTACTAGCGTAGCTGCTGCTATGCTAAAGAAGAATATCTACATTTTCCCTTTCCCTATGAAATTCAAAGCGTGCTATGTGTATATTTTCTTATTTAAAAAAATGTTAACAGCGTTGTACACTTTTTAGAAACAAGTTACAGTGCCAAACAATTTTTAAAGGCGTGATTACAAATTTCATTTTAAAATTTTATTTACAACTTGTGTAGAACAAACACGTGCAAGATTTGAATCAGTGCACAAAATTTTGCTTTTTCTTATTAATATGCAGGTATTTTGTTTTAAATTTTAGATATCCCGTTTGTAGCATTGAAGGTCTTTTAATATGAACGAAGACGTCATGCTATGCGCTATGGGTTTACAAATCTTTTTGGTCTAAAAATAATTCATGAACTCATGTCGATATTTCTCGCCACTTGAACCCGCACCTTTGACTACGAACGAACGAATGGAAAGGCAGTCACTCGTCCTCAGTTGGTTTTAGTTTGGGATTTTTTTTCTCTGGATTTGGATTTCTTTTGTATTTCTCAAGGGTGCGGTGGGCGAGAAGTAAAAGAATTTCATTTCACTACCACCAACACCGAAACCGACCGTCGCAGTTCAGCATCTTACATCCTTCATTCAGATCAAGACCGACCAGCGCAGCGTCGGCAATCACTTTGCATTTTATACATTTAACTTGATTTGACATGAGCGTTTTTTCCTCTGTGTATCTGTAGTCTGATTTTACTTCTGGTTTATATGTGAGAGTGTATCTGTGGTTGTGGTTGTGGTATGGATATGTGAGAAAGATTGGATTTCGTTTTTCCGATTTCGACTTTTGCAATTTATAATATTTTTTTTTACAAGTCATGGCACTGAATACTGAATATAAAGATGCGTTCTTAGCTTCGGCTTCGACTTGGGCGATGGCATTGAATTCAAAGGCTTCACAAATAATTATAATAATAATATTGGTATATGAATATGACATCAAAAGAAACCATTGATATTTTTTTTTGGGATCATCATAAACCTGAAGATTATCTGTATGCATTTTAGATTTAGCTTTAGCTACTTGACAATTCTTATCTCTGTGATGCATTATGTCGGGTTTTTGGGCGTGTGTACGCACTACCAGTGAAAAATAAATCAATAAAAAGATTTAAGATAGAATCAGGGCCGGATAATGTGACCAGCGTAGGCAGTTCATGCCTTCACGCTGCCTGAATTTTCCAAAAAACAAATAAATGTAAATGAAACATTTTGAACTTTTCAAAAGAATGCAAATCAGATTTTTGCACATTTCAAAAACATGCAAGTAACTGTTTTTCCCCACTTCAAAAAACATGAAAATAAATTATTTTGCACATTTCAGAAACATGCAAATCAGATTTTTGCACATTTCAAGAAAATGCAAGTAACTGTTTTTCCCCACTTCAAAAAACATGAAAATAAATTATTTTGCACATTTCAGAAACATGCAAATAAATGTTTTTTCACATTTCAAAAACATAAAAATAAAACATGTTCCACTTTTTTCAAAACGTGTAAACAGAACATTTTACAATTTTTAGAGTAAAGTAAATAGAACATTTTAAACTTTTCTAAAAAAATAACATGTAAATACAACATTTTGTTTTACAAAAGAAAAGCTTTAATAAAATCAAAAGGGTCGTCTATTTTGTTTTTACATAAAAACGTATTCCTGCCCAAAAGCAATTCGTTTGTCCAGCCCTGGACAGAATACCAGCCATGCGAATTATTAAACCAAAATGTAAAATTCACAATTTAAGTTTTTGGGGACTGGGAATTTGACATTTTAAATTTGCAAAAAGTCTATAATTAAACCATTCAAAAAGAATTGAGAAGAACCCAAAATGTACAAATTTTAATGTTTAAACAAATAAATAAAAATTGCTTCGTATTTCTAAAAGCGTAACATCTTTAAAAGTAAAGTATTTTGTGGTGGCGAATGATCTTCTAATTGACAAACACGCTTTTAAAATATTCAAAATTTGAAATATTTCAGAAAGTGTTATTTCATTTTAATGTATCCACCAGTTTTAAATGTTGACATTCTGTTTTTTATTTTTTTATTGAAACAAAATACCTATATAACGCTATACGTAATTGTCCAGTATTAGATCTTCACGGATAATCCTCAGCTATATTATTGTAGGTGCATTATATGGGGGATAGCTTAACATTTTTCATATCTGACGATAAGTCAAACGTTACGTTAAGGACATTCGGTTTTCTGTAGTTCTTTTGCCTTGACATTTAAATGCAGCACGATTTTCAATTTTCGATTTTGCTTCCGCTTGTAAAATGAAACGAAACGACGGACTAGTACGGACGGAACATTTGAAAGGAAGTAAATCTATACAGCAAATATTGACACTGGTGCTGGTAGAGCGATTATATCATCTTTAAATCTGAAATCATCACTGCAGAAAAACGTAGTCCAAATATATAATGTACTGAGACCATGACGCGACAAAGTTCTAAATGGCAATTTCAATGGCAATATGTAAATAGTGTAATGTTTTATGAATAAAATTTCATGTATCGCCTATGGTTCTGTTCAGAGTTTCTTTTTCTTTATAGTTCTCTCAACATCCGTTTCTATTCAGTATCTCAGCCCACTTATATACATACGGTAGTATTATTGCAATCTCGGCAATTTTGGCAAGGAATTTGGTGAAAGCTGAAGCTGAATGGGTGTTGTATAAGCAATATATTAAAAAGCAAATGAGGTATTTAATACCAGGAAACGCAAGCTATAACTCTAATATTATTTCGAATTTCTATGGAATGGCTTGATCCTAAGTCCAGCACGCGCCTAAGGGATGGAGTCAAACTAAAATACTAATCTACTATATGTAAACCTAGATTCTATAGACATAACTTTTATAACGTCTTTAATACTGGACAGCTTTCCGTTTGCATTTTTTCGAAGCTTTCTAAAATATGAGATTTTTAACTTCCCGTATTTTCATATTTTACAATACTATTATTGCCTTCCAAAACTTAACAAATATATTGCAATTTATTAAATGTTTTTAAATTTCGTGTGTGTTGAAATATTGCGTTATTTAGGATTTTAAGAATTCTGATATTAACATGGTTTGTAGCATTGCTAAACACTATTCAAGCACACTACACAAATCGTCTGTAAAGAACCAAAATTACCCATTTCCATTTGTAGCTAAAAACAATTTCCACTATCTACAAAACTATTGAAGCATGTCTTGAAAGCATTTAAATTGAATATTTTACACTTTTCAAATGTGTAAATAGAACATTTTACACTTTTCAAAAACATGTAGGTAAAAGATTTTGCACTTTTCAAAACCATGTAAATCGATCATTTTGCAATTTTCAAAAACATGTAAGTATAGAACATTTTACACTTTTCAAAATCATGTAAATCGAACATTTTGCACTTTTCAAAAACATGTAAATAATAAATTTTGCACTTTACAAAAACATGTAAATAGAGCATTTTACACTTTCCAAAAACTCGTAATTAACATGTTACGCATGTTTCTCATTTTGTTTTTATGATATAGCTCGTTTTGATTCTAGCTTAAATTGGATATGGGTCATTTTGGTTCTTCACAGACGATATGCTTATGTACTTGTAATTATATAAATGGGCAATGTAAAAATAATATCGCTCATGTATCTATAAGTTCCTATACTAACTAAAAATATTTTTGCCCTCACGGATTTGTCAATAAATTGCAAGCTCATGACTTAACTTAACAACACTGAATACTGAGCACTTAACACACACACACCATTTCCTTAGAGAACAGTCACATACCCCGCAGAGTAGAGTCAACGCGTCAACCCATTCGCACTCCCACTCCCGTGAACATACGTTGTTGTGGTGAAGAAAGTTTCCAAGAAATGTGGAGAAAGAAGCGCCGAAATGCGGAAGCGTGCAAACCACCACGAAAACCAAAAAAACGATGCACATATGGTCTTAATGGCCTTTGAAAGAGCAAGTGCATTTTATCTGCTATCTGTAGTTTTTTCTTCCCCTCTCAAAAATCTGTCTTTGACTTGACTATTTCTTTTAACTCCGTCGTCTTCCTCCTCCTCCAATGCACCATAAAAGTTTTCAAATCTCTGAGTCACAACCAGAACCAAAACCAAGTGATTTCTGATTCCTGAATCAGCAATGAGCAAATGATAAATGCCTTTCATTCTCCTTTTTTTCTCCCTTCCTTTTTGTCAAATTCTCTGCCCGCGAATTTTCTTTGGTCTCAGCCAAATTAAACTGTGTTTTTTCATATAAAAGATTATTATAGCAAAAGTTTTGATTTTTTGGAACGGACAGCTCCGCAAAAATTTACAAACAGCCAGCAGCAAATATCTTTGAACTAGTTCAAACGTGATAGTTTAAAATTTTTGTCAGTGTTGAAGAGGCTGTAATGGCAATTTTTAATTTTCAATACATATAAATGGCCTAACTAATAGAAGTTTAAGAAGACTTGGTTTGCCAGGACCGGATACTGCGGCCAACGCAGCGCCTGAATTTTCAAAAAACATCTAAGTGGAACATTTTGCAGTTTTCAAAAATATGTAAAAAAAAATATTTTGACTTTTCAAAAATATGTAAAACGAATATTTTGAATTTTCAAAAACATGAAAAATAAATATTGTTGTACATTTCAAAAATATGAAAATAAACATATTCCACTTTTCTCAAAACATGTAAATAGAACATTTTGCTCTTTTCTGAATCAAGTAAAAAGAACATTTTGCACTTTTCTAATACATGTAAATACAACATTTTGTTTTACCCAAGAAAACCATCAATAAAATGTAAATGGTAGTTTTTGTTTGGAAACAAATTGCTACCTAAGCCCAATTCCTTCGTCCGGCCCTGTGGTTTGCAAAATTCTATGTTGTTTGACCCCTTCCACAACTTATTGTACTTACCACGGTTCTAGCGCATTTGCTGTTCGTATTATTCCTTTCCCATTACATTACATTATATAATACATCTAGATTTTCAACACGAATTTGATCGTGAATAATATTCGAATCTTATCCGTGCGCCGTGTTTTAAAATTCCTGCCTGCTCTTGTTTCTGTTTTTGAACGCATGGCCATAGCAATAGCAATGATAGTGACTATGGCATGGGTACGCCACTAAAATATACAATAAGGAAGAAAATCCAAATTTGTTTTATATATCAATGCGTACCTATACCTATACCTACATACTATCTTCAACATAGACCATAATATAAACTGGAGAAAGAAGGTAGACAACTTGTTTAAAATTTATGTTCCGTTTTGCCTCTTCCGCTTTATCTCTTCTTCCTCCTTTTTTATTTCATCACCATGAGAAAAAAACACACGGAAGCAGGAGGAAGACGCGTGTGCTTGTCCCATATGTACGTACACTTTGAAAGTACGCAAAGCGTTTGTTTGTGTGTGCATTTATATGAGGTTTATTTTCATACGTCATATAGTCCAAATCCGCCTTACTAGTACCAGTCACCAGGACCAGGACCAGGACAAGCAGGGCCGGATAATGTGGCCAGCGCAGGCAGCCCTCGCTGACTGAATTTTTTAAAAACATGTAAATGGAACACTTTGCATTTTTCAAAAATATGTAAATAGAACATTTTGAGTTTTCAAAATCATGCAAAATAAATATTTTTGTACATTTGAAAAACATGGAAATAAAACATTTAACACTTTTTATAATCAAGTAAATAAAGCATTTCCCACTTTTCTAGAACATGTAAATACAACATTTTGCTTTACCAAAGAAAACCATCAATAAAATCGAAATGGTGGTTTTTGTATGGAAACAAATTCCTGCCTAAAAGAAATTCCTTCGTCCGGCCCTGAGGACCAGGGCTTCACTGTATGAAGGGGCTTCTCTCCCCGTCCTTCCGTCTTCATATTACAATGTAAATAGACTGTGAAGGAGACTCTTCGTATCGTAATCGTAACTGTAATCGTAATCGTGAAGAAAGAGGAAATTTAATTTGGTCCTATTTTCATATATTTTCTACTTCCTATCCTTTATTTTACAATAATGCACGTAACTCTATAGCCTATATCTTTAGAGCTATAGGCGTTTTTGCTTAGTTTGTTTTGCTCTGTATTAAGTTAGTTTTGTTGGTATACTTGTAAAGGATTTTACATGACTACGATAGTTCTGCCTTCCTTAATGTAAAAGTAGGGAGAGGTTACATAAGCTCCAGATACTTAAGTATAATATAACTTTGTTCTTTTTCTCCTGCATTTCTTTAGTTTACATAAGTTATGTAAAACGTATTTAAAATACTGTGAACTCGGATGACTCCTAATATTAACTTTGAATATTGAAACAATCACTAGATTGACTTGTGAGAATTGGTCTTGGAAGTAGTGCGAAGGTCCAAACTGTATACTATTGTAATACATAATACAGAAAGGTTATTTAAGCGTTGCCAACCCATAACCAAGGGTTCATTGTTATAAATCATTTTGCTTGAGTCAGTACTCCTAAATATAAGTCACTTTATTGTATAATTAAGTATCAGTTAGTTCACATCTTGCTGTAAACTATTTCCTTTTGGAATCTGAAGTCGTACCCGTTTCCAATTGTACGGAAATATCTCCACTTTAAACGTAAGAAAAACATATCTGTAACAGGTATTTAATTACTAATTAAATAAATCAATCACAAATATAACTCTACAAACTCCGTTATTATATTACGTACCATTACGTTCGATCCTGATTAATTGCATTCAATGCATTACTAGGCATTTGTGAGAGAATTTATCATAATCCGTTGCCTTTCATAAAAATACCTCACAAAAGTTGGCGATCTTGCCAGGATATATTTTAACGGGCTAAGTAGATATAATTTAGAATCTGTCAATAATTGAGAAGCATTACCTCAAAATAAATCCCAATTTATTGTGTATCTAATTAATCATGGGACCTAAAAGACAAACGAGACAACAAAATGCACTTCTAACAGAAGGGAGCAACGAGGAGCTGAGCATACCAGTCACAATTCCGTCAGGAGGAGTGTTGCATTCTCCTCCAATAAGTTCAGGGTCAGGTACTAATTTGCTTATCGGTCAAACGACAGCGATATCTCCGTCGTTTGGAATACCTTCTTATCAAAGAAGAAGCTTGAGCGATGGAAGTGTATCTAATTATTCGTTTGTGCAACCAAATATGGGAGCACAACTGAACAGTGGAATAGGAGGTACAAATTCCTTAGTAACCACTACTGTTGGAGTTCCTCCATTTTCAGGCTTTGTAAGAACTACTGCTAATATTACACCTGTAATTACCAGTACTAGACCCACTACTGCCAATTCAGGGTACAATATGTATCCCATGAACACATTCACACCACATCCCCATTCGTCTCAATACAGACAGCCCGTTGCAAATCAACCCCCGGTTTCACAGTCTGATCCTGCCGTAATGCGTTTATTGCAATCAGTTTCGGCCAGCATCAATACTATTATTGATCGTCAGTCACGAATGAAAGACCATCAACAGCAGCTATTTCAGGTTGTAGACAATATGAATTCCCAGATTCACACCCTGGAAGACAATTTTGCTCATAATGGTAGGATTGGAACACAAATTCCTAATCCAAACACTATTTCTCAACCCAGTCAGCATCAGCAACACCCCGTTGCCTCTAGCCTTCATAGTAATGCCCCACCTGGGTTAAATTGCCCTACTTTGGCTGTTCATAACTTGCATTCGATTCCACAGCCGGCCAATATAATTCCCAACGTACCTAATTTGGGTACACCACTATTGCAAGCTTGTGATCCACTGAACAGATTTGTAATAAGAGATGTAAGTAGACAGGCACAAAACCTTTCACATCTTAAATCCGGAGACGTTATTATACCTAAGTACAACGGTCCAATGGATAAAAAGACTCCATTTGAGTTTATACTTGAAATGGAGAAGTACAAAGCAATTGCTGGTTACACCGACGATCAAATTTTACGTTCCGTTGTTCCAGTAGCTTTGATAGGCGAGGCATATGAATGGTACCGTTACGAAACTCCATTCCAGGATTGGGATGAATTCCGCCTGAGATTTAGAAATGAGTTTCAAGCTATCGGCTATAACGATACAATCCGTAGGGAGCTAGAATCTAGAACACAGGCACCAAATGAGAGTTTGTCGAGTTTCATACGCATTATATTGGGCTATTATGAGAGATTAGGAGAACAGACACCAGAAATACAAATAGTGGAACGTATTCTCAGAAATATGAACCCTGACTACCGAAGAGCGATTCAATCTAGTGGCACGAGAATTAGAACAATTGATGAACTTAAAGTAGCAGGCCAAGATGCACAAAACTTGCTAAACACTTATCTTACGTATAGGCTTCCGCCAACTTCCAGTGTCATCGAACCTTCTCTGAGTTGGCGACGTACAAATTTTGATTCACCTACAGCTACTCCGATAGAAAAATCCTATCAAAGAAGTACTAGTTTGGGTCCCGACGAAACTAAAATACAGTTCTCATCTGTTGATCCTTACACATACTATCACGGAGCAACAGACCGAGCAGTAAAATTCCGTGACCGTCCTATTTCCCCAGTTGTACCTTCTGCAACTGCTGTATCACAAAATTCCAATGTTGTTGTTGACAACAAGGCAAGTGCACAGATGAGGGAGAGACGAAACTCAGGTGGAAGTAATTCAGGTTACACTCCTGGCCCATGTTTTAAATGTGGCAGTACTGAGCATGTCATTCGAAACTGCCCGTTAAATTTGGCTTCAGGAAACTCCAGACCACCGAGTCCAGCCAACAAGAAGCAGTAAATGCAAACTCGGTGGTAACAAAAACTTTCACTGCAAACAATTCACTTGAAACCACAACACATTTATCTGAGCCACTAATCCTTGTGACACTTTTAGGGACTTCATTTCCAGCGTTTCTTGATTCAGGATCAAGTATTTCAGTTTTAGGTAGTCCTGTGATTGAAATTATTAATTCATTAAATCTTCATTGTCACTCAGTTAACAAAACCATTCATTTTCTATCAGGGCAAATTAAGGCAAGGAATTCAATTAATCTACACGTAGATTTTAGTTTAGGGTCACTAGTTCAAAATTTCATTCTTCTTCCAACCAGTACCAGGCCAATCTTGTTAGGTCGAGACTTTCTAGAGAATTCACGAATCAGTCCTATTATGTGGGCAAAAGGGTGGATTAAAGGTTTTGACACAGATAAAATTCACAATTTCATACAGAACAATAATACTGTTGCTTTAGAAGCCCAACCAGCAGACTTAATATGTTTTAATCCGTTAAGTAAAACTGAATTACTATTACCTAAAATCGAAACCCAAGAAACTGATCTTCTAAATAATAGTAAGTTTGATACTTACGGTTACTCATCTCCTGCGGAGATATTAGCAAACTGGGAATATCTTGAAGAATACATAGACAAAGATGTAGATGATATACCACTAATCGATTTGCCTACATACGATCCAAGATATCCAGTCCCAGAAGGATTGCAAGTCCCGGAGTATCTTTCTGAAAGTCAGAAATACCGATTGTATGAAATGTTAATAGAGTTTTTTCCTATTCTAACTGAAAAACCTGGTGTGTGTAAATTATACACGCATGAAATTGACACAGGAGATATAAAACCTATTGCTGTCAATCTCAGACATTCATCTCCAGGTAAACGTGAGATCATTGACAAAGCAATAGATGAACTTTTGGAAAATGATATTATTGAGCCAAGCTCATCGCCCTGGTCCTCTAATACATTCTTAGTACCAAAAAAGAATGGAGGTCAAAGAGTTGTTGCTAATTATAAGCCACTTAACAAGCACACTGTTCCAGATCAATACCCAATTCCAGACATGAGGTCTATAATATCCGCAGTTGCCGAATCACATTGGTTCACTTTATGCGATTTGGTTTCAGGATTCCATCAAATTATGTTGGCTGAGTCTGCTCGTCTTAAAAGTGCTTTTAAAACACATAGAGGACACTTTCAGTATAAACGAATGCCTATGGGACTTCGAAATGCACCAGCAACATTTCAAAGAGCCATAGATACGACTCTGAAAGACTTCATTCATAAATTTGTAGAGGGATATTTTGATGATATACTTACACACAGTCAAACGTTCGATGAGCACTTGATCCATTTAAAAAAGGTCTTAACTCAAATTCGGGACGCAGGGTTTACAATCGGGCCTAGAAAGTTGAGATTATGTGTCAATAAACTTAAATTTTTAGGGTTTATTATCCAGCACGGTAAATGTAAGCCAGATCCAGAAAAGGTCGCATGCATTAACAACTACCCTACTCCCCGAACTTCGAAGGGTATTCAACAATTTTTAGGCTTAGGGCAATTTTATTCACGATTTATTCCTAATTTCAATCGCATATCCGCCCCGTTAAGAAATTTACTTCGAAAAGACGTTGTTTTTATTTGGTGTGAAAATTGCAAAACAGCTTTCGACACGTTAAGAAATTCTATTTCAAAACTAACCGAACTGAGATTACCAAATAGGATAGGCACGTTTGTAATTCAAACTGACAGTTCTAATACTGGTTTAGGAGCAATCCTCTTACAAGAGCAGGAAAACGAACTTTACCCAATTTGGTTTGCCAGCAGAGGATTAAAGCCAGCTGAAACTAGATACTCTACTTCAGAAAAAGAGTGTTTGGCAGTTATTTGGGCATGCGAAAAATTTAGACGCTTTATAGAATACACAAGGTTTGTTATTGAAACAGATCACTCAGCTTTGACTTGGCTTATTAAAATAAAAGAGCCAACTGGCCGTCTTGCTCATTGGTTTATGATACTACAGTCATATATATTTGACATTGTATATAAACCTGGTAAATCATTGAGAATGCAACCAGCGGATGCTCTTTCCCGAATTCACAGCATTAATTTTCTTCACGATGTAGATGAAAAAGCATTTTCTAGAGCAGAATTTATAAGGGAACAAACTAATGACATCACATTAGCTGAAATAATTAATTTCCTTATAAATCCAACTAGCTGTGATGACCCTTTTGAAGAGGTTAGACTTAAAGCTCTTTCATATCGTTCCCACTTAGCTGAGGATGGACTACTATTCAAATATGTAGGTCCTAAGGGTAGGCCATGGGAAGATGAACGCTTGTATTGGCGTATTTGGGTACCTGCAGCATTGTATAAAAAAGTAATGAATTATTTTCATGCTGAAGATACAGCCGGACATTTAGGTATTCGAAAAACTTACAGTAGGCTAGAGATGCGCGTTTACTGGCAAAATATGCGTAAACACGTAGTAAAATATGTCAATTCGTGCTTTCATTGTCAAAATGCTAAAAACCCTCGTCTACCACCAGTTCCAGCTACAAGCATTATACCCCAAGGTCCTTGGGAAGTCGTTTGCTCCGACTTAATGGGTCCGTATCCAAAAGGGGAAAATCAAAATAAATTCCTATTAGTGTTTGTCTGCCTTTTTACAAAATATGTTGAAATATTTCCATTACGAAGAGCAACAGCATCAAAAATAGTTGAAAAACTGTGGACAGTTATATGTCGATGGGGAATCATGCACACTATTTTAGTTGATAATGGGCGTCAATACACTGCAGATGAATTTCATAACTTTTGTGAGTTACTTGGAATAAAAGTGTTTCATATTTCAGCTTACCATGCTCAATCAAACGCAACCGAAAGACACAATCAAATCATCAAAAATATTATTATTACAATTATTGATAGTTGCAAAGATTGGGACGTTAGGATCGATGAAATTGCCTTTGCCTTACGTACTGCAGTTAGTGATGCCACAGGCTTCACACCGGCGTATTTAACTACAGGCAGGGAATTTCGAACTCCTTTTGAGAATTTTCTGAATATTGAAATTTCTGCAACAAAAGAAATCAAAGATATAGGAAATCGAATAAATTTATTGCACCAACTAGCACGTGATAATCTTTGGAAAAGTATTCATACGTCCAATAAGTATTATAACTTAAAGTCAAAGCCTCGTTTTTATAAACCCGGTGATACAGTCTGGTTAAAATCACATTTTTTATCAGATGCTAGTAAAGGGTTTAGCTCTAAGTTAATGAAAAAGCGAGAAGGACCATTTACAATAACTGAAAAGCGGTCAATAAGTACTTACGATTTATATTCAAGTGAAACTGGCCAAAAGGTGTTAAAAGTTCATGCTAATGAAATCAGTCCTTACATTACAGAACTTGAAGATGAACACGCAGTTTAATATTAAACCGAAAGGTGCGAGGAACTATCCGCATAAAAACAACCGGGGATTCCATCACGCCTTCCAGCCTTATATGCAACTGCCATTTTATCCATTCAATCCGTATTCTCCAAATCCAAACTTTTTTGAAGGGAGAAGGGGAAGAAATGTAAATTTCTCGGGATCAAGTCCAAGGCACAATAAACGTGGAGACTTTTACAATTCTAATGAGTCTCGGGCTAATGAAGAACCAAATAAACTAAATCACAAACTTCGACGAGTTATGAAATTTCAGTCAGGGCAAACAACTCGACAGCAACGACAACTTACGAGTAACGTTTCTAACTTAAACTCTTCAAATAACCGACAAAAAAACGAAACTATCGTAAAAGAAATCGACTTGAAATTTCAAAATTCTAACTTGGCAAATCTGATCGTTCCTACTAATAGTGTAGACTTATTGGTAGAAGAGAAACTGAGTGCCTGCCAGCGAATCGAAATTTCCGCTGAAGCTCAGCGATTGGATGATACGCCAAGGATGTACGTTGACAGGAGCGTACTCTCAGCTTATTCCACATTATCACAGGAAGATCTTAATGTAAATATTCCCTATAATCCAAAAGCAGTTCAAATAAATTTGACATCTAAAAGAGTTGTAACTTTGACTTCAATTCTTCCTAGTTTGGGCGAGAAACGTCGAATTAAATTCCGTCCAAATCACAGTGATATGATTACATGCAATTACAATTTTGAAAAGCATCTTTCTTTTATTCTTGATTCTATTCCCAGTAAATATTCCTACATTCCACATATTCAAGAGAATAGTGAAGTTAGTGAAATATTAACTCAAGAAATAAACAGTGTTTCAAGTGAATGTCTAGCAGAATTAAATAAACAGGAAGTAATTACCCAATCGTTTATCGAAAATATAAACAGCGTTGACGAGGACATGACTGGAGTTGGTTCTACGTTTACTATTGAAACCGATAGTCATCAATTAGTCGATCACACTCAATTACGAAATCCTGTACCCACTATCACCCCTGAGGAGGAAGCAATGATAGACGGATCGGATATGGACGAGTCTTAATGTTGGTAAAAATAACATCCGTAATTGGCAAAACGAAGCCTACAGAATTGTAGACGAAATAATAAAACAATTATTTTACAGTTCACCGTAGGAGAGAGTAGCAGCTAGCTTTGAAGATAAGGTGCTATGATGTTGCTGTTCGTTTCATCTTTCACATGGCTTCTTTCAGTTTTCAAGAGGTCTGTCCTTCAACAATAAGATTGTTCTCAACGCGTCGAAACTCAACTCAACTTTTCGTGCCAACATCCAGTTATTTCAACAAACACTCTAATACTTCGGTTTTCAAAACATACACATACATTATAAAATTAATGTAAGCTTAAAATTATTAGCTATGATTATTTTCATTAGGTATTATTAACTTCAAAATGATAAAAAATCAATAATATTAAGTATTAACTACCACAGAATATTTCTTTCATTCAACAAAAATGCCAATAACTTTTGAAATCTGTCGTCAATATGAATAATTTTGGTCTTATTCGAAAGAGAATTGTGTAGTCTATTATAATTGTAAAATGTACGAAAACGCTTTTGTTATATCATACACTATAAGCCTTTAAAGTAACGTAAGTTTTAAGAACGTATATTTACATTATTAATTTATTACATGTCTAAATAACATAGGAAGTCTGTCACGGATTTTGAATGTTAATGTCTTATTTTGAAGGTAATAATGAATAGCTCAAAATGTATTAATATCAACAAAACGCTTTTGTTTATTCTCAAGTTATTGGTAACTAAAGAAACAATTATTACAAATTTTCGGAAAATTTATGTTATCAAATTGTTGAAATACTCATAACATATACCTATGAATTTAAAATTTATTGTCTGTAGTTATTACCAATTATATGTACTAATGAAATTAGAAATTAATTTAAAAAACGCTTTCGGCTGATCAAAAGTTATAGCGATTTATATTATTATAACTTGTTGTTATACAATACGATTACTCCTGTGTAACTAAGTTTGAAATTACTTAAAATATAAGTATATTTTAGAATCAGGGGAAGGGAATATGTAAAGGATTTTACATGACTACGATAGTTCTGCCTTCCTTAATGTAAAAGTAGGGAGAGGTTACATAAGCTCCAGATACTTAAGTATAATATAACTTTGTTCTTTTTCTCCTGCATTTCTTTAGTTTACATAAGTTATGTAAAACGTATTTAAAATACTGTGAACTCGGATGACTCCTAATATTAACTTTGAATATTGAAACAATCACTAGATTGACTTGTGAGAATTGGTCTTGGAAGTAGTGCGAAGGTCCAAACTGTATACTATTGTAATACATAATACAGAAAGGTTATTTAAGCGTTGCCAACCCATAACCAAGGGTTCATTGTTATAAATCATTTTGCTTGAGTCAGTACTCCTAAATATAAGTCACTTTATTGTATAATTAAGTATCAGTTAGTTCACATCTTGCTGTAAACTATTTCCTTTTGGAATCTGAAGTCGTACCCGTTTCCAATTGTACGGAAATATCTCCACTTTAAACGTAAGAAAAACATATCTGTAACAGGTATTTAATTACTAATTAAATAAATCAATCACAAATATAACTCTACAAACTCCGTTATTATATTACGTACCATTACGTTCGATCCTGATTAATTGCATTCAATGCATTACTAGGCATTTGTGAGAGAATTTATCATAATCCGTTGCCTTTCATAAAAATACCTCACATACTTATTACAGCTAAAAACTAAAACTAAATGCCTTGCAAGCTCTACTGTTTACTGTCTCGTATCTACTGTTACTTGAACGTGTACCGGTACCGGTACTATAGGGGTGGGCTTTATCTGGATCTGGATTTATCTGGATATGTTAGCTGGAAGGTAGTACTGGGAAGAAAGGAAATCCGGATTGCTATATTACCTTAGTATATGCGCAAACTGATTTGATAAATAAATAATTACACACAAGTACAGCTTCCTATTGTGAGATGCAGGCACGAGTTACTTACGAGCTACGGTTACGAATACTGAATAGAAAAATTAATATAATTTTAATAATGTACTCCGCTTTTTGTGTTCCCGTATTTTCTAAAGGTTCTTTATCCTTAGTAGTTGTTATTGGTAAGGGTAATAATAGTGGGGGGGGGGCATCCGCTAATACCTTTTTTTCAAATCTAGTAAAAATAATAATTACAAGTTCGTACAAGCAATGTCCGGCACTGGTCTAGCACTG
Source organism: Dicyrtomina minuta (assembly GCA_949802685.1). Lineage (NCBI taxonomy): Eukaryota > Metazoa > Arthropoda > Collembola > Symphypleona > Dicyrtomidae > Dicyrtomina > Dicyrtomina minuta. The sequence goes on from OX461810.1 coordinate 62,768,784, forward strand.
GATTGTTCATGTTAGAATCTCAGCTAAACCCTTGTCCAGTACTCAGTACCAGTACCAGCACCAGCACCCTAATGTCTTAAATCCGTTCTATCAGTATCTGCTCACTCTCTTCTTTTGACTCATGTAATATTTGAGTGTTCGATGTGTGCTTAGGTATTCTTGACAGGGTGGACTGGTAACTGGTAATGGTAACGTACCTTGAAGATGAAGTCTGGATCTGGAGCCATACCATGTTATTATTATTACTATTAAACTATTAATATTATTGTTCTGGGGATTGCTACTATGCTATGGGGGGATTTTTACGGGGAGGGAGTACAGATTACTCACATGACTGCGTGTCATTGTGCATTATATCAAGAGCATAAATTGGATAATAGATATTGTAGACTTTACTTTCACTTCTGTATTTCTGTTACTACGGATAGAAATAAGCTAAGGCTCAAAATGGGGGAACGGTAGATTCTGCCTTTTTGTTGTAATTTTACAAGCCTAACTGTATCTTAAATAATTTGAAGTTTTCTGAATTTTTCTATCAGAATATAAAGAGCAGAAGAATAAAATTTTAAACAAAAAATGAGTTTGGGTTGGTATGTCTTGGTATTAAATTTACGGTTGCATTTCCCTCCATTAAACTACATACAGTGTAAGCTTCTACAAGTAGCTTGAGTAGATAGAGCTTATGAAAACAATGAATATAATTAGGTACATAATATCATACATATCGTCTGTGAAGAACCAACATGACTCATATCCATTTTTAGCTAAAGACAATATCCACTATCTACAAAAATATTGAAACATGTCTTGAAAGCATTTACATAGAATATTTTGCACTTTTAAAAACTATGTAAATTGAAAATTTTACACTTTTCAAACACATGTAAATAGAACATTTTAAACTTTTCAAACACATGTAAATAGAACATTTTGCACTTTTCAAAACATGTAAATAGAATATTTTGCACTTTTTAAAATCATGTAAATAGAATATTTTGCACTTTTCAAAAAACATGTAAATAGAACATTTTGAAATTTAAAAAAACATGTAAATAGAACATTTTTCACTTTTCAAAAACTCTTAATTAACATTTTACGCATGTTTCTAATTTTGTTTTTATGACATAGCTCATTTTGATCGTAGCTTAAATTGTATATGGGTAATTTTGGTTCTTCACAGACGACATGTATGTATAGTTTCTATGAAGGCAAGGCAAAAGTCTTGAGTATTATCAGTACGGCTCAGAAATGCAATGCATTGCTTACTATTGCGTACATAGAATAGAAGCGAATGAAAATATATGAGAATGCTGCGTACAGTAAAATGGGAAGGGAGAACATGAAAATTTCCAACATAGAGCAAAACACAATGTGGAAGACAAGAGAGAAAAGTACATGGGAGAACTCTACCCAAAACAATCCAAGTCGTCCAACTCCAAGAGAAAGGGAAGAAGGTAGCGTAGATATTTCTGCATCGTTAGGAGGGGTGATCATATCTTCCTTGATGCGTAAATTGTATTAACTTGGTTCATCTGACATAAAAGAATTTCATTTTTTTTTTATTTTCAAAACTCGTATTTTGTAACTACCAACCAAGACCAAACCTACAACCTACAACCACGCTCAAACTAAAACTTTAGCCAAAACCTCTGTCGCATGTAGCTATATACATAATACAAAAGTGTTGAACTTGTACTTGTCCATACATGTGCGTTTGTTCTTGTTGTACTTCATTTATTGTACGTGGCCGCCGAATAACTGCACACATTGCATAATTTTATAATGACAAACCACCGCCCGCTTCGCTTTCCTTCCAAATCCCAAGTTTCAGCTCAAACTCAAACCCAAACTCAAAACCTGTCTTTGCCTCATTCTTTTGACAGCCCTCTAATTCTACCTGCACGGCTTGAGCTTGCAGTTTATTGGATAATTTCAATTTTAGAAATCCAGTGGAACTCACAATCAGTGAGCCAGTAGTAGTAGTGGCAGGAGAAAGTAGTAGACAGTCCTGTCAGAAGGATGTGATGTACAGATACACTATTATAGATACTAGTCACCCCTTTGAATGCATTTAAAAGGTACTGTGGAATTAGTTTCACAATTTTTAACCCTCTAAATCGGAGTTAATGAAAAATGAGTCACTCACCGGTACCGGTACCGGCTCCGGTAGCGCTACCCGTACCAGTGCAGTATCAGCTTGTCTATCTAATATCCAATAACACAAAAGATTGTATTTACCTACCTATGCTTACAGGGCCGGATAAGGCGGCCAGCGCAGGCAGCCCCCGCTGCGTGAATTTTCAAAAAACATGTAAATAGAATATTTTGCATTTTCAAAAAACATGTAAATAGAACATTTCGCATTTTTAAAAAATATGTAAAAAGAATATTTTGACTTTTCAAAAACATGCAAAATAAATTATTTTGTACATTCCAAAAACATGTAAATAGAACATTTTCCACTTTTCTCAAAACATGTAAATACAACATTTTGCACATTTCTGAATCAAGCACAAAAGACATTTTTCACATTTCTAAAACATGTAAATACAAAATTTTGTTTTACCAAAGAAAATCATCAATAAAATCAAAATTGTGGTTTTTGTATAGAAACAAATTGCTCCCTAAAAGCAATTCCTTCGTCCTCGTCCGGCCCTGTATGCTTGGATTTAGATTGCACACAAACAAAACAGACAAACTTTTACCAAGAGAAAATCGTTCTTAAGCCAGCAATTACTATACAATGCAACGATCAGATTGGAATCGAAATAAAATCACAATGACCAATTCCTTCATCAGACAGACCATCATTTCTGGCTGCACTAATCTTAAGACTGCTACACAAAATATATAATTATACCGGACCGTATGGCAGTGGCCATGGTCAGGGCTATGGTCCTGCAATGCAATTATAGACCTGGAGCTCACAATAGATTTACTTTACGCTACGCGGGGAGGTGTATATAGCATAGCACAATACAAAATACATCACATCACAATACAAGTGAAATTGGTAGAATTCTTTTTGCTTATTTAGAAAGAATCTGAAAATGAACTGTGTGAGGAATGTGACCGGGACCGAGACCGGAGCACGAACGTGGAAGGAAGCGCTGACTTGTCTATGTCTATAGTCTCCGCAGCTTACGGGGAGACTTCCTTCAAATTCAAGAGAGGGAAGAAAACAATAAAATTCCTCATGGACAACGACGACGACGACGACGACGACAACAGGACGTTAGCGGGACCGGTTTCGGCTCGCATCCACGTTAATTCGGTTTCATAGGAAGGCAAATGTCCATTGAAACTAAATAACTCTCCCAAGCTGCCCCTGGACCTGGGAGTGTATTGACATTGACATTAGTATGCACACACCAGTACAGAACTACGCTACGGTCTACGCTGTACGATATACGTGAAACTACCATACACAAAGTTACAGAAAATTATCACAATGTCACGACTACAGAGTCAATTTAACCGAAACCGAAACCGACGAGTGAGAAATATCCATCGTTATAATTCCACTCCAAGTTCCAAGTAAGTTGAAATAGATACCAAATCAAATCTAGAAGCCAGAGTCGAACTCGAACTCAAAAGCTTTCCTTTTGTATGTAATACTTTTAGTATCGCGGGCATTGCGGGCTTTAGATTTCCTTGTCCTTATGCGTCCTGTTCCGCTTGTAGAGTCGTATTGTGAAGAATGGACAGGAGTAGACAAGGGCGCAGGGATTGTATGAAACGACAACAGGGTAAATTATAGTTACTACTGAACTATAGAAAATCCTGTAGGGGGGATAGGGGATCGTCAAAATCATCTTATTTCAAATCTGCTGTCCCTGTCTTCCCCACCACTTCCTTACTTATTGCTTCTACATCATCCCTTTAAGTAGTATAATACAGTGTAATGAGTGTCCCCATGGAATCAATGGCTCAAACTGGAAATGAAAAGTTCTAATGGTAATTGTCTCACTGCCTCTCTGTCCCTGTCCTTCTCCGCACAGACGGAGGACTGAGACAGACGGAGGGAGGGAACCATTATGTACCTACCTACCAATTTAATGTGTCCTGCACAGAAAACAACGAGGACGGGGACGGTAGCAATATCAAGAACAAGGAACGGCGAACAAACGAACAACCTTGGCTTTGGCTTTGGCTTTGGATTTAGTTTGAATTGGAGTTTTAGACTTACCGTACAATACATTTATATGTAGAGTCTATAGCTTATGCCAATAGTATATGCAGTATATCCATATCGTCTGTGAAGAACCAAAATGACCCATATCCAATTTCAGCTAGAATCAAAATGAGCTGTGTCATAAATACAAAATTAGAAACATTCGTAAAATGTCAATTAAGAGTTTTTGGAAAACGTAAATTGTTCTATTTTAATGTTTTTGAAAAGTGTAAAATGTTCTGTTTACATGTTTTTCAAAAATGTAAAATGTTCTAATTCCATTATTTTGAAAAGGTGCAAAATGTTATAATTCCATGTTTTTGAAAAGTTGCAAAATGTTCTAATTCCATGTTTTCGAAAAGGTGCAAATTGTTCTAATTTCATATTTTTGAAAAGGTGCAAAATGTTCTAATTCCATGGTTTTTTAAAGGTGCAAAATGTTCCAATTCCTTGTGTTTGAAAAGTGTAAAATGTTGTAATTACATATTTTTGAAAATTGCAGAATGTTCTATTTAAATGCTGTAAAGACATATTTGAATATTGTTGTAGGTAGATAGTTGATATTGTTAAAAGCTACAAATAAGATGCGGGCTATTTTAGTTCTTCACAGACTATATCCACATATTGTACAGCCACTATTCTCTGTATACACATACATGGCGAGACAGAGCGACTGACAGTGTAAAGTAACCAACCATTCACCACTCACTACTCACTCATCGTCTTACGTTAGTCATCCACGTCTCCTCCCGTACTGAACAGATATCACTGTATTCCACATATCTTACACATACAGAATATAGAATACAGTATAGTTACATAGTAATAAGTTAAGCACGTTGGGAAGCTAGGAACTTGGGAATAATTGCACTGTAGTAGGTAGGTACGATTTTCTAAGGAAACCCGAGTGGATTTGCCAAGTGAATTTACTATATAGACATTCATACAGTCACAAAATATAGATGGCTATATATACACGTATGAAATTTGAAGGATTTGATATATTCAAGAAGTATGTACAGGGTCGTACATTGTAAGTGGAAGGATTTGTTGGGTGATCATTAGGGGATTCTCATCCCTATTACAATTCAACTTCCTAACATCTTTCCCCATCTGTCCTTCCTATTATATTATATTATGGTCTACCCTCTCTACAATTCTACACATTGCATTGTGCTGTAGATACGCATCATTCTCATTCTGATGTTATATTCAAAGCATCAAGTAAAGAAATAAGAAGAAGAAGGGAAAGCGAACCACTACGCCACAATTCTACTTCTTCTCTCCTCCTATTCTCATGATATATTATAATAGACGCACTTACATTACCTAGCTATGTACATTACCGTAATTCTATAAGTTTTCAAATCAAACCCTATGGAATACAGGCACAGGGCCGGACGAAGAAATTGCTTTTAGGCAGCAATTTGTGTCCATTCAAAAACCGCCATTTCGATTTTACTGATGATTTTCTTGGGTGAAGCAAAATGTTGTATTTGCATGTTTTAGAAAAATGAAAAATGTTCTTTTTACTTGATTCAGAAAAGGGCTCAATTTTCTTACATGTTTTAAAAAAATTGGAAAATGTTTTATTTGCATGTTTTTGAAATGTACAAAAAGCTTTATTTGCATGTTTTTGAAATGTACAAAAACATTTATTTGCATGTTTTTGAAATGTACAAAAACATTTATTTGCATGTTTTTGAAAAGTCTCCATGTTCTTTTTACAAATTTTTGAAAATTGCAAAATGTTCCATTTCAATGATTTTTAAAATTGCAAAATGTTCCATTTAAATTATTTTAAAAATTTCAGAATGTTCCATTTAAATAATTTTTGAAAATTGTAGAATGTTCCATTTAAATAATTTTTGAAAATTGCAAAATGTTCCACTTAAATGATTTTTGAAAATTCAAGCAGCGGAGACTGCCTGCGCTGGCCGCATTATCCGGCCCTGATGGAATATAACAGAGTAGATAGTAAGGATTGCAGTGCGAAGACTTGGTCGCTTGTGTAGTTGGAGTGGTGCACTTTACATTACAATTCATTTATCCACCTTCTGAAACATATAAGACTGAAAGACCCAGGGAAAACGGTGACAGTAGCAGTAGAAGTAGAAGGAGTAGCGACCGACGTGTTTTATAAATACATACGTACGAGAAGCTTGAGCCTCTAAAGGAATTTCAAAACAAAACTGCAACTTTCTCCAGGACTCCAGGTCCAGGTCTCTGCAAGTCCCGTACTGAAGTTACTCAAGATTCCAACTCAGATCCAGAACCAGAACCAGAGCCAGAGCCAGACATTATTATACAGAGTTAGTTTCCGTTGAGTATCTCCCCTTTCTCTCACACGAGTCAGTTCCAGGGCCCATAGCACCAGTACCAGCTCGACAAGATATTCCTGCTTGGACGTAATAAAATGGAAACGGGGCCGTTATTAGGGCTGGCGCGAACTTGTGCGTCTCCTTGAAAGCTGGGTCTGACGCTGACTCTGTTGTGTGAGTGAGTAAAATTATGGTGTCATGGTTCAGCTCACTCACGACCTTTACCATTGTGTGTTTCATTATGGAATTTCAAATAGCTACTTCATGAGTGAGGAGTAGGAGAGGCGAGGAAAGTTGGTCGGTCTTCCAGGTGCACTGTAGATTTGACGAGAGACAAGGAAAGTCTTTCATATACCAGTCCCAGTCCCAGTTCCAGCGACATTTCAATTTTAGGCGTCTAGAAATACATTTAGATATATCGTATACCAAATTGCATGCTCCATCTTGGGTTGGTTTAATTCTAATATAATAACACAATACATCTGAGATATTAGTTGGGCTTCTACTCACTGTCTGTCTCTATTAATTTAATTGTCTGTATCCTATCTGAAACCTGAAACTACCGAGTTAATGCATGCACGTGACTTTTCATGTATAATGATATTACCTATACCTACCTACCTACCTCGACTTTGTCTTTATTGCTATACGCCTATAGGTAGACATCTCAATGGGAAAATCACAGACAGATTGCATAATTGTATTGCATTACAAATTACAATGCACTCGGTGTGGAGTGGAGGCAGTTGTGGTTTATTATGTGGAGAAAATTTTAGACGTTATTCCATGCTACAGGCTACAGTTATAGGGTTGTGGTAGTAGTAGCGTAATGCAGTGACTATTTTGTATGACGTACCATTATTATTAACATTATGCTTCCCAATGTATTTTGTAACTCGCTTCGCATTTATTACCTAATTGCAGCTTTAAGTGTGTGCATCAACGTTAATGTTGTTGTTAGTGCACATCGTGAGTGAAGAACCAAAATGATCCATTTCCATTTTTAGCTAAAAATAAAATGCACTGTCTACAAAAATATTAAAAGAATACCATGAATTTGACAGTTTGTAATTAAACAAAAGCACTTATCGAAAAAGAAGTAAATAGAATATTTTGCACCTTTCAAAAACATGTAAAATAATATTGTTTTACACAATTTTCAAAAACATTAAATTGGAATATTTTGCACCTTTTAAAAAACCTGTATTAGCATAATACGCATTACATTCTATTTCTTTTTTAGCGAAGTTTCCGACATAGCTCCTTTTAATTTTAGCTTAAATTAGATATGGGTCATTATGATTCTTCACTCAAGATATTATGCTTTACTATTATCCACCTAAGTAATGGTAACTTTAACCGTATCATAGGCAGGACTGTGACCGTCTATTTTTTTACTGAATTGCTTGACGTTGTGAAAGTCAAACTCAACGCTTTAGTGTGGCCATAGCCTGCTGATGTGAAACTATAATATTAAGATAGACTAGAAGATATACTACCTACCTACCTACATAATATATATGAATTGACTTTTTTATGCATGGATTTCTCAGGAGAAAACCTTTATTGTCTGCGATGCGATGGCTTGTCTTTTTACGAGTTTCTTCCTTTTTCGTAGTCTCATATTTTTCTTGTATATGGAACAAACAGCAGATTATGTAGGTAGGTACTGTAATGCGCAGAAATTCTCACATTACTAATTATTATTGGATGTTGTTGTCTATGGTAACAACGTTGATTATGGCAATAATAATGCTTGTCATTGTTGATTCCCACGTCATTCTCATTTATTATAAAACCTCCCTAAGGCGTTACCAATCATTTCTTATTACCAATCAGATACTAGAAGTTTCAAAAGTTACTCGACATTTCCCAAAGTTACTCGCCCTAGCTACTATATAAAAGTTGACGTTCTATTTCTCAGGAGCTTGATTTCCCCTGGAAATAAGAGTTCTGGAACTTCTGGTTCTGCCTTCACAGATACTAATCATATCTAACCTTCAAACTTGATTTCCCTGGAATCAGGTCTTCGTTTCTAAACCCCTGGTTCTATGTTTAAGGTCCTAATCAGACCAATTGATGCAACTTGACTTTGACCGCTGGTCTCATAAGTCCGACAATATAATTGCTGTAGGAATTACTTACTTCGTGGGGAATTAATTAGAGGGATTATTGGGAATTATAATTTAGCCTTTTGATTTTACCTTTTGTTTGTATTTTAATTATTATTCCTAGGCACAGCCAATATAACTTGTTTCAATCCAATATACCTGCTACGATAATAGGATCTAATATTATTATAGAATTATATAAGCTTTAATTGAGTTCTTTAGTGTGGTTCATCTAATATACTTACTTTGGTTATAGAACGTATTTATGTCAATTAAGATTTCTAAACAGTTCTTTTATGTTGTTTATCTTCAAATAAACATCTATCCTCGTTAATTATTATTGTGGGAAAAAGGAGACTTGGGAATTATTACTGTGCTTCGCGTTGGAGGTCATTTATTTTGTTTGGTTATGTATCATTATTGAGATTAAGGAATTACTTATTATTATCAAAGCGAGGTATCAAATCGAGGTATCAAATCGAAGTATCGAATGTAGGTGGCATAATACTTACTGGCATTCAATTATACCTTTTGTGAGTTGACATATTTCGCTGCCAAATTGTATAGTCAAACTCACTTTGACTGACCCAAAGACCAAGGTATCAAATCGAGGTATCAAATCGAGGTATCAAATCGAAGTATCGAATCCAGGTGGCATGATACTTACTGGCAACATAGTATATTAGCGAGAATCAGAGCCCTAGACAGCAAAGTTAGATTTGTTGATGTACTATATAGTTTTGCCAGCTACAGTAGTCATTACAAAAGCTCAGCCGGGATTTAGTCGAGACATCAAAGTTTGTTAAATAATAGTAAAGTTAGGACAAACGTCATTATAATAGAGAAATAATTGCGAAAATTATTTACGGTACTTTTATTACATAGTAGTCATCAATTTACGCTGTTGTGAATACTCAAAAAAGAATTGAAAGCGAATTAGAAATAAATACTGATTTATTTGAGACCTCAAATTAGTAAGAGTTAATTATAGTTAGCAACAGACAGTTTCGCCTAATAAAACCTAAAGCAGCAAACTGAGCAGCGTTATTAGAAATAATTTTATTATTTAGGTTTGAATAAGACGACAAGTAGTAAAATTTAAATATATGTCATTTTAATATTCTGTATTAAGTTGCATTGTTGCTGTGGCAGGGAAGCAAGGTAGAGTCGGCCAACGCCAACCACCGACAATGGTGACTAGGAATAGCCTTCGACAGGAACAACGAGTAGAAAATTTGGATGATAGTGTTAGTAGTAGTTTCATGGAGCAGAGTTTATCATTGATACCAAGAAGCCTTGAAGGAGAGCAAACAAACTCCCAGGCAACGTTAGATAATACGAGCAACGCAGAGTTAGAAATCCGTGTGGGAATAGAGCAGGGAAATGTTGAGAATAGTGCAGACGTAGTAGCAGGAAGTTCCATTACTAGACATAGCGGTGGTATAGCCGGAGGGATAAATGGCTCCCGACGCGATAGTGCGGACGTAATGGCGCAAGGTTCTGCTTCTGGGCATGGAATTTCAGCCAATGGTAGAAATGAGGGAACTCTTTATAGACGTAGTAGAGAGTTGTTAGAGGGGGAACATGAGATAGAAGCACCACGTGCGGACGTAGAAGTAGACTCTGATTGTCCTGGATTCAATGCTGGTATAATAAATGGAATGATTGAGCAAATTCGAAGTAATGAAAACTGTGATAATGTGCAAAGTCACAGAAGCGGGAACGAAATTAACCTCATCGGAAGGAATAATCACGTAGTTAGAGGTAATAGTAGTAAGGCACAGATAGTGGGTAATAGGCATTTAAGGCAGATGACTGTACTTCCAGACAAGGAAGAGATATTATTACGGCGTAGAGCCATGTTAATGAATGAAGAGGAAGACATAGTTAGACAACAGAATAGACGTGTAAGTACTGATCCAGTATATGGTAATCATGAGGACAGAATAGGGGGAGGCAATAGTAATCTAATCAGATATTTGCAGACCTAAATTAATATGTTAGTTCGTAAAGTAGACTATCTAGAATTAAAGCTTAATGGAGATACTCCAGAGGATTTGGAACGAAGGCCGAGGGAATCACATGATTCTAGGTATCAATACTACAATAATACAGACAAAAGTCTATTGGCCAAGACACATCACTTAAAAACAAGTGATATCTCGATTCCAAAGTATGCAGGCGCTCATGAGAAAAAGACTCCATACGACTTCCTCATGGAATTGGAAAAATATCAGCGCGCTGTGGGGTACACAAATGATGAGATGTTGCTCCATGTCATTTCACTGGCTCTTACTGAGGATGCCTATTTGTGGTATAGAAAGATGCCGAAAGTAGCGTTTAACTGGAATAATTTCAAACGATATTTTAGATTAGATTTCCAAACTGTTAGCTACACAAGGAATCTGCAAAGAGACCTAGATCAAAGGTTTCAGGGTCCTTCCGAGCCTCTTACAAAATTTATTCATGTAATCGATGACTTCTACGATAGATTGGATCCAGAGACGAGTCAGGATGTTAGAGTAGAAAAAGTTATTTCAAACATGCATCCAGAATATCGACGGCGCATATTAGCCACAGGAAGGCGGTTTTATAATATGACTGGGTTGCTGAAAGAAGCTTATGAGGCTCAAGCGAGTATTGCAAGGGATAGAGAATACCAGGTTCCAGCTATAAATTCAGGCATAGAGCCTTCATTAGCTTATCAATTACCTTACTCCAATAGTGGTCAACTAAATTACTCAGAAGATCAATCTAAGGCTTTGAATTTCTAGTGTCCTAGTAGTTTGCAGCACGGAGAGACGGAATTGCAGATGGCCTCATTCAATCAGTATAGATATTAGCATGAGGGAGTGAATCGTGATACGATGGGTGTTAGCAACAGTAATGTGAGTGTTGAAAATCCCCAGGAAATTGTGTCCGGTTTCAGACGCAGTCAAAATAACGAAAGAGATCGAGATCACTTTAAAAATGGATAAAGTGAGGAACGTTGGGATAGGCCAGACCATTATAGATCAATTGGAGCTAATCGAACTGGATATCGAAACGATGATAATTGGCGTTCAAATCCTAATAGCTCCAATCGTGGTAATGAGAATCACATTGCTCCTGCATCTTTAGGAATGCCACAATCTCATCACCAAGCTATTACTCATGCTGGTCCATCTCAGACAATTTTGCACCAGCCTCAACAGCTAGCTATCTTCTAGACAGGTGTACTGCGTAACAATACTTCGACCGCGGGAAACGAAAATCACTCGAGCCGGATTTGAGGACCGATGTTCGAGTGAAGATTGACTGCGCGACACTTACTCCTCAACTGCCTAGGCTGACTAACTCAAGCGACTCAACATACGCTACGGAATTAGTAAAAATTAATTACTGTGAAGCTTTTGTCCATCAAAATTACATAGAACAAAAATCACGTCGGATAAAATGTAAATTTAAAGATACAAATTGACCTGAAGTCGCCGTTATAGTTACCCATATCTACTCTTAGTATAGGCAATACGAATTCACTCGGCGAAAGATACAAGAGCCCAATTAGTATATTTGAATTAAAATTTAAATCTATTTGTGACTTGCGGTATCCGAAAACAGAATAAATTAGAGTAGTTATGGATGCCTCACAGCGGAAATTGGCTAGTCCTTTAATGACATAATATGACTTTATTAATATTTTTAAAAATTGTACCCATTACTTCCGTTTTCTTTAACCCTGCATATTTTAGTAGCTTAAGTGCAAGTGTCTTCTCGTCATTATTCAATAACCAGAGTTTGTAGGATGATTTAGTCAAGTATAAATATTTAGACACATAATTACGAATGTACAAGCCGGTAGCGCCCATGGAGCTTTTAATGTTTATACCATTACAGGTATTGCAACGTTGACAGGGGCAACGTAATCCAGAGTTCACGGCCCTAAACCGCCTACGTGTAACGTTTTCTGTGAAACCCTTTGATACGTGGACAGGGCCATGGCAGCTATAAGTCCTCTGTATTCATTTACCTACGAGTGACGTCTAATACGCACCCTGATGGACATTAGATCAGTATTGTAATATAGGCAATTACCGGTAGGACAATTACTTTTTTTAAATAGTACAGGCTGTAAATTATTGTGATTATCTGTTGCAAATAAATTTGTTTTCTTACAGAACCTGATTATTTGAACTTGGCAGCTGCATAGCATCATTATTATAATTGTACTTCATTAGTTACAGTTAATTCCTAAACAAAAATATAGAACTAATGTCATTTGTCGGCTGTGAAGCATCCAATATTGCTGTGACGCAACCGTTGTTTTCAAACCTTAATTTTAATATGGTCAGCCTGCAACTGTCTAGGCAATTTGCGAAGCGAGCTCGTCAACCTTTACCAATTTTGACATCAACGCTTACTGCACACTATCTGACGTTTTTGTTATATTTGACAACCACTAGCAACTTTAATCAACGAAATCAATTTCTTTTGTTCGGTTTCAATGAATTTTGATGCTTGGGTATCGATTTTTGATACTTAAGTATCATGGGTAATGCAGTCCGGGGCGTTCCTCTAGCGTGCGAAAATCGGTTTATGTATAGTTCTCCTAACAAGGTAAGGCGCTCACAGATGGCGCGCATAGCATCCGCAGTCCCAATTTAATTCCCCTTTACCCATACTTCTTCTTCAGGACGAATGTTCGGTTTAGTTGGTTTTATTGGGTGTATCGCTCCATTTTCATTCCCCAATGAAAAATTTCGTATCCCACGCTCCGCGGCTCGATTCTCTATTTCCACTCTAGCCCATTGACTTATTTTCTCGATTTTCTCTCACTCCAGTCGGTCGCTTCAGTTTCTATCAAGACGTCACAGCGCTTTTTGTTCCTCTTTTCACCACGGTAAACTTAATTAAACAACATTGTAATTTTGTGTTTCCCGACTCTCGTGTTACTGGTATTGGATTGAAACAAGTACGTCGACTATACTTTAAATTGAATTCCTTCAGGGGTGTTCTTTTTGTTTTTGTGACAAGGGCGGTTGGCTATGCCTTTTTTGACAGTTTATTATCATTATGTTATTTTATTTAATCCTGAATACAAATTACTGTAATTTAACAAATGTCTACAGATATGGACCACGACCAATTTAGTCATTTAGAATACAAACCTTGGCAGAAAATGACTAATCAGGAACGGAATACGTATTCTAAAATGATAGAAGCAAGAGCCAAGAAACAGCCATTACACGTTCGTTCTAAATTCTGGAGAACTGTGGATCTGTTAAGAATGCACAATGTTGATAACTGGAATCCTGAAGTGGTCAAGATCGTTTTAAACGTTAAATTAAAGCAAAGGACAGTATGGATAGATGACCACAGTGAGTAGAATATTTAAAGGATCGACCGGAGTCTTCCATCTAGATCTAAATTGCACTTCTCTACGGAACCAAATCAACTTGACGACTTCAAAGCCGTACTCAAAGCTGCTGGCCCTGCTCTTTCAAAACAATATATAGCGAAATGTATGACTCTGGAATCAAATCGATTAAATTTTATGTGTATGGCTAAGTTTATTTCTGGACAAGCAATAAAAGCAAAGAAAATGGAGGAACTAAACCAGCAACAAGATGCGACGATGACTAAAATGAGGACACAAGAAGAAGATTACAAAGCAAATTCATTGGCTAGAATGCAGTACATTACAGACGAGACCGTGACTGTTCAAGAACGAAATCGAAGATCGTTGATACTTGAGGAGAGTCCGTTACCTGCAATCTCCAACATCAAGGTAAAGATGAATTCAATGCAGTTTACATCCAAAATCAAGAGATTAAACCGAAAACCCAAACGGCCTGCGTCAGTGATCCCACAGCACAAAAAGAATAATATGTATTACCCTTCCCTAAATCTGTCCCAAACTAGGTTTCAGAATTACTGCAAATGGACAAAAGAAAAATTGCATTTGAATTTTAACCACAAACATATATAAATCTACAAACAAACACTTTACACATTCACTACATTATACTAGTTTTACTATCTACAATAATAATTATAGTTTAAAAAAAATGATTAACTTTATGTAAAGATTGAAACAAGTTAGGAATCAAAATTCAAATTGTCAGTTAGGAGAGGGGCGTGTGTAATGCGCAGAAATTCTTACATAACTAATTATTATTGGATGTTGTTGCCTATGGTAACAACGTTGATTATGGCAATGATAATGCTTGTCATTGTTGATTCCCACGTCATTCTTATTTATTATAAATCATTTATTCTGTTTGGTTATGTATCATTATTGAGATTAAGGAATTACTTATTATTATCAAAGCGAGGTATCAAATCGAGGTATCAAATCGAAGTATCGAATGTAGGTGGCATAATACTTACTGGCATTCAATTATACCTTTTGTGAGTTGGAATATTTCGCTGCTAAATTGTATAGTCAAACTCACTTTGACTGACCTAAAGACCAAGGTATCAAATCGAGGTATCAAATCGAGGTATCAAATCGAAGTATCGAATCCAGGTGGCATGATACTTACTGGCAACATAGTATATTAGCGAGAATCAGAGCCCTAGACAGCAAAGTTAGATTTGTTGATGTACTATATAGTTTTGCCAGCTACAGTAGTCATTACAGTACATATTAAAATGACGTGAGTTCTTAAGATTATTGCTGCAATTCATACAATGCAAATCTATACACACGCCAAGCCACAACCTTTTCTAAGTTGGTATGACATGCGATTGTTTTCAACATGATTATGGTTTATTTAAATAATCAAGTTTTTAAACTGGGATTTATTTTATTAATTTAGTTTTTAATTGATTCTTCCTAAAATAAATAATTTTCAATCGTATTTTGAAGTAGTTGCTTTTAATAGGGCAGTAATCCTATTATATAATAAAAGGCATATCGTCTGTGAAGAACCAAAATGATCCGTATACAATTTAAGCTAGAATCAAAATGAGTTATGTCATAAAAACAAAATGAGAAACATTATGCGCAAAATGTTAATTAATAGTTTTTGAAAAAAGTGAAGTGTTCTATTTGCATGTTTTTGAAAATTGTAAAATATTCTATTTACATATGTTTTAAAAGTGCAAAACGTTTTAATTCCATGTTTTTTAAAAGCGTAAAATTTTCTATTTACAAGTTTTTGAAAAGCGTAAAATATTTTATTTAAATGTTTTTAAAACATTTCAATATTAGTGTCGATAGTACATACTGTTTTTAGCTACAAATGGATATGGGTCATTTTGGTTCTTCACAGACGATATAGAATTTTCTTTAAATATACTTGCCATCACGAACAGTCCAAAGTGGCGATAGAAAACAGAAATTTTCTGTTTTCTATCGCCACTACAGTGGAATACCAGAGGGCAAAAATTAATCTATATTATGTAAACCCGCGCTGTATTCGACATACTACTATGAAATGGAAAATCAAATTACGCTAGAATGGGAATATGTGCATGCCCGTATTTATATGTATAGTAAGTAGTAAGTAGGCTGACTTTCTAACCTTACACATTGAACTTACACTTTCTTATTAGACGTTGAGTTTATGACCTAATGTTCACAAATAAATACATACAATCAAAATCTAAAGTCAACAAGACCAACATTTTCCTGACATTCGCAAGTTTAATAATGAGATTTTAATAAAGCGCATTTTCTTACTTCCCGAGCTGAGGAACCATTTACAACCGGTAGGAAGCTGAATCCGATCTGCATTACAGAATTGTTGCATATCTATATCGTCTGTGAAGAATCAAAATGACCTATATCCATTTTTAGCTAAAAACAAAACTCAGAATCTACAAAAAATATCAAATTTCATGATTTTCAAAGCGTGTAAATAGAACATTTTACAATTTTCAAAAACAAGTAAATAAAACATTTCACACTTTTTAAAAACAAGGAATTAGAAAATTTTATACTTTTCAAAAACATGTTTATACCACAATTTGCACTTGTCAGAAACTCGTAATTAACATTTTACGTAACTATCTCATTTCGTGTTTTTTTCACATAACTCATTTGGATTCTAGCTTAAATTTTTTGTGGGTCATTTAGTCATTTTGATTCTTCACAGACGATATCTATGTTTATAATGTACATATTATATGTATAATGTGATCTAATATGTTTCTGTTTGCTATATTAATAATATTACACTCTCATTACTGATAGTGCTGCTCTACAAGCGATACTATTAAAAATTCCGTTGCATAATTATCTTGCGCGGTATGTATCTTTGAAAAGTGTGTGGGTGGTCAGTGTGGGATGATGATGATAGTATAGAAATGTTTTGAATTTTGAATATACGAGTTACGAGTATATTAATTTAACAACATTATTATTACTAAAGCGTGTAACCTTTGACCTTTTTGCAATTCATCGGCGAAATTGATATTAGTGTTATGTAAAGCTGAAAAAGATGATTATAAAGTCATGTGGGCAGTTCATATTGTCATTTCAAGAATGTAAGTAATTTAATCAGACTATTTTGAATATACCTAATCATATATGGAAGCGGAAACCAAATTTTTTGCAATAACCCACGAGTGAACTATTGACACACAGTAAAAATTGTAAAGCTTGCAAATTATAACGGAGAGTGCCAATATCTTCTGAGCTTTCAAATATTGCAAATATGGCAATGCTCTGGGAAACACTTTTTCAGGGCCGGATAATGCGGCCAGCGCAGGCAGCCCCCGCTGCTTGAATTTTCAAAAAAGATTTAAATTGAACATTTTGCAGTTTTCAAAAATACTTAAAAAGAATATTTTGACTTTTCAGTCATGCAAATAAAATTTGTTGCACATTTAAAAAAAATTGCAAATAGAAAATTTAACACTTTTCTCAAAACATGTAAATCGAACATTTTGCACTTTTTTGAGTCAAGTAAGAATAAAATTTTTCACTTTTTTAAAACCTGTAAATACAAAATGTTGCTTTACCAAAGAAAACCATCAATAAAATCAAAATGGCGGTTTTTGTATGGAAACAAATTACTGCCTAAAATCAATTCCTTCGTCCGGCCCTGCGGCTTTTCACATATACTTTACTCATATACTCAATAATAATTTTACAAGGATTTCATATTATGCGATGTCTTGTGTTTTGGATTAGGTTTCTTCTTTAATGCTACCAAGGCAAGGACAAGACTTGAAGCTTCTTGCAACAATATAAGTTTTAGTAAATTCTTTTTTAATTTTTGCACAAAAACACCAAGCATTCTCAACTATGCGATGAGCCACTACCCACTGTACAAATCGACTACAGTTTTTCCGCTTTTGTAATAAATTATACGTAGGTACGTAGTTACTGAAAGTACGTATTTACATTTTATACACGCTCCTTGACACTAATAAGAATTATTACAAAATCTAAAAACCTCTGAAGCATTTTAGCCCAAGGATTTATCAAAGTTATTGTCATATTATTTTCCTCTGCTCTCCTTTTAACAGAATGACCTCGTGTGGGCTTCTTTTTGAAGATGCTGCATAGAAATGTGTGTGTGTGAGATACATACAATGAGCAGGATTACAAAAGACTGGAATACTAGAATCTGGAAGGTCCACACATGAGAAAAATGCTTATATAATAGTGTACATAGCAATTTACAAAGCCTTTTAAACAAGAATAGAACTATTTACACATAATTCTAACTTCTATTTACATTTACATTTATGCTTAACTAATAATACATTAAACTAGACTTACTTTTTAAGCTGAATTTTAATTTTAGCTATTGTTTTAAGAAGCACGTTTTGAAGTAGAATAAGCTATTTACTTAATTATTATGGTGTCCTGGTTCTGCCTGTCTTATTAAAGTCTTATTGTAAGAACTGCAATTTCAACTTACATACCCAAAAAGTGCATATCGTCTGTGAAGAACCAAAATGACCCATATCCAATTTAAGCTACAATCAAAATGAGCTATGTCATAAAAACAAAATAAGAAGCATGCGTAAAATGTTAATTACAAGTTTTTGAAATGTGCAAAATGATTTAATTCCATGTTTTCAAAAAATTCCAAAATGTTTTAATTCCATGTTTTTTAAAAGGTGCATAATGTTTTAATTACATGTTTTTGAAAAGGTGCAAAATGTTCTAATTCCATGTTTTTCAAAAGGTGCAAAATGTTCGAATTTTATGTTTTTGAAAAGGTGCAAAATGTTCTAATTCTATGTTTTTGAAAAGGTGCAAAATGTTCTAATTCTATGTTTTTGAAAAGGTGCAAAATGTTCTAATTCCATATTTCTGAAAAGTGAAAAATATTCTCTTTAAATGCTTTCTAGACATGTTTCAATGTTTTTGTAGATAGTGGATATTGTTTTTAGCTACAAATGGATATAAGTCAATTTGGTTCTTCACAGACGATATACATCTAATTGTTTAATATTGTTTTTGTATTTCATATTTTATTATTTATGCTCATTATAATTGACGTAAGTACCTATAGTACACAACTAACCAGTAATATTATTTGATATTAAGTTTAAATATGTCACTATACAGTATAAGAAGGTACCTACGAAGTACGAAGCTTATCCGGCTTTTGAGTGCCTAATATAATTAAGGGTACTTGCCATTATATTATTATATGGTTCAAGTACTGATAGCCTTGGTTAGTTGGTTCCGCCTGGTATAATATGTCGATTTTACAGATAGCAGTATTGCTGCATTAACTGTACGTAGTATGTTACGTACTACATATATGTGTGCACTAACATTCTATAATAACGGGGACGCTAAGTGGCATCATAACTAAAATACGGGAAAATGGCAAATTCACAAGTATGTACACACCATGGTTACCCTTGCATTACTAATATTACTAACATCAGCATTTTGTGAATGTCACAAATGTCGAGAGATGCAAGGATGCGAGAAGATGGGATGTACTTATCTAATTGTAAGACATCCACATGTACTCGGTACTCTTAAGACTGCTCTATACTGTAGCCGGTGCTTGTATAGGAAATATACTCTGTGTAAGTAGCTTATAGTTTGCTCCTTGCCTCTTTCTTACTACCTTTAGCAGACAGTGAGACGACAGGAGACCCGCAGACTTCACTTTGGACTATACATACGACCACTATGA
The DNA here is from genome assembly GCA_949802685.1 of Dicyrtomina minuta. NCBI lineage: Eukaryota > Metazoa > Arthropoda > Collembola > Symphypleona > Dicyrtomidae > Dicyrtomina > Dicyrtomina minuta. The sequence goes on from OX461810.1 coordinate 62,788,489, forward strand.
AAGTACCAAAGGATCGTCTCTTATTGACTCTTTGAGTTAAAACTCTATAAATTGAGAGTTTTACTGACTTACGCATTTGAGAATTCAAGCCAATGGGCTTAAGTTAACTTTACGCTCAAACTTAAAACTTTTCTCATGCTCTATTCTCCGTCGACTCCTTCCACATCTGTACATAATATATTATTTTACAAGCATCCATGTTGAATTTGAAGTCGAAGAGCCGAATTCCAAACTCGATCCGCCTGTCTATTGTGTCTATTGGAGTCTTGCCTCGATTGTGAGTTCGCATGGCCATGAAAAACTATCCTTTTTCCAACAGATTCAACATCCTATTAATTTCCCGTTTCTCTTTCTATAAATCGTCTGTGAAGAACCAAAATGACCCATGTCCAATTAAGGCTACAATCAAACTGAGCCATGTCATAAACACAAAATGAGAATCATGCGTAAAATGTTAATTAAGAGTTTTTGAAAATTGTAAAATGTTCTAATTGCATGTTTTTGAAAAGGTGCAAAAAGTTCTATTTACATGTTTTTTCAAAAGGTGCAAAAAGTTCTATTTAAATATTTTTGAAGAGTGTCAAATGTTCTATTTACATGTTTTTGAAAAGGTGCAAAAAGTTCTATTTACATATTTTTAAAAAGTGTAAAATTTTATCTTTACATACTTTTTAAAAGTGTAAAATTTTCTAGTTCCATGTTTTTGAAAAGGTGAAAAAAGTTCTATTTACATGTTTTTGAAAAGGTGCAAAAATTTCTATTTACATGTTTTTGAAAAGTATCAAATGTTCTATTTATATATTTTTGAAAAGTGTCAAATGTTCTATTTACATGTTTTTGAAAAGGTGCAAAAAGTTCTATTTACATATTTTTAAAAAGTGTAAAATTTTATATTTACATACTTTTTAAAAGTGTAAAATTTTCTAGTTCCATGTTTTTGAAAAGGTGCAAAAAGTTCTATTTACATGTTTTTGAAAAGGTGCAAAAATTTCTATTTACATGTTTTTAAAAAGTATCAAATGTTCTATTTACATATTTTTCAAAGTGCAAAATATTCTATTTAAATGCTTTCAATACATGTTTGAATATTTTTGTAGATAGTGGATATTGTTTTTAGCTACGAATGGAAATGGGTAATTTTGGTTCTTCACAGACGATATGCTCTAGCCTAGCTCTAGCATACTCATACCATGTCGGGGTCTTTCCAATACAAAGGCAGAAAGACAGATAGATATTCAATCTCTGTAACAATATTATGTGTGTCCTGAACTATTGAACTCTTGATAAAATGGTGGTATTTCATATGGAAATTGGAAATGATGATACACATATATACATTTACATGTAAATTATTGTGAGTATTATCACATCACTATCTGCGTAGCTTTACGTGTACTACGCGCACAATTAATGGGTAAAAGTTTCGGTATCGGTATTTATTTTTGTGTTATTAAGAGAGTGGAGTGTGGCGTTGGGGCTGACTTTGGCATTACGCTCCGGATTTTCATTTTGTCATTTTGTGTCTCGTGCCTCTTGTGTTGTGTGTACTCAAGTAGAAAATCAAATTGTTCTTTGTAGTCACTTCCTCTGCTACTGCTTAAACGGAAATTTATTATAAACACATGTTTACTTTAAGAGCACTAGAACTACCATAATGCTGAGGCCTGTGAGTGCTGAGCAGAGACTATACATCTGTAGTATCGCCATCGCCACACAGCAATACATTTCACTGGTCCCGGGTCTCTTATTACTCTTAACTGCGCTGATATACAGTTGAGTACTTTGAATTTAACAAATTTTATAGCTGCACAAGACAGTCTCGACAGGGACAGTCTCCTCAAGAAAAGATATCGTTCCGTAGTTTGGTTGGAGAGTATAAAACATGAAAATGGAAATGGATGGTCATGGGAATGGGACTGGGAAAATAGCGATTGTAAGTTTACTATAAGAATTATTGTAAATTGTAATGTGAAAGTAGTATCATCATAGAGATAGTAGTGCTTGTAAATGTTTTTACTTTAATCAGGGCCGGATAATGTAGCCAGTAATGGCAGCCCCCGCTGCCTGAATTTTCAAAAGACATATAAATCGAACATTTAGCACTTTTCAAAAATATGGAAATAGAACATTTTGAGTTTTCAAAATCATGCAAAATAAATATTTTAGTACATTTCAAAAACATGGAAATAAAACATTTTCCACTTTTCTTAAAACATGTAAATGGAACAATTTGCACTTTTCTGAATCAAGTAAAAAGAACATTTTGCACTTTTTAAAAAAATACAAATACAACATTTTGCTTTACCAAATAAAACCATCAATAAAATCAAAATGGTAGTTTTTGTATGGAAACAAATTGCTCCCTAAAAGCAATTCCTTCGTCCGGCTCTGACTTGAACGCGTGTGTCTAGGATTCGGATTCGGATTCGGATTAGAATTCGGATTCGGATTCTGGACCTGAGGACTGCGTAAGTCAGTAGGACTAATGTATTCCCTGATGAAAATTATTTCAAATATTTCGCTTGCTTATATAGTTACAATTTCAGATTTCAAGTTCTATGGTTTCTTCAGTCTTTTAAGACGGGGTTTGGGTACTATACTCTTGTATTTCCTCCAAAATCCAAAGTCAAAACCGAAGGAAACGAAAAGCAGAGAAAAGGGAAGGAAATGCCAAAATTGTGTATTTGTGAGTAGGGGACTTAGACTTGAGCTGTAAACTGTAAACTGTACTATATAGAGTAAGCACTCTCTGATTTTGATGAATATTCATTCCTTTCCTCATAATTTTACTATGATTAATGGTTATTTAGATTTCTCAAGGAAACTTTCACCAATAACTGCGCGCGAACACTACCGTAGAACAAGAACAACTGCTGGGTCTCCTACTATACTATGACATAAATTAATGCAGCTGCATACATGTAATTAAAATTACATTTCTATTCCAACTTAAGTAAGTGTGGTAGATTTTTGGAAGGGCAAAAGTGTCAAGCATATAAGCAAGATGCAAAAGCAAGATGTCTACCTATACGTTCTGGTTTTAGCTTAGCAATACAAAATACAGTTCATACCAATCGTATTTTCTGCATGAAACCTACAGCGTTGCAACAGGGGTTGAATGGTCTCGGTTTTGCAAACGTGGGAATCACATTTTTATTACAGTTTGCTCGCATTTCCATAAATAAATTAAAACAACAGTAAATTGAAACAGTTATTATATAAATAACCAGAGAACAAGTCCATATAAAAATGTCTAATCGCTGTTAGTAATTATGCACTACACACAGAACGCCTACATATAGAAATTACCGATTTGTTTACAAAACATTCTGGGGACAATAATAAACGTTGTAGAATGCTTCCAGACTTCGTAAAAATTATTTTTTATTTTCTACTTTGGTATGTCTTAAATAACGTTGAAAAAAGGTAAAAACTCCTCTAAATTAATTCAATTTATTTGTATTGCTTCAATTCATGGAAAATACCACTTAAAGTAAAACATTGAAATTTTAAAATATTTGCTAGTAATATATTATGGTATAGCTTTAACTCACGAGCATCCAAAGTTAGATATTTGTTCGTTCTGCTGTACATGCTAAAACCGTATGTTGGTATGTTGCATATCGCCTATGAATAACCAAAATGACCCATTTCCAATTTATACTAGAATTAAAATGAGCTATGTCAAAAACAAATACAGTAAATAAGACACACGCTTACAATGGTAATCACGAGTTTCTAAAATGAGCAAATTGTTTTATTTACATTTTTTTAAAAGGTCAAAATGTTCAATTTAAATGTTTTTGAAATAAGTGCAAAATTTTCTATTTGCTTGTTTTTTAAATAAGTGCAACATTTTCTATTTACATGTTTTGGTAAGTTCAAAATGGTCTATTTACATGTTTTTGAAAAGTTTAAAATGTTCCATTTACATGGTTTTGAAAAGTACCAAATGTTCTATTTACGTGTTTTTTGAAAAGTGCACAAAGTTCTATTTACATGCTTTCATGAACATGCTACTTTATTTTTGTTCTGTAGATAGTGCATTTTGTTTGAAACTAAAAATAAATATGGGTCATTTTGGTTCTTCACAGACGATATTTCATATTTTAAATAAAACAAGGGCTAAAGCCCTTGTTTTATGGCAGCCTTAACAGCCAAATTAAGCATTTTGAATTTGCCGCCAAATTTTAGCTTCAATTTACATGTTTTAAATTAAAAGAAGCAATTAATCCGCACAATGTGTTTTTGGTTATTTTATCTATCTTATTTATAATCAACTTCAACTTCTGTAATACAATCAGAAATTCAAAATTCCAATTTTTGAATTTCCCGCTAACACATTTAATATTGCGTTAACTCAAGATTTCGACCGGTCAGTCTATAAAATAACCCTAAAGTGATATATTTTTGGAATTGCAACAATTAGGCAAAGGTAATGAACATGGTGTGGAAGCATGATAGTTATTAGTTTTTAAATGGTTTTTAAATAACATAATTGCAAATTAAAAAAAGTTAATGGATTTTGTCAAGTGATATATCATTTGAAAGCTCTTTAAAAATAAGTGGACACCATTTTTTTGTTTTTTGATTGTGACCTATAAAACACATTTTTGGCGGCATTTAAAAATTAAATGACCGTTATTTTGAAAACGTTTTGTTATAATGGAGGCTCGTTCCGTTATTTAAATTCTACTGGTGGTTAGCTTTCCAATGATAATGATATATGGCTCGATGAAATTGGTCCAGTATTGCAAAATTTTCAAAATTCCGGTAAATTATGTAGATAGGTAGGAACAAAAATAATTATGTAAAATGAAGACTTTACAGCCTATAGTTAAGTTTAGTTAACTTTTTTAAAGTTTAAAAATGATTATGATGTGGTCATGATTACGACTTACGACTTATAACAAGACAGGGAAACAGTTGAACAGGAGCTGGAACTTTGACTGTATTATTCTTTCGTTTGGACTATAACCACTACACTCCTGATAAATAGAAACATCAATAATGATCAGAATGAATTATAATTTAGTGGGTATGAAAGTTGACTTTTTACTCTAATCTTGTTTTCTCAACGCATTCCCCTTTTCCTTTGGAGAAAATTCTCTCAAAACAGAGAGAAAATGAAAACCATTAAGTTGAGAGTTCTAAACAAAATAATGAGACTTAAGTCACTGTCATTTTCTATGAACAGAGTTTTCCCACATTTAATATTTATGTCTTTTATTTCCTGTATATCTATCAGTCCACTTCCACTCCGTACACGCATAATACAGGCAACCACTCAATATAACCTCAGGATTGAGTTTATCAACGTTTATACTATGTATACAAAAGTTTAACTTCACTTCAACGTCGAATTCAGTTTTAGCTTCGGTTTCAGAGCTTCGTCTTCGTCGTCAACTTTGATTGCCTTTTACGGAATCTCGAAAGTAAACGTCTTTAGAATTTCTTGATTTTCCTAATGTTCCCCTATAGCCATGACCAAGCTGTTTTGCTACTATACGTATATTCACTTAATACTACAGTTGACATTAAAAAAATAAAAATATCTGAGTTCAAATTTAATCTAGAAAACTACTACTTACATATAGCATACATCAGTAAATGGTGATATTTGTGTAATGGAGTTAAAGTCAGTCATCAAAATTAAATAATGATATAATATATTTCAGAAATAGCTTTTTATAGTTTTTTAAAATTCGTTTTCTAAGCTGAATCAAATTTTTGTCGTTAAAGTTAAAGACGTTAAAGAAAAAATACAACAATTTGAATTATTTGTCTCACGCAATAATAAATTCAAGGGGCCACAACAGAAAAGGGAGACAGGAAATAAGTTCTACGGTCTAGAGAAAGGACAAGGTCTTGACAAAGACGAAAAGGAACCTGCAAGTAAATGACAGCGAAAGGGTTAAGAATTTGTATGCGAAAACAATGTTAGCCAACTTTGTGGTGGGATATGTAAAGATGTGTAATGTGGGGTTGCGTCTAGTTTTCAGTTGTTTTATGTTCAAAATTACCTCTTAATAATATGCTCAAATAATAATATTTTTGCTTTCAAAATTATGAGTATGAAACGTGTTTAGTAGAATTTCAACATTATTTATCGGTGTGATAAAATTACAAGTTAAAAAATAGATAGTCATCCTAAGGCTGTTAAATATATCGTCTGTAAAGAACCAAAATGGCCCATATCAATGTCTAGCTAAAACCAATATCAAATATCTACAAAAATATTGAAATATTTCTTGAGAGCATTCAAATACAACAGTTTGCACCTTTTCAAACACATGGAATTAGAACATTTTGCACCTTTTCAAAAATATGGAATTTGAAAATTGTGCACCTTTTCAAAAACATGGAATTAGAACCTTTTGCTCCTTTTCAAAAAATGGAATTAGAACCTTTTGTACCTTTTCAAAAACATGAAAATAGAACATTTTGCACTTTTCAAAACCCTCTAATTAACGTTTTACGCATATTTCTCATTTCGTTTTTATGACATAGCTCATTTTGATTCTAGCTTAAATTGGATATAGGTCATTTTGGTTCTTCACAGACGATATGCATTATTTTGGGGGATAACTTCTTAAAACTTAATCGCTTTAGAAGTCAACCAAATTATTTTCGATTTGTTCCCAAAGAATTGATGAGGTGTATATGGTTATTTTAAAATAATTTCTTTTGTAAACTCGGCTGTACGAACCTTGTAACTGGAAGACAGTGTTTTGTTTTAACTTAACGCTTTTGAACTCGTAACTTTAAATGTATGATGTCTAGTAAGTTCTGTTTTCTGTTTCTATATCTTTGTACCTGCACTAATATGTACTTATACGGTTTCACCACAATTTGTTGATCAACGTTGTTTCTGTGTTATTTTCTTGTTTTTCCACTCACCAGAAACCAAAACCAGAACGAAAATCTAGAGTGGCAGAAGGTTTCGCAGGATGCGTGGGTAAACAAGGGAAGAAACGTGAGGTAGAATCTTTAGAGTAAACGCAACATACGACATAATATGTAGGTAGGTACCTTGTTATAAGGTGCCTATATAAGCACCGTAGATACATATAGATACTTCCTTCCTAGGTACTTACGGCTGTAGTATATGTAATTATATGTATAATGAAAGTACTCAGTTACGTGGAAAGTGGGAAGGATGATGTTGATTGTGATGTGAGTAAGCGTGTGCGTGGAACGTCGTCGAACCTTTTCATTTCATGGATGATTGACCTGGAAACCACAAGAAAATGAGTAGGGATGAGTTTTATCCGCTTAGAGTTACAGTTCCCATGCTGATGGGTCTAAACCCTGTCTTTCGTCTCTCTCTCTCACTTTCACTCACTTTCACTAGAATGCTGGTATGGCATTTTAAGATCTAAGTCACTTTCACTCTCTCCCCCTCTTTTCCGTTGAGTTGAGTTGAGTTTAGTTTTTAGTTTAGTTGAGGGAGAAGCTCCTGCCTGTTGGATCGGATGATATGATATCCGAAGATAAATGAGCATTTTTTCTAGTTTCTGTTTGTCTATTCCTATATGTAACGTACGCATACTCCTAATTTGTTTTTGGTTTCGGCTAAACTTTCCTTTTCAAATTTTACATGAATGCACAGATAACACCAGGATCCAAGACAAAGACCGCAGCCGCTAACTGCATTACATTATTACATCACATAAACACATTTACAGGAACATGGCAGGATATAATATATAGACTTGTTTCCTATTTGGTCTGGGATACTTTCTCCTTTTTTTCTAAAAGATATACATTATTTGTAAATTCCTGCAAACTCTGTTTTTGAAATCACAATATGTTTTGTGGTAATTCTACACTACAATGTTAATAGTAGTTTACTTTCACAGGTATTTTAAGTCTTAAAAATTATATGCAATTATTTAGTGCGTATTTATAATAGCATAACTGTTGTGTAATTTAATTATTTTAATTTGCGCTAAAAGCGACAGGGAGTCGGTTACAATATTTATGTGGGTTTCTAGAACAAAAAACAGAAAAAAAACTTTTTTAATAGTTTCCATTTCCTGTTCTGCGTAGTTTCTGTCTTTGAAGTGAAGTCAATACTTGTCAACGTTTACGGAGAAATAGAAGCGTTGTAGGTTTACCGAATGCGTGAGAGGACTGTCTGTGAGTTTGCAACAAAAAATATGAGTATCTGTGTATTACTAAAAATGTTTACTAAAAACGAGCCCCACTGAATGCATCAGTCTATGGTGTATTTCAAGGAGCAGAAGTTGAAAGAGTAAATTGTAAGTAGTGCGCGATAGGCTTCGGCCTGAAGGTGCTATACTACTATACATACATACATACTAAAAATGTTTAAAAATTCGAGAAAACAGAATTTATTTTTTTTTTAATTATTTTTATTATTGACAATTTTTAAAATTTAAAATTTTCTACAAGCATCTACACACAAGCTTTAAAAGTTTTCAGGATATAATTAGAGGTTAGAGCAACGTATTTGAGCCCAAAATAAGTTCACAAATATCTTGCATACAACCCGGAACAAGTCCTAGTTCCGTGCCCAACCCAATGGCTTTCTACTTGTGCCACTAGATATTTTTTCGGTGCCCATTGTAGGCGCAGAAAATCTGTAAGGGAAAAATAGGCAGAAAATGCTTATCGTCTGTGAAGAATCAAAATGACCCGTATCCATTTGTAGCTAATAACAATATCAACTATTTACAAAAATATTTAAATACGTCTGAAGGGCATTTAAATAAAATATGTGCAATTTTCAAAAATATGAAAATACAACATTTTACACTTTGCAAACACATGGAATTAACACATTTTGCACCTTTTTGAAAACATAGAATTAGGACATTTTGCACCTTTTCAAAAGCATGTAAATAGAACATTTTACACTTTTCAAAAACAGGTAAAAAGAACATTTTACACTTTTCAAAAGCATGTAAATAGAACATTTTGGACTTTTCAAAACCCACTTAATTAACATTTTAGGCATGTTTCTCATTTTGTTTTTATGACATCGCTCATTTTGATTGTAGCTTAAATTGGATATGGGTCATTTTGGTTCTTCACAGACGATATGTAGGAAAGACTGGAAGACGTCGGTAGTGTGAACGAAGAATCTGTAAAACGTAACAGTGCCTTCATTCATATATAGACATTTTACTTTTTCCTCTCCAACGTAACCCTTTTTCTTATCCTCAGACGCTGGCGTTTCCACTCACACACTCCAAGTTACGTCCTCATCATTCATGATGAACCAGACCAAGTTTAACTCTCAAGACTCTAGACAGACGCAAAGGAGAAATATTATTGACAAGGATGGAGAAAAATGGTGAAGAGTTCAAAAAATCTTAGACCTTTCTCGTCTGAACCAACAACCACGTTCCCCTCCCTTGTGATAGTCTCCACCATAATAATAAAGATAGTTTTTTACACCATAGGTTTACAAATTCAACCAACTTCACAACTTTCTCCTTCACTCACCAGTCACCAGTAAATAGACGTAGGGAAAATACCTGAAAGTACCGAGACGCCGGTGCCGGTGCCGGAATAAATGCGCTCAGGACTTAGACTGTCACTTGCTTTTACCATGCTTTTCTACTGTATACTTTCTCTATCAACTGCGTAAGTTTCATTTGCAGGAGTTGCCTTTACTTCTCGCCATTGAAACCTTTAAAATCTGCTGCCGTATATCTAGCAGTCGAGCTCTGTACGTTGCACTTAATTCATATGCATGAACATAGCCTTATCATCATTATTATTACTACTATCCAGATCATCATCATCGCGTTCGTTTCTTTTGGCAAACACAGGAATAGTTTGACCCCTCTATGGAAAATCCTTACTTGAAATTCTTAACCCCATTAACATGTAGAATGGTCGTTGTTCGCAGATAATCTTACATGATGCTTCCATTACTACTCAAGACTTGAGAGCATTATCTCACTCTATACTTTCCTCGCTTTCTAGTTCAGTTTTGAATGGACCAGCATAGAGCATGTGATAAGATGCAAACCAACTTAATGCATGCCTGTCTCTTCCGTATAAAGCAGTTTTTGTAGAATTTCTTGAGCATTTAAATAATGGCCAGGGTCCTGTGACTGACACTGCTATGGCCAGAAATATAAGAATGGAACCGTAAGACTACATAATAATATGAGACCAGCTGCGACACATTTTACCCAGCCATATGCTAGTGAATTCTTAGAATTTGATGCATCCTATGATACCGTAATTTTCATGACAAGCTTATTCTATTTTGCACACAAGTCTGAGATATTTAATAGTTGGTTTTTTAAATAAAATACTTATATATGCGAGAGTTTGTTTTAAAGTCATTATAGTTTTAAATGCTTAAGAACTGCATATCGTCTGTGAAGAACCAAAATGACCCATATCCAATTTAAACTAGAATAAAAATGAACTATGTCACAAAAACAAAATGAGAAACATGCGTAAAATGTTGATTAAGAGTTTTTGAAATTTGTAAAATGTTCTATTTGCATGTCTTTGAAAAGGTGCAAAATATTATAATTCCATGTTTTTGAAAAGGTGCCAAATGTTCTAATTCCTTGTTTATAAAAAGGTGCAAAATCTTGTATTTATATATTTTTCAAAAGCGCAAAATGTTGTATTTAAATGCTCTCAAGACATATTTAAATATTTTTGTAAATAGTGGATATTGTTTGTAGCTATAAATGAAAATGGGTCATTTTGGTTCTTCACAGAATATACACATAATGTTATTGTTGATTCTGATTTTTAAAATAATTTTTAAAATCCAAAAAAGAAAGTTTTAATATGCGCCTTAAAAATTTGCTTCACTATTTTTATGACTAGAATTAAAATGATAATTTTAGTAGCTTCGAAAGTTTATTTTACAAAATCATATAATACGTACAGCCCCAGCTTAGGCAAAAGCCAATATACCTCAGCCCATATTCCACTATATGCCGTAGTTGTCCCGTATGTACAGTGCACAGTATGGGTTTCGACACAAAAACAGATAACACATTATGCTTTTCATCTTTGCCTTTGCAGTATAGCAACGACGGCATAGATAGATGTATTTGAACTGCATAGGCATATCCACGTTCACTGTGCGTATACACCTATGCGTAAAGCGCATACGAATGGGAGTAGATGTGAAAGCGTTCGTTTTATGAGGAACGGAAAGCCCGGATTGGATCCTCACTGAAGCGGCAAATAGTATGGAAATTCTTGACAATAAATAAAACTCATGTATGCATGCACGGATGGGAGAGCTCTACGCGTACGCAACGTCAAGTCGAGAGTAAAAAGAAGGAGAAAGCAACATAACTTAAATGCAGGGGAGCATTAGAATCTCAAGTAGTGTATGTGTGTCTTGGGTGAGACCGCCTTTTCCCCGTCACAAATCCGACTATCATTTTAATACGTCCACAAATGCAAGGCAATTCAAAATCCAACAAGAGTCATTCAATATCCTCTCTCTGGCAGTCTCCGGTCCGTCTTCCCTCATCGTCAGTCAAAAAATTTATCTAGGGACGTAGATAGAATCTTTGTACACATTCCTGTTCGTATCCAAACCCAAACCAATACTCACTGTTCATAGCCACGGTTTTTTCCGCAGTCATAGTGAGTAGTGAGTTTTAAATGTACGAATCGTTGAATTTGAAATTACTTTATTTCCCTTCACTCTCCTCAGGCCTCCCGCTCCCTGTCACCTCAAAATATCATGATATCGTTTTACTTTATACTCTTAACTTTGTTTTTTAATTTCTACTATAGATCTAATAAAACGCAGCACGCCGTGTGGAATCAATTCACCAATTCACTTTGTACCTCCAACTTTGAATAGCAGGTTCCTATTATTGCAATTTTCTGTGCACCAAGAACTGCTGTGATCTACTTTCTACTTTCTCTCTCTATTTTGAGTGTACATACATCCCTTCAGGTGGCAAGTCACTCAATACTGCAATGTATAGAAAATAACTAAAAGGGAAAATTTAAATACGAAATTTCTAATTACGTTATTTTGACTGACGTTGTCCTCGTCCTGAGACTGAGACTGAGCTAGGCCAGTTATATAGTCAAAGCATTATACAGTGACATAGTTGAAATTTATTTTGATGATTCTAATATGTAGGTCGCAGCCAGGCCGGGCCAGGGACCAGGTAGGTACTTCATTTTGCAATATTAATTATTCACGGATTCACGGTTAGCTACCTGCCATAAACCTGACTCGCAGGATGAGCCCATGCGGAGAGAAGGCCAAAGGAATAATGGCAGAGAAAGCGCAATAATTGTGAAAGCCTGTTTGCAGTTAGTATTCATAGTTGAGAGGTTGAGAGGGAAAGGGAAAGAGAAAGTGGCTACGTGAAGTTATTGAGTAGGAAGGACGAGGAGTGGATTTTGAAGTATTATAATGTAGGGACTGTGTTGAGGCAGTCCTTATCACCACTCAATAAATTTCATGGACCTACACTCAACGCCTCTCTCCGTCTCTCCGTCTTTATGTATTTCTCCTTTTAATTTCTCACTCGAGTCAAAGGTTATGTCAACACATTAAAATACATACGGCCCAGAAAGTGAAAGTGTATTAATTACAGATTACTCCATGGACGTGTAAAGTACTCTGGTACTGGTGTATTCAAGGCGTACGCTCTGCACTTCTTATAGTTAGTACTCATAAAATTAAAAATCGATGCAGTATGCTTTTACTGTAGTTCCTTCATTATATAAGCAGAGATGTGTTTTGCATTAATAAAATAAGGCCAGTGTTTTTACTTGCAGAATGGAAATTACATATGGAAACAAATACATAGCTTCTTGTAGGTACTTAAGATTCAGAGTTGGAATCATTATTTTATTGCCTTTTTAAAATGTACCTAACTATTTCACAAAATTATATGAATACCTATACGTACAGCCATAGCGCCACGCAACAATTTGAGATTTCTTATTTGTTTTCTAAACAACATTATGACTCAGCAGGGCCGGATAATGCGGCAAGCACAGGCAGTCCCCACTTCTGGAATTTTCTTAAAACATTTAAATGGCACATTTTGCAGTTTTTAAAATATGTAAAAAAAAAATATTTTCACTTTTCAAAAACATGCAAAATAAATATTTTTGTACATTTCAAAAACATGGAAATAAAACATTTTCCACTTTTCTCAAAACATGTAAATAGAACATTTTGCATTTTTTAGAATCAAGTAAAAAGAACAATTTTTTCATTTCAAAAACATGGAAATTAAATATTTTCCAATTTTCTCAAACCATGCAAATAGAAAATTTTGGACTTCTTTGTACCAAGTAAAAAGAACATTTTGCACTTTTCTAAAACAAGTAAATACAACATTTTGCTTTACCAAAGAAAACCATCAATAAAATCAAAGTAGTGGTTTTTGTATGGAAATAAATTGCTGCCTAAAAGTAATTCCTTCGTCCGGCCCTGTGACTCAGGCAGCGGCAGCAGCAGTTCATTAATGAGTATCAAGGCCAACACATAAACTAAAATATCCTCAATTTATATATGCTTCAATATGACTATGTCAAACCAAGCTAAGATAATTACGAAAGACAAAGACCGCAGTCACTTACCTTTACGCATACCATAACCGGAAGCACAATATTAATGAGCAATAATAAATTGCTACAAACATGTGTAATTAACTACAACATGAAGAAAACAATCACAAAAACAATGCCATCTACAAAATAGTATGTGATCCCCCTGTTTATTTGAAAATTTTACTAAATGTAGGTCAGTATGTATCCATACAATATTTTAATTTCGTACACGTGCCCTACCTACAGCTCCAAAAATCAATGTAAATTTGGTGTGAGTGTGTCAGTAAAACTACTACTAGGAGATGCAGTAGAAGTTCAAACTACGTAGTAGTAGTATCAGATTGAATGATAGAATTTGATTAGTAAGCAGATACTGAATGACATAATAAATCAGTTTCATGATTAGTACCCTAAATGGTGGTCCTGATGTAGTGTCTTTGAAGTAGTACACAAAAGGATAGCATTTCAAAATTCAATGTAGGACCTTTACTATTTTAATTTCTTTCTAGTTAGTCAGTACTGCGTTCCACTGTCTAGCCCGGCTACACTATACAGTACAATACATTGAAGATCAAGGCATTGGCCGGAGAAAGAAAGAGATATAGGCTGGTGAAATTTATGTAAGACTGAGGAGGGATAATTGGAGCAGAAAATTCGGTTGTGCTAATTTGGTTCCAAATGCAAACATCAAAACAGTGACTATGGAGTTGAGTGAAAGTTGATTGAAATGTTGAATAAAGCACTCTAGTTATCTCATACACTGACAATGACATACATACAGGACTGCTTTCTCCTTTATCTTGTCTTCATTTTACGGCCAAATCCAGTGTCCCAGTCCCAGTCCATTTCATCGCCCGTACTATACAACCTTCCCTGACTCATAAGCACACAACTAAAATAAACTAAAAATATTCATTTAGTAATTTAGTCTTTTCGCACACTCCGTGTGTATAAAACTGTCCGTGAGCAGGACTGAAGCTGGGGCTGCCACTCACCAAACTCCCGACTACATCTTCACTTGGTTCAAATGGTAAATAAAATATTTCCCATGGCGAGCATAAGAGAATAACATTTGGAGAGAATAGCACAGTTACAGTTTATCTATTTCTGTATCGTCTATGAAGAACCAAAATGACCTAAATCCAATTTGAGCTACAATCAAAATGAGCTATATGTCATAAAAAACAAAATAAGAAACATGCGTAAAATGTTAATTAAGTGTGTTTGAAAAACGTAAAATGTTCTTTTTTCATGTTTTTCAACAATCTAAAATGTCCTATTTACATGTTTTTGGAAAGGTGCAAAATGTTCTAATTCCATGTTTCTGAAAGGTTGTAAAAAGTTGTATTTACGTATTTTAAAAAGTGCAAAATGTTCTATTTAAATGCTTTCAAGACGTAGTTGAATACTTGTGTAGATATTTGATGTTGTTGTTAGCTAAAAATGGGTCATTTTGGTTCTTCATTCTTGATATGTACCTCACAATCTGTACTCATTCCATTGTGTCTGCTCTGTATTATATTCTGTGGATGTGACCGGTGCCGGGACCAGTGCCAGTGCCAAACTGGTGCGAGAGTCAGAAGAAATGTTGGACGGAAGAAGAAGAAGAGGAACAGATGCGCAAAAGATTAAATGGTATCATCAATTTAAAGAGGACACACTATAACACTGTTCTTGTCCTTTAGTACACAACTACTCTAGAAATAAGGTACTGACTAAATACATAAATGCTAAATTACCAAATCTTCATCCTATTCTACAATTTCTTCTTCGCTTTCTCCACTTTCCCTACTTTCACCCAAGTTTAACGTCAGCACAGCGCTCTGATTCTGATTCTAATTCTAATTTTCACATTCCATACGTTCAACCGAGACCCAGTAAGTTCCCTATGTAAAAGATGGAGCGGGAGCGTTATTGTGAGATAATCTGGAAGTATAAAATGGAGTGGGAAGATTAAACTCTTTTTGTTTCAATATAATTTCGTAGGTCAATCTCAATTTACACTGTTTACTGTTTAAGATTACGATGCAATTCGACGTACGTCTCTTGATATAGTTATAGTACAACGTTTATGTTCTTACACGTGTGCACGGGTTATTACTACGCTGTGCTAAAATCAAAATGTCAAAACATATACCTAGTACATGCGTTTAAATTTTTGGCAATCAGTGAAGAACAAGAATACGCTGGTTGGCGTTGGACACGTGTTCAAATAACCACTGTGTGTTTTAGTGTTTTTGATGTCAAAAGTCATGTTTTGTCATAATTTCTGTATTTAAATCTTTGAGATAAAAGCGGCACATAGTAGACTTTTATTTAAATTTAAATAAATGTATACTAACGATAAGGCTTAAAATTATTCGTGTTCAGAATTATTACAACACAAAATACATGTGTTTTATTCTAAAAAACAACAAATTAAATATGGTAACTTCAAAATTTGAAAGCAATGAAATTCTTCTTACATTTATTCTCTCCAAGGTGAAAGTTGCCTATTTGTATTAATCTGCATTAATCTGGAAACGTTTGAAGTACCTTGGTGAATTAATAGAAAATTTAAAATATTACTGAGAATTTATAAAATATTTAGCGCGTTTCATTCAGTAGCCACACGTGTAGTGCTCTAATCACTAGTAAATATACCAATGTTTAACTGCTCTAATTATTTTACTATTAGTTTCAGAAATTCCAATTTACATTTTGCATGTAATTTTCTACAAACAATTTCATTTTAATCATTTGCTAGCAATAAGTACTTTAATTCCCTGGGCTTGGAAACGTGGAAATGAGCACGCCCTCCCGTCGGCTAAAACAGGATTTAAATTCACATAAAAATATTTACTATGTACATTTCAGACAATATCCTAATCCTATGTAAATACACCAACACAGGCTATAAAGTCTTCAGTTTACTCGCTTCCAAATACATATGAGTATACAAAAACTAAAACATGCTTTTAAATGCTTTTAACTTTCACTATAAATATATATGTATTTAACATTACGGGGGTATGAAGGCGGAAATGAGCGTGCTATGAACAGTACAAGCAGAGCTCTTGACTGACTTTTCTATAGGCCTAAGAAAATATTCAATGTCGATTTGGATTGCGCGACTTCCGACTCCGACTCAACATCTAAATTAAAATGATGAGGCGCTGTAGCTGTGTATAGTCATGTACAACAACTTTATTTGCGATTTGAGAGGTTGTGATGTGAAGTCTTGAAGCCTGGAAGGTGTTTACCAATCCACTTGGGCAATCTTGTCGAATGGAAATGAGCAAGCTCTTGAGCACACTGCTCAAACAAAAGAAAGTCCAACGTCCTCCACCCACCCTCGCTTTCCCAATTTCTCCCTTCCACCGTCACACCGTCCAACAGGGCCGGACAAAGGAATTGGTTTTAGGCAGCAATTTGTTTCTATACAAAACCCATTATTTTGATTTTATTGATGGTTTTCTTTGGTAAAGCAAAATTTTGTATTTACATGTTTTTTGAAAAGCGCTCAATGTTCTATTTACATGTTTTGAAAAAATTGGAAAATGTTTTATTTTGTAAGTTTTTGAAAAGTCTAAACATTCTTTTTAAATATTTTTTAAAAGTTTAAAATATTCTTTTTAAATGATTTTTGAAAATTCAAGCAGCCGAGCCTGCCTGTGCTGGCCGCTTTAGAAAAGTTCAAAATGTTCTATTTATATGTTTTTGAGAAAAGTAGAAAATGTTATATTTTGCATGTCTTTGAAATGTACACAAAAAATTTACTTGTCTGTTTTTGAAAAGTGTAAAATGTTTTATTTCCATGTTTTTGAAATGTCTAAAAAAAATTTATTTGCATGTTTTGGAAAAGTCAAAATAATCTGCTTACATATTTTTAAAAATTGCAAAATGTTCCATTTACATGTTTTGAGAAAATTAACGCAACGGGGGCGCTGCCTGCGCTGGCAGCATTATCCGGCCCTGCTGTCCAAACATTTTAAACCAAAAGACTTTCTCTCTCTCTTTTCCCCTCTAAACCTGTGTAACTTCCACAGTATGTATACACCACATTCCAGACAGCAGTAGCAGGAGAAATCCACCTCCCCACCTACACAGGAAAGAGAGAAAGCCGGCCGGAAAGGGAAAAGGGAGTAAAAGTTGAATTAGAATTTTGGAATTTGAATTCGCATTCGTAATTTGAAATGTAGTTATACATTTATACATTGCGAGGCTACAAGTTTGAATTTGAATTTAATGTTGGCCACATTCAACATTTTACTACCTTACACGCTCCGCACGGAACGTAAACGTAAGTCAAGGCCCCAATTTCCAAACTCCAAGACTCCACGACTCCTGGATAATATGCACACGGCTTGAGGAAGGAAAGTAAAGTAAAGTAAAGTACAAGGAAGTTTTCTGTCCAGGTTCTACATACCTTCTCCAGTCTCCACAGTTCTATATAGTGTATTAACTCAGCCATAGAGCTAATAATATCGTCTGTGAAGAAACAAAATGACCCATATCAATTTTTAGCTAAAAACAATATCAACTATCTACAAAAATATTTAAACATGTCTTGAAAGCATTTAGATAGACCATTTTGCAATTTTCAAAAATTTGTAACTAGAACATTTTACCCTTTTCAAAAATATGTACATAGAACATTTTACACTTTTCAAAAATATGTACATAGAACATTTTACACTTTTCAAAAACATGTAAATAGAAAATTTTACGTTTTTCAAAAACGTGTCAACGAAACATTTTACGCTTTTCAAAAACATGTAAATAGAACATGTTACACTTTTCAAAAACTCCTAATTAACATTTTGCGCATGTTTCTCATTTTGTTTTTATGACATAGCTCATTTTGAGTGTAGCTTAAATTGAACATGGGTCATTTTGATTCTCCACAGACGATATGTAGATAGAGGTAAAAGAGGGTCTAGAAGTCTAGACGCTGCGCTGGGTTCTCTACTCTACTATTCCAGAATTTGTAGTATTTCTCTCGGATTAGTTTTGGTGCTGCTGCTGGAGCTGGAGGAAGCTTGATTGCTTACGCACACAGAAATACAAGGGAGAGAGAGACGAGGGAAGTGAAAGTAAAATCCAAACGGCGGACGCCAAAAGAAAGTCCATGGATATCCCCGTATATGTCATGGTGGAGTATACGTTATGGTGATGACCAAGTATAAGTACTTGACTCCCACTTCCAGTTTACTGTGTAGAACTGTAGCATAGGAGTAGTTGAAGTTGTCGGCCTGAGTAGTACTGGTGGTGGTGGTTCTTGGATCCCGCATAAAATTAACACAGCTAATGTAACCAACGGGAAGTATATTTCCCTTTTCTTACTTCTCACTTTGGCCTACACATATACATATATTCAGAGTCCAAGTCTAATCATCCGCTTTCCTTCCTTAACGATAACCTAACCAAAGCGAAACCAAACGTTGCCAACTCCCACAGGTCTACGCTTATGCACTATCATCTATGTACTTTGGGGAAATTTATTGTGCAGGGTGTAGACTGTACTAAGTAGTGGGTATACTGGACTGGTATATCGCTATATACTGTGCACTGTGGCGTCTTCCTTTCTATTATTTCCAAGGATGTTGATCTAGCTCTGGCTCCGTTATATACTACAAGCCTAATACGGTTTTTAAATCCAGTTGTTCACAACTTAACAAGTTCAACTTTTGCATATTCATAGGATTTCTCTTGAGAGAGACATTCAGGATGTGAAGGTGGGTGTATTTATATTATAATTATACCTTCGTTTTTATTACGTAATGCTCCTTGTTTAAGAGTGAAAGATTCTATCTACCTTTGAATTTTAACAGCTAAGTAAGATTAAAAAATTTATTAAAGCAAATGTAATATTTTTAAAAAATACGCCAAATATGAAACCATTTTTATTTATGGTATATTACGTCAATATAAAAAGCCTAGCGTCTAGAAAATATGGCTTTTTCAATTATTTTAAAAATTCGCATATCATCCTTTGCACCTTAGTAGAATGGCAACTGTACATAAATGTGGGTGTAATGTTTGTATATGTTCAGATTAAATAGAAATTAGAAGGCATATACCTAACCCAAGTGAATAGATTGCATACACATAGGTATGTATATTTGGATGTTATTATGCGGGCTGTGCTACTGTGCCCTCAGTGCCGTGGAGTAATCTCCGATTAGAGTCCAGCCAGAGTGTGAGGAATTTATAGTCAAGACTGAAACCAAGTCAAATTCACTTCACTACCTCTTTGTGGAGCATCCTCCCACACACACACATCCAGACAAAAGGCAGGCAGACACATACAAGAAAGGAGTAGGAAAACGAAGAGGACAACTCAATCAGGCTCAAAAGTTTATTCTATCTATCTTGAGTCTTTCTTGAGGAGACGATGCTTTTGCCAATTCAGCATAATTTTATTTAAGTAAACCGTAAGCTGCGAATGACAAATAAATGGTTATTTTATAAACTTGTCTTTGTCTTTCTCTCTCAGTCCATATTCATACATGCAGGTATATATAGTGAGCAGAAATAAATACATGGAGCAATAATCATAGTACCGGCTCCAGTACCGGTACCGGTAAGGTCTATATATAGTCTATAGCTTCCTGTAACAACAACGCCAATACATATACCATAGCATCAGCAGTTCTTGGTCAGAATGAACGCTATCCGTATTATTATATCGTATGTGAAGAGCCAAAATGACCCATATCCAATTTAAGCTACAATCAAAATGAGCTATGTCATAAAAACAAAATCAGAAATATGCGTAAAATGTTAATTAGGAGATTTTGAAAAGCGTAAAATATTCTATTTCCATGTTTTCGAAAAGGTGCAAAATGTTCTAATTCCATGTTTTTGAAAAGGTGTTAAATGTTCTAATTCCATGCTTTTCAAAAGGCGCAAAATGTTCTAATTCCATGTTTTCGAAACGGTACAAAATGTTCTAATTCCATGTTTTCGAAAAGGTGCAAAATTTTCTAGTTCCATGTTTTTGAAGAGGTCCAAAATCTTTGAATTCCATGTGTTTGAAAAATGCAAAATGTTCTATTTAAATGCTCTCAAGACATATTTGAATATTTTTGTAGATAGTTGATATTGTGTTCAGGTAAAAATGGATATGGGTCATTTTGGTTCTTTACAGACGATATAATATAATACATAGGAGCCAGTAGTGTACTCAACGATCAGTAGTTGTAGTAGTATTTTCTATTCTTATTGTAATGTAATGTATTTATCGTCTATTGTTTCCCTGAGTAGCCGGCTCCCTTCCCCTTTTTCTCTCGCCGTCCAAGTCCAAACAAATACACAAATTCGAATGGAAATATATAGAAATAGAGGCAGGGGGAAAAATATGTTGGGAGAAATGGATTGAATTGGTTTTCTATTTTATTCCAAATTCCACTTTAGTGTTCAAGGGTATTTCAGTATTGTATATATGTATAGAAGAGAAAGGGGAAAGAAGGTTGGCGTTGGCGTTGGTATTCGCGTTGGTATTGGTATTGGTATTGGGAGCGGTTAAAGACTCTTGGCTTCGACTTGGCAAGGAAAGTAAAGCGAATACTTTTTATTCATGGATTCAAATGACTTGGGTTTACGGTTATATCTATTCTATGATGTGACTATGAGAGTGAGATGTGGAGGAGAAAGTTAAGTTTGTGCTTTCTTTCTAAATACGAGACTTTCACTACACCCTTTAGGTTGTGGAAGGACTTTCAATGCCTTTCCTATAGTTGCTACACCATATTTCCAGATTTGCTATATCCAATGTAAATGGGGAACCTTTACGCAAAAATGTTATAAATATAGGTAGGTGTAGGTAGGTAGGTACTTTCGTGTTGCCTTATTATGAGTTTTAATGCAAATGAAATATAGAATAATGTTATAGCATGTAAGAAAGGTGGCTGCAGTACTAATACATATATACATAGGCTTGAAATAATAAGGAAAACTCGAATAAAATTGTGAATTCTTTCACCATCTCACCGTGTATTCGTATTCGTGGTCGTGTCATGTCCGTCGTCCGTCGTCGTCGTCGTCATCGTGTTCTGTTCCCTCTTTTAGCCTGAATTAAAATATGAAAATACTGATATTTGAAGAGCATACTTTGGACTTTGGGTATGGAAGGAAAATGGTGTGGAAAACTCAATTTATGTCACCATGGGCATTTCCGTCTCGTATTTTTCCACGTTAGCGCTCCTTTAACTCTACGCAGAATTTTCACACAGGCACTGACATACGCCCACCCAATGTATATTGAAGCAATAAAGTATATTTATTATATCTGGTTTTTTTGTCATGCTTATTTTTTTAGTAGATATAGGAAGCATATTATCGTCTGTGAAGAACCAAAATGACCCATATCCAATTTAAGGCAGAATCAAGATGTGCTATGTCTTAAAAAAAAGAGAGACATGCGTCAAATGTTAATTCAGAGTTTTTGAAAAGTGTAAAATGTTCTAATTCCATGTTTTTGAAAAGTGCAAAATGTTTTATTTACATGTTTTTGAAAAGTTCAAAATGTTCGATTCACATGTTTTTGAAAAGTTTAAAATGTTCTATTTACATGTTTTCGAAAAGTGCAGTGTTTTATTTACGTTTTTGAAAAGTTCAAAATGTTCGATTTACATGTTTTGGAAAAGTGCAAAATTGTCTATTTAAATCTTTTCAAGACATGTTTCAATATTTTTATTTTTAGCTAAAAATGGATATGGGTCATTTTGGTTCTTCACAGACGATATCCATATAGAAGTATAAAATATTCCAAGCATATACGTTATATAAGTATAGCATATTGAAAATATGCCATGTAGATAGGATATTTTGCATACTTGTACATTAGTATTGCGATCATATCAGTGGTCTCACTAGGCAGTCGTGCCTTAACTGAAGTGTAAATCTGCTTCGGCTTCTATGCTACCTGTAAATCCCAATCCTATGAAAATGAACCTGCACTGCCTCTATAAATTGACGCGTATTTTTTATAATTTGCCAGTCCTACGTTTCGTATTCGTTTTTTAGTTTCTTTCTTTAGAAAAAACAAAGGTACGTATGCTGACAACGGCGACGACGACAACGCACTTTCTATACTTTCCCGGAGCCTCCTGAACCCGCACAAGTTCCTCATTTGTTCCCAATGTCATGGAAATGTATCGTAAGCATGAGTGTGCGGGAGGAAAGAAGGGAATTACAGTGGATAAATTTACATAATTCAATCCAGAAGCGGGATTAGGGAGTTACCTTGTGCTCCTCTGTTTCTCTTATAATGACATTCATTCTCTACAAATATTGCTCACTAGAACTCAAGCCACTGGCTCAGAACTGTGTGTTTTTGTGTTCATCATATTATTAGGCATGTATTATGTGGGTTGTTAGTGTTACAGTTGTCGAGTTGTCGTTTTCGTTCTCGTTCTCCTTGTTATATGAGCTCGAAACTCCACACGTATTATTATTATTATGACGCCATGATTAGTTATGAAGTCAACGTCTCCCAGGAACTGAACTTGGGTGTGCATATTATGTTTGCTGTTTTATTATTCCTACACCCAGCGAGCGTCTTATCGTTAGTTTTGTTTTACGTAGTTCAATGGTAAGTACATAGGCAGCTAGTTTTGCTTGGATATTTTTATAAGGCAGTAAGAAAGATGTAAGTTACGATTTAATGCAAATGTATGTTACACTTTTTGTACATTCAATCAAATCTAATGAAGTCATTCTATTTTATAGATTACGAAAACTCATTAATTTAGGCTTCCTGCGGCCCTAAGCTACTATATAGCACTAGTAGGCAAGGCTTAAAATGTAAATACAAAATACAATTTGCAAATTGTAATATTTAGATTCAAAAAGGGTTGAGAAAACATATTTTTATAAACAAAGCTATCGTAAATTTATTGTTTCTTATTTCATTGTGAATATTACACTGGCACTTTTTAAAGTATTCGAAATTTTGAAACTACACGTTTTGTAAGAGTGAAGATTGTAATAATTGGTTGTTTTAAAAAACAAATTAATGTGATAAACTTTTTTAAAAGGGTCAAATTAATACAGGGCCGGACGATTGAATTACTTTTAGGCAGCAATTTTTTCCCATGCAAAAACTACACTTTTGATTTTCTTGTGACTTGTAGCTTTTAGTTGGTAAACAAAGATGTTCCAGTTACATGTTTTAGAAAAGTGAAAAATTTTGTATTTACTTGATTCTGAAAAGTGCAATATGTTATAGTTCCGTGTTTATGAAAAGTGCAAAATTTTATATTTCCATATTTTTGAAAAGTTCAAAATGCTTCATTTACATATGTTTTTTGAAAATTCTTGCAGCGGGGGCTGCCTGCGCTGTCCACATTATTCGGCCCTGAATTAATGCTAACACTAACAATGATTGTTTTTAAAACTACCCCAAATTACGGCAATTAAATGTTTTTGAAAATTGCAATATTTTGCTGCTCAAAGTATTGTAAAAAATGTAACAAATTCTGTAATGTAGTGTTTTTGAACATTTTAAAGGGCTTCATCACTATGTATACATTTTTAAATGTGAGAAATGTAATAATTGAAATGTTAGTGTTCATTTTGAATGTAGATGATTAGTTTTGCAACTTTATTAAGCGTAAACCAACTCAGCGTAACAAAGTTTGTAGTTCTTTGTAACTAATGAGTTCACCATGCTTGTAAATTTAAGAAAGAACCAATCAATCTGCCTTGACAAGAAAAACCAAAGCAAAAAGTTCCCAAAATTAACTTGATTGCCTTCCTTGATCTCTCTCATCCCGCATTCTTCTTACACGCAGAAAAAAAGGACAATGAGATTTTGCACACTCGAAGAAACTCCTACAATGTTTGTGGTATTTTCAGTATTTTGCACGTGCTCTACACAACCTCCCCTTCATCAGTAGTAGCACATGGAAGCAGTTGGTGGTGGAAAATTGCGATAGCGCGTGTGACGAGGTTTTAGAATTTTTACTGTCGGTGTCGGTATATCGGTAGTCGCGTCGGTACTAGGGAATGTGTGTGTGTGAATTAGTGTCGGTGTGTGACACGCACATAGGATTCTTAAACTTGTTGAAGTCAAAGTCCAATCCGCCAAGAAGCCAAAGTTGTGATGACTGGTACTGGAACTGGTTCTGGTTCTGGTTCTGAGTAACTCATATGCTGGTGACATGGCTCTATTGTAGAACTCCCCAACTGAAATCTGAAGTTGTGCTTTTTAGATTTATTTCCTTCCCATACAAATCCTTGGAGCCTATGAGCTCTGTTTTCCTTTTATCAGGAAAATCAGAAATTCCTTAATTATGTTTAACGGTGATCACACGAATGACGAATATAGAAATAATATTTACAGGATACATATATATGTGATAAATTCACCATCTATATGTATTCGTGTACACATCGCACAAATTTCCATCGAAACACAGACATAAATTTTCCCGCCTACGTACATATATGTATATGCATTTGTTCATAATATATTACGGTACGATAAAAAAATATGTACAAACATAAATTGTTCTAGCCCACCACTATTTTTCAATAATCATTCTCTCGCCAACCACACAGCATAGCACTGTTTTTTAGCCACTGCCGACACCGCCACCGGTACCGGTACTGTTATTTGCTATTTTCATTGGTCATTCATTTTTTCCTTATTTTCATTTTGTTTGGGCTTTTTTCAGTTCTAATCTCGTTCCCCATCGTGTTTTACAGAGTGAGCAAAATACTATATATGGCTAACGTTCTATTAAGTATACGGTCCAGGTGAAACCAGAAGCGTCTCTGTGACACGACCAAAATGACGACTGATGACGGTGACTACAAATATATACTGATAGGCATATAGGCAAAGCCCAGTCCGTAGTACCAGTACCAGTACAAGGAGTGCGTTCCACGCAGCCATTACAATTTTAATGAGTTCAACTCTACAATTATTGTTGTTTTCCGTGAGCATAAAATTTCCGCTTGTGTATTTATTTGCTGAAATCTACTTCCCCCCAAAAAAGGAAACAAATGTTAAAACATACATAAAAGAATGTTCCTAGTTTCCACAAACACTACATTACTTAGGTAGGTACATTACATAACATAAATAAAATACATACATAATAGGGGCATGGTTTGAATTCAAATTGGAAGTTCAAAATAGCAACATTATACCTAATCCTGTTTGCATATCGCATGAGCATCAACCATACATAACATTACTCCTTGCTATCAGTAGTACTGTTGTGCAGTTATTTAGCCGCAAGCCTCACCTACGATACAAAGGCTTTCTTTGAAAGGAAGGTATCTTGTGCATCTAATAATTAAATACAGTAAATACCTATACACCCTACACCTATATATTTACAAGCGTCATAAATCAGTTTTATTGTTTTACATCTCATTGATTATTAGTACGATCGTACGATAGGATGTGATCCACCGATCCACACATTCCCTTTTTTCCTAGATCCAGGGCCGGATAATGCGGTCAGCGCATAGGCAGTCCCCGCTGCCCGAATTTTCAAAAAACATGTAAATAGAATATTTTGAATTTTTAAAAACATGCAAAACAAAAACTTTTGCACATTTTAAAATTATGGAAATGAAATATTTAACGCTTTTCTCAAAACATGTAGAAAAAACATTTTGCACTTTTCTGAATCAAGCCAAAAGAACATTTTAAACTTTTTTAAAACGGCCAGCATAGGCAGCCCTGGCTGCTTGAATTTTCAAAAGTCATTTAAATGAAATATTTTGCAATTTTCAAAAATATTTAAAAAGAATACTTTGACTTTTCAAAAACATGCAAATAAAAACTTTTGTACGTTTCAAAAACATGCAAAATAAACATTTTCCACTTTTCTCAAACACATGTATATAGAACAATGAGCACTTTTCTAAAACATGTAAATACAAAATTTTGCTTTACCAAAGAAAATCATCAATAAAATCAAAATGGTGGTTTTTGTATGGAAACAAATTGCTGCCTAAAAGCAATTCATTCGTCTGGCCCTGCAAACATCGATATGTAGACCATACTTTGTAAGGATTTAAGGACGACGGGTATTGTAGTCAGTGTTCTAGCTTACAAGCAATAATTAATTATACTATGAAATGGAGATCACATACCCAGATGAGAGAATGCATATTAGTGTGTAACTAGGTAGCAACTATTTTATTATTATGCAAATACATTTCCCTATGAGCTCGCTCCCATGATGGAAGGTTTGCTAGTTTTGCCACTAATATTCAACAATATTACGATATACGTGGGATTTAGTTTGCTGCCGTATATGGAAAATAGAGGTAACTGTACACACCTTTTTAGAACTGATTTATAAGCAGAATTACATACTACATAATTGTGGGGGTAGAATTTCGGAGGTGGATTGGGGGATACGGGAATGTCCATAGTGGTTCTAAAAGTGTGCAACTTATGAGATGAGTTGGGATCGAATTTTAGAATGGGCATCACATCACATAATAAAATGTGTGTAAGCTTTTTCCTCCCCGCACTCCGAATTCAAATCTGGATACTAGAGCATGCCATGCCATAACCATAACCATGACCATAATTTGAGTAGCCCTGGTTCTATTTCTGTTTCTTTATGCAGACTGTCTGCAACACTTGCACATTTGCACACAGTTCAAGACTTTCCAAACAAAAATACAACAAAATACATACCTACATGGGAGTAAACTAAAGCCCCAAAGTAAAATAAAAACTGCATTGTCAAAATCAAAATGCAGCTGGACGAGACTAGACTGCATAATATTGTGAGTGTAGTGCAGTTTGCCAAAGATGCAGAATTGCTATAATTTGAGGAACATCGACTATACTATGGGACTATGGTGATATACTACTGGTAGGATTTCTTTTTTTAGAGGATTTTAATGCAAGAAAATAAAAGTTTATGTGTAGAATCTCTAATCAGCAGAATGTCTGTCTATGACTCGGT
The DNA here is from genome assembly GCA_949802685.1 of Dicyrtomina minuta. Taxonomy (NCBI): domain Eukaryota; kingdom Metazoa; phylum Arthropoda; class Collembola; order Symphypleona; family Dicyrtomidae; genus Dicyrtomina; species Dicyrtomina minuta. The sequence continues at coordinate 62,815,965 of OX461810.1, forward strand.
TTCGATTTTTATGCATAAGACATGTATACTACCAACCTAGAAATTGGTATACGGCAACTGGTAAGTATAGTCGTATAGAAAACTCCAGGTCAGGGCCGGACGAAGGAATTGCTTTTAGGCAGCAATTTGTTTCCATACAAAAATCACCATTTTGATTTTTTTGATGGTTTTCTTTGGTAAAGCAAAATGTTGTGTTTACATGTTTTAGAAAAGTTGAAAATGTTCTTTTTACTTGATTCAGAAAAGTGCAAAATGTTGTATTTACATGTTTTGGAAATGTACAAAAAAATTAATTTGCATGTTTTTGAAAAGTGCAAAATGTTCCATTTATATGATTTTTGAAAATTCAAGCAGCGGGCTCTGCCTGCGCTGGCCGCACATTATCCGACCCTGCTGTAGGTCGCCGTGTGTGAGAACCTATGTATATACGGATACCAACCTTTAAAAAATAATATAAAACCCCAGACCATCCATTTGGGTGTGTTTCTATCTAAACCACCTAAAAAGTCAACGGTTTCATATTTAGCAACCTACATATACGCATTATTCGTAATCATCCTGACTCACCTATTATATGTACCTACCTATGTAAAACGCTATAGTAATGTATGTAGACACAAAAAATTGAGAGACACATGCACATAGCTATATTGCTACTTTCTGTCTTCTGTCCTGTGATCATAATATATAAGTATAACGATACAATCGGACATCGGACACATCATAAATCTTTGAGTTGGCGGCTTTGTCCGTCCTAAACTGAGCTACCCGTACCCGTACAGTGCCGTGTAGTTGTATTGCTCATGTAATCATAGCCGTAGGGGAAAGCTTGAAAGAACAACACTGCATTTTAGCTTCCTTAAAACTTTTAGTTTATAAAAAGACAATTTTGTAATTATTCACAATAATTTTAACTTTTTGTTACTCATTCATAGTAGTTTGTCACCTGCGCTACTCAATCCAATCAAATTTTAGTTCTGAAATCTTAATATTTTCATTCCTCTGGTCAAACAAAATTTCTTAAATCTTCACAACTTCAAATCTGTGTGGAAACTAAAAAACCTGAATCTGTGGAATAGTCGTACCACACCTACTTAAGTACTACATCATCAGTACTTCTGACCGTGGAATCAGCAGTAACTTCACCTTTTTGCAACTCTAACTGCACCTTGATACTCTGGGTAATATATCTTATTACTCTCCCAGGTCACAACAGGTCATTAAGTTGGCAAATTAATTCTTGGACATCGAATGCTGGAGTTGTGGCCTAGGGTCACGTAAGGCAAGTTGCCAAATCAAACTATTTAAATCTAAATACCTATCTCCCTGAACTGTGAATGATCATTATTCAAAGCCTACTAAATATGAAACGAAATAAAACTAACGCTCCAACTGGGTTTGATATTAATGATTCCAAAGACGCGGAGGCTGGAAATAAATCATCAAGTGATCCTGACGATTCTGATCCAGATGACGACCAAAATGATGAAGAAGATATTCTGTCAGTCTTGCAATCATTCAGAAAGGAACATCGTCAGGACATGAAATCAATCCGCTCTGATCTTAATGAATTGAAGACTACAGTCGGTGATCATACAAAACGGATTGAGAATATGGAAGGCAGCACGGATAGTCTCAAGAAGGAAATTGTGTGTTTAAAAGCTGAGCTCCTACATACTAACAACAATGTGCTTTTCAACCTCAACGAGCATCGCCGAAGAAATTTATTATTCAGTGGAGTGGACATCCAGCATGATTCAAACAGAGCTACAATGAAGGCTGAAATTGCTAAGGTCCTCTTATTTCTTACAATTACTGATATAAAAACTGTGGAATACACTCGAATTAAATTAAAAGAGGATAAGTATGGCATAATGTGTGAATTTGCTTCAGTTGTTGATCGTAATACGACTCTTTCAAAATGTTCACTTTTAAAATCTACCGACATCCAAATTTTTGAAGATCTAAGCCCAGAACAGAGAAGAATTAAAACTCATCTATTAGCCAGAGTCCGTGAAGAGAGAAAAAAACCCAACATAAATGCAAAGATCTGGTCCTCGCGTTATCTTATTGTTGAGTGCAAAGGGAAATCTTCTTTCTACGAATCTGATGGCAAGATATTATGTCAAGTCAAAACAATACAAGGATACGTCGCGAAGCCAAATAAGCAAGACAGCCAAAGCGCAAGTTCTGCAGGATCTCAACCCATCAAGAAGAAATAATATGCAGGGCACCCCATCACCTCTAATATAATATCTCCAATCTCATCTCATCTAGTTATATGGAACATAAGTGGTTACAACAAAATTAACAATCTTTCTATTCCTGACAAAAATCTATTATTGAATGCGGACATAATATGTCTAAATGAAACATGGATTGAGTTTAATAATTTTAATTATACTTTATTTCAGAATTTCAATTCAATCTCTTCACCTGCTGTTCGACAAGCTACAACTGGTAGAGCTAGCGGGGGCTTAGTTGTTTTCTCAAATCCAAAAGTTTACAAATCGTGTGTTATAGAGACTAGTAGATTTTACATTATTGTACGCTTAGAACACGTAATTACCAATAATACGTTTATTATTATTTTCTGCTACATACCACCTAGTAGTAAGTACCACTACGTACTACCAATTTTATCTGAAAGTATAAGCAAGGTAAAATTTAATTATTTAAACACCCCTATTACTGTGTGTGGGGACTTTAATGCTCGTGTTGGAAATCTAAACGAAGAGGTCTCTAGATTTGTTTGTGCACCCCCACTAGCCCCAGTCCGAAGCTCTCTCGATGAAACAATTAACAGCAGGGGAGGAGAACTTGTTGAGATGCTTGAACTTAACTCTTTTTTTCTTATTAATGGTAGAACAATCTCTGATTCTCCATCTCAATTTACATATGTATCTAAGGCTGGAAAGAGTACTATTGATTTAGTGTGGGGCGATGCATTAGGTGTAAATATTATATATGATTTATGTTTTTTGAATTTTCCGGATTCAGATCATCTACCGTGCCTGGTCAGTTTAAATTTTCCATCAATAGAACAACAGTCTCAGAGCTCAGATTGCAGAGGTATAAAATGGAATCCCCAAAAGTCAAAGGAGTTTAATTCTTACCTAAACCAGCATATGGGAGTAGTAGAAGGCAACCACCTCAGCTACTACAATAATTTTATTGAGCTGCTTATAAACGCGGCTTGTATCAACCGTATGACGTCTAGGCAAAGCAAAAATCAAGTAAATAATAATCAACCCTGGTTTGATGCGGAGTGCTTGTATAGGCGAGAAAAACTTAAAATGCTTCTGAGAAAGGCGCGTGAAAATTATAGCCGACCTCTATTGAACTGCTATTTTGCCGCCCGTAAACTGTTTTCAAGTTTAGTAAAAAGTAAAAAACGAGGCTACTGGGACAATATTCAACAGCAGTTGTCAAATGTTAGATCTCCTACTGAATTTTGGAAATGTGTAGGCAAATTTAGAAAAAATCATACAGTGCAATGTAAAATAGGTATTTTGGAGTGGGAGCAATTTTACACTCACATTATGCCACCTAGTCAGTTGTGTGAAACTATAACATTTTCAAATGCGGACGATACACTGGATGCGGAGTTTACAATTCAGGAGCTTCTTTTTTCTGTTAATTCACTTAAAACTAACAAGGCTGCAGGTCCCGATCTAATCCCGAACGAAATTATACGAAGTTTTTCTAATTATGTTTTAAACGAAATTCTAAATCTTTTCAATTTCTTTTTTAGCGAGGGTATTACACCAGACAGTTGGTCCGAAATTGACATTGTTATGATCTTTAAGAAAGGTAACTGCACTCTTCCTACAAATTACCGAGGAATAGCCCTAGTCAACACATTTGCCAAGCTCTTTACCTCAATTATAAACAACAGGTTGTACAACTGGTGCGAAAGCAACAACATTCTTCCAGAGTCGCAATCAGGCTTTCGAAAAGGCAGAGGCTGCTTAGATCAAATTTTTTCGTTAATGTCAATTATTCAATCAAAGTTGTGCAAAAAAAAGGGAAAGTTATTTGCTCTATTTGTTGATTTTACTCGCGCTTTTGACAGCATTCCGCATCAAAGACTATGGGAAAAAATGCACAGCTTAGGTTTAAGCGGTAAAATAATACGTGTAATTAAATCTATTTATGACAAAAGTAAGTTTAGAGTAAAATCACCTAGTGGATATTCACGGTTCTTTAATATAACGTTGGGAGTCCTACAAGGGGAAATTTTAAGCCCTCTTTTATTTTCTATTTATGTAAGTGATATTGACAAATATTTAACTTCTAGAGGGGCTAAACCTGTAAGTTTTGGGGGGACGAACGAGGTCGATCTTTTAATGCTGGCAGACGATAATTCAACCTTAGCAGAAACAAAACTCTCACTGCAAGCTAAAATAGATATACTATCAGACTACTGTAGCGAAAATAAGTTGGTAATAAATCTAGGTAAAACTAAAATTATTGTATTTCGTAAAGGTGGTCCCTTATGTAAGTCGTGGCAGTGGTCGTTAGACGGTCAACCGATAGAAGTAGTCAGCTCATATGTATACCTAGGGGTTGCATTTAGTTCCTCTGGAGTTTTTCGCAATGCTGCAGATTTGCTAATAAGTAAAGCAAACTCCTCGACTGGATGTATAATTGATACATTTAGAAGAAGCAAAATAAAATCATGGGCAGGAAAAATTAAACTTTTTGATGCTGTGGTAATTCCTACTGTTACATATGCTGCTGCAATTTGGGGTCTGAGATACGTTGAGAAGATAGAAAGAGTTCAAACTGGATTTCTTAAGAAGTTACTAAAAGTGCCGATCTATACCCCGGGTTATTTGGTTCGATGCGAAACTGGAAGGTTACATTCAAAGTGTCATATTTATTCCATTACCCTAAAATTCTGGTTTCGCATCTTACTTATGACCCCGGATAGGCTGGCTAAAAAGTGCTACTCTAGGTTAACGGACCTAATAAAGCTTAAAGATGTTCAGGAATCATACAATTGGGCACTTCAGATTAAAAATATTCTGGACTCTGCTGGCTTTTCGTTTGTGTGGAATGCCCAGTCACCGGTGATCCTTGCTGAAAATTTTAAAAATATCATTCAATGTATTACTGACCAGGCCAGACAGGATGATCTATCCCATGTGAATAACTCTTCGTACCATCAATACTACCACCTAATTAAATCTAATTTCATGTGTAGTAAGTATTTAAAATTAATGCTACCAATTCAAACAGTCCGAGTGTGCTCTCAACTGCGACTAAGCAGTAGTTTTATATCGTGTAATAATGTATATCTTAAGTTTAACTGCAATGAAAGTTGTATGCAATGTGGGCCCTCGTTTCACGATTCTATTTTCCATTTCTTCGTAGAATGCTCAAAGTACCAGACTCTACGAACCAAACACCTTCAACATTACAATGTAAACTGTATGACAGAGATAGAGTACAATCATTTCCTTAAAAACTTAAATTGTGTCAACAAAATTATGAAGGTTTTTTCCTTTGTTAAAGAATGTTTATCCACTATACAAGTGTAAATGGTTTAATTTTAAACCGAAAAACTCCTGTTGTATTTTGTAATTCAAAACTTATACCCTCCTCTGTTCGTATCTAACATGCATCTGCACCGGAAGTGGAACAAATTCCGATTGCAGTGTATTATCTTATTAGCTTAATATTAATCTGTAATCATATTGTGTGTGTGATGGGTAATGCCCGAAAGCACATTATTTTTTCTTGAATAAATTCGTATTCGTATTCGTATTCGTATTCGTAATCATAGCCGTATGATGAAAAACCTTGTAGTAAGCCATAATACTGCTAAGCCGTTAGGGGCCATGTACATATTACGTCAACACAAAATTCCAGATTTCCGACTCCCCCTCCCCCTAGGATCGCTGGTCAACATTTGGTCAACATTTCTTGCATACCGCCCCCCCCCCCAAAGTGTTGACTCAACATAATGACGTGGCGCCATCTATGAGTACATAGTTGAAGTATTTTTAAACAAACTGAATTTGGTCGTTTTTTTTTTAAATTCGCGTATTCTAAAAGCATATGAAGAAAAAAAGCTGTTCACAAATGTTGACGTCAAACTAGCAACGAACCCCCCCCCCCCCCTAGGCTCTTTGGTCAACAAGTTGGTCAACATTTTTACTAATATCGTCTGACCCCCCCCCCCCCTAAGTGTTGACGTAATATGTACATGGCCCCTTATCATTCCCATCGCCATGCAATTCTCTATCCTCTGTTTTATTCCAATATCCACAAAATATCGTTATGCTGGCAAAAGTATCGGCAACGACAACAGCGTCAGCTGAGACCGCACAACTTCCAATGCCAAATTCGACTCAGCTTTTAAAATTGTACATGACGGGAAATCACTAAATTTAAGTCCTTGTCCTTGCATTTCAATAGAATTTAAAACAAAAAATATTAATATCGTGCCCGCCAAGGCATAATCCACAGCTATACACAAACAAACAACCAAGCAGTATTTCAAGAGCGAAAAATTATGCGCTGCTCATACAATACATGATGGACTTGACGCGGAAATAAAATTAGAAGAAAAATAAAACGACGCTCACAATTTCAAACACGCACTTTCTCTTCCTCTCCGTGTTCTTTCCGGTTTTGGTTGTCTTCGACTCCGTCATCGTCATCATCAGTCAATAATCATTGTTCTTTTTTTTCTTTCAACAACTATCCCGCTTTTTCTTCTTTTTTTCTGCTTTTCTTTTGAACCTTGCGTTGGTTGCGTTGGTTTGGTATATAACCGTTTAGGTTTGGCGTTGACTGACGTTGGCTTGTGCTCGCGTGTATCTGTATGTTCTTTATATTTTGTATTCTTTAGTTTGTGTCTGATGTGTGTTAGTAGTATGGTTTGCTTCCTTTTGAACTTTTTTAAACCAAAACCAACACCGAAACCCGAAATCACTATATATCCCCGGCATTTTTTAAACCAAAAACCAACACCGGTGCGTTTGCTATATACAAATATTGCTCATGCTATAGGCAACGGAAAAGGTACAGTATATCCTACCATCAAATCACTATATATCCCGAGCATTTTTCGATGCGCTTGCTATATGCTCTTGCTATAGGAAACAGTATATCCAACACACATATTTTTTTAATCGATGACCGCATATTGATCATAGATGCACCTGCGTGTGACATGGAGGGGGATGAGTGGGGGTGTTTTACAATATAGCTTTCAGTATGTAGCTATACAGTATGCGTATCGATCCGACGCTATCTCACCCCTGTTCCTCGAGTTCGTTACTGTACACCTGTCTGTGGATCGATAAATCAAATTATTTCAAAAATCAATAGAAAATGCTGTATTTTCTCTAAAACAGAACATTTGACTTACAACGTTTAGTATGTACGTTAGGTAATGAAAGTACAATATACAATAGTATGTTGCTAGTATGCTATGTCATGGTACGGTTGCGACTTCGGCTTTGGTTCTGAATTTGGTTCTAACCCAACTCCTTAACCTAACCTAACCTAACCCATCTCCTTAACCTAACCTAATGGCGGCACTGTCTAACCTAACCTAATGTCGTTGGTGTCGCTTGATGTTGGTTCTGGTCCTGTGGCGCTAGTGTCGTCTGGTTTTGGTTCCGGTATGATATTGATCGTGTGTCGCACTCCAGTTGAAAGTCCGTGTTGTTGGCGGTAAAGTTTAAAGTCGAGTTGGCAGTCCAAGGTTGGCGCTAATTTTGAAATCTCAGCCCTGCACTCTATGCCCGCCACTTTGCTCTATGCCCCAGCATTGGCCCCCTGAGTCCGCCATTGACTCTGTCTCCCGTGTCCGCCATGACACCCTGCCTGCCAAGGGCTCAGTTTGCTGTCACATTGTCTTGGAAGCTATCATGGTGCCCTTGGGTCGTCATGATGTCCTTGGCCTGGCATGATGTCCTGGACTCGATACACTGACCGCCATTTTGCCTGCTCTATGTGCCCTCTGAGTCCGCTAACGGCTACTCTATGTCCGCCATTGGCCTTTCCGCAATAGGAAGCTCGCCGTCGCCCTAGGGTTGCTTGCGCCTGTCCTGAGCTGTCATCGCTATGGGGAAGACCCTTTAAATGCCCTCTGCAGTCTGTTGTAGCCGTGAGGGGTAGCTATAGACCCTTTAAATGCCCTCTGCAGCCGTGGGGGGGGGGGGGGGTGGGGTGTGCTGTATCCTGGACACACTGTTGCCGTGGGTGATGCTTTACCGCTGTCGCATGGTGAGGCTTTTTCAACTGCAGACTGTTTATGTTACTCGAGTTGGAGAGCGGACGTAAAAGTAACTGCTTGTGCCCAGCTCTTCGCCATTGCGTTAAGCTCCGTCGTACACATTAAAAATATGTATGCAACTGTCACGTACATGTGTACATGGATCGTGCACTAGCTATGTTGCATGCAGTATTGGCTACGTAACACTTAAATGGTCTGTATATAGATATTTTTCCCTTTTGAATTGAATTAAATTTTATATGTGAGCAATGCATAAAAGTATTTTTATGAACTTATGTTTTTAAAATAAACCCATCAACACATGTTTTAAAATGCCAATTGTTTTTTATTACAGTTTTAAAAATTTTGTTTACAATTTCCTAAATCTTAATCTTTAAAATGTATACAATTTTTTTTGAATCTTATTTTCAAAAATGTTTACAAATTGTTTTTTTCTTACTATTTTTTTAAACTTAAGTATTCTAAAATGTTCACAAACTAAATTTTTTTTTTTAAAATAGTTTTACAATTTTCTTAAAATTAGTTTTACAAATATAAATTATTTATTACTAATTTTTTGTTTTACAACTTTAGCTCTACGAATTGTTTTTTTACAGTAAGTTTTACAAATAAATTATTCTAAGAATAGTTTTTACGATTTTCTTGAATTAGTTTTTACAAATTTTTTAAAAATAGTTAACAAATTTCTTAAAAAATAGTTTTACAATTTTCTTGTAACAGTTACACGAATTGTTTAAAAATTAGTCTACAATTTTTTTTAAATTAATTTTACAAATTTTGTTTACAATTTTTAAAATCATATTCTCTAAAATGTTTACAAATTATTTTTTTACAAACTAAATTATTTTTTCTACAAAGTATCTGTATAGCATTATTTGTTTTATTAAGTTGTTTTTAAATTTGTCTTTCCATTTTTTAATTACTTTTCTACAAACTAGTTTAGAGAAATGTTTTTACAAACTAATTTACATTTAAATTTTTAGATAAATGTTTTCACAAACTAATTTACATTTTAAATTTTTAGATAAATGTTTTTACAAACTAATTCACATTTTAAATTTTTAGATAAATGTTTTTACAAACTAATTCACATTTTAAATTTTTAGATAAATGTTTTTACAAACTAATTTACATTTTAAATTTTTAGATAAATGTTTTTACAAACTAATTTTACATTTTAAATTTTTAGATAAATGTTTTTACAAACTAATTTACATTTTAAATTTTTAGATAAATGTTTTTACAAACTAATTTACATTTACATTGTTTTCTCACTAGTTTCCTTATAGGTTTTTTTCAAAACATATTATTTGTCTAACGTGTGAAATCCGTATGGTAAACTAAAGTTCAAATTATTGTTGTCTGGATAATATCTGTTTACATCTAATCCATGGAATGCAATTTTGTCTACATTCATTAGATATAATTTATGATCAATCGATCTAATTAAGTTTACAGGCAATCGTTTGATTTTTTGCTCATTTATTGCTGTTTCATAGGTATCAAATGTACAGGATTTCAAACTATTGCTTGGGATTCCCTTGCATTTTAATTCGTCATGCCCGCCAAATGACCTTATAGCATATTCCTTGGCTCTGGAAGCGGCAACTTTCCAAATATCCATGTCCTCAATCTTCCATTTCCCGCCCACTCCCGCATTATGATTAACCAAGTCAGGATACTCTGCCAGCAATGCATGCCCTGTCGGCAATTTAGAATAGTCCACAAAGCTTTTGCATTTGTATAGGTCTTCAAAGTATGTATTATTAGGATCCAAAATCTACGAAATAAAAGAAACGTTTAATTAGATTTATTTTTAAGTAATTGCTATATAATTTGTTTAAATTTATTGCGCGCTTTAAGATAAATAAACATTACTTGCCTGGAAAATATGGCTGTCAGTGTCAGAGTACTGATGATGGATCCTTTCCTTGAACACTGGCTGGAACTCTTGGTAAAATCCAGAGTAAAAAGCCACTTTGGAATGCTCCAAGCAATTAAAACCTCCTTGGATAGGCTTGTCCAATATAACTTCTTCAGGTTTGAGTACAACTTGAGTTATATTGTCCGACAAACTTTTAAAACCCGTGCATCTTTCATCAGCTATTGTTTTCACCACACTTACGCGAGACGAACAAAATTTCACAGTGATAAGGTTTTCGTTTGACTGTAAAAATTTTCCATAAATTGCATTGTTCATCAGTTTCAAAAAATCTTTGTCTGATTTCGATTTTGCATTTCTTCTTCTTTCAACGTTTGTTGTTATGTAGTCTTTAATGTAAGCTTGATGTGAGAATGAAAATCCTTGATGAATTTTCACAAGTTTCATTCCCATTTTTAAATAATATTGCAGCGATGCATGGTTTACTACATAACTCGTTTTGTCATAGCATGTGAGCATGAGTTTTTCTTGAGTCAAAAAAGATTTTCCCAACTGTCCAAGTTTCGACACGTGTTCTTTTTGACGTTCTGACAACTCATTCAATTGAATTTTAAGTTTTTCAGGACACAATGGAATTTCCTTGGTTTTTTCTTGAACATCAATTGGGTATTCTAAATCCACTTCTAAGATATACCCTTTGCTTCCAGCTTCAAAGTCACGATTTATCCAGTCGATACAGTTTAATGTGTCCTCAGTTTCCCATTTAAAATTTCCAAGCGGGAACTTTTTGCATAGAGCTTCAGCATACATACCGTTCTTGTCAACATACAGAAGGTGTTGTCTTGGTAGGTCAGGGGTGTAGTGTTCCGCATCTCGTTCTGTATTGGCCACTACAATTTTCTGCGAGGCATAGCAAATCCCACCTCGAATCCCCTTTTTGACCATTTTATACATTTCATAGTCCCGTATAACATCAATTTCAACACCATTTGTTTTTAAGAAACTTTGCCAAGCATATCCGCTGGTAGTACAAACGTACGTAGGATCAAGTCCAGTGTTTTTTATCCCAATGCGTCTAAAATTCTCCCACACTGCAGCCAACAGTACACTGTCCAGTAAATTGTACAGTTTGCAATACTGGTTAAAGTCTTTTATATTGAACTTTGTAATTATTTTGTTCACAAGTTCCCATTCTGAGTCTGTAATTTCTTTTCCCGTCAAATCATTATTGAACCATTTACGTTCTGGTATGGGATGTCCGTCTTGAAATACAGTAGAAGAAGTAAGATAACTGTACGGGAACGGAATTTTTGCAAACAACAGTTCAATATTTTCTTTTGTATTGGGAACTCCAGCTGGAACCATTTCCGGGAAACACTGGTCAATTAATGTCAAACTTTCACATTTTTCTTTTGCAATAACGTCAGCTAAGTTGGTCAAACTGTCTTTTACAAATTGACAGCTGTCAATAAATCTTATTTTTACTCTTCGATCATTTTCTTCTATTGTCTCTGTATTTTCACTGCCCATGTTTTTATTAAGTGCTGGCAAAACTTTATTTTTATGCGCAATTGTCATTTGCACAAATTTTTCTGACGATTTGGCAATAACGTGCACATCCTCAGCATCAAACATTTCTTGTTCTAATGCATTTACAAGCAGATGCAGATCAAATCCGGTTGAATTATGACAAACACATACAAGTTCATGTTTGTATTTTATCTTGAGGTTGCAAGACTGGCACAGAGCAGCAATGTATGTACCTTCTGTGTGGTTATGATGATAAGTTTTAATTACAGACTGCTTTGCTTTGCCATTTACTGCATCAACTGCTTCAGCAAATCCGCCAATATCATCTCCAAGTTCTTCAATATATTTGTCAATTGAATCTTCATCAAACGCTTCTGCATAGCTTCGTTTTTTCTTTTTCTTTTCAGCAGTAAATTTCCGATGACATAGTTCACAATGTGTCGCTGCTTTATGTTTTCGCAATGTTTCAGCATCCGGTTTGTTGAAATTATTAGTATTTCGAATTTTTGTTACAAGTTTGTCAGCCCAATAAAATACAGACTTGTAAAAATGCTTGACTGGGTTTTCTCCATTGTAATAATTTGCATGAATAATTTTCATATCAGATGTTGTCGTTTTCACAATAACAATCGCATAACTTGCTGGTTTAAATTCGGACACCATTGTTGTTGCTTTCTTCTGTTTTCCCAAAGGCTTAGCAAACGTCTCCCAGTCGTAGAATAATATGTAGGGCACTGGTAATGTCATATGTTCATTTTTGAATTTAATTCTGAACCGTTTATCAGGAAAATCATATATTTGTTCTTTCACTTCCGTGCACTTATGTTTCAACAACTGTTCTTGAGTTTTTTTGAAACGAAAACACTCTTGACAGAAGTACAAACGTTCATGTTTTATATGCCCAAGAAATCGGTTCAAGTCATTTATCAGAACCAAATGGCAACGTTTTCCTTGTTCATCGTTTTCATGAATCAGGAACAGATTTATAACTTTTGTAGATTTATGTATACTTTTATAGTTGAGAACTATATTTTTTCCTTCATGTGTAAAAACATTTACACTGATATTGTTTTTCTCTTCAAATAATGGAATGTCTGTATGCACATTAACCCCGGCGTCACTTATCATTGAAAAGTCAAAGTTGCACAGATATTTCTTCCAATGTTCAACTTGATTTAGATGTACTTTGATAATTCTTGCTCCGCTAGTTTTTGTTTGCGCATGCTTTTCTTCAAACTTACGGGTACACAAATTTAATTCATATTCCATGTACACTCCTGCAGCTATACAGTAATGGAAGCATTTTCCGTCAGTGTTTGTAATATTTACAATTCCTTGTTTCTTGAATGGCATCTTAAGATGTCCACGTATTTTTGAGTTCTTTAGTAGTGACAGCTCACCCATTTTAACTTGAAACGATACAATTTTAATAATTCGCCATCCACTTCCAAGTTCAGTGAAATTATTCTTTTTTTCGATAATTTCGTCGGCAGCTTCAAGCAAAAGAGAATCTATTCCGTTTGATTCGTGAAGATCAAAAGGTCTGGAATCGAAGAATATAGTTTCTTTATGTGTGAACGTATGATCAGCGTCTTGAATATCTTTTTCCATTAACACATCAATTCCAATAATGACACTCATGGCTTTGTACACAACCAAGTTTTCATTCAAAATTTTTTTAGTTGGATTCTTTACAAATTCAAAAATATCTTCAATGCTGGTAATGACATTTGTTGGTTCATATAAATACTCTTTGACTGCGCCAAGATGTGATCTTGAAGTTTCTTTGAAAAACGACAAGTCAATTTCATGCCTGGCGTCCAAGTGGCCACCTCTCTGCCCAATACGAGTACACGCATGCGCAGATTTGCACGGAGT